>JAYESA010000015.1:18803209-19288748 GCA_036927795.1 Iris macrosiphon | reverse complement strand
GATATTCTTTGGTTGTAGAAGGAAAATAACATAAGATCTGATCCCTTGTCTGAGTAAGAGACCATATAAACTTATGTAATGGGGAAAGGAAATTTACATGGAGTAATCTGAATACAAGTAATTTTAATGCCTATATAAAAATAGGATCTATGTGTGTACCGTTTGCAGCTGGTCGGATCTGGTTGGCATGGATTTGTCAGGATTCTTCTGCCTTCATTTAGGATTGAGTTGGGCTATCCAAAGTATGTTGATAAGATAACTTGCATCTTATGTTGATATGGGAGTCCAGGCTGAGCTCGACGTACATCCGTTAGTTCAAAGTATGGAATCTTTTACCAATTACTTTCTCTTCTTGAATTCGTCATTGTGGACAATTCATAACCCAGTCTATATAGAAGTATCGGCTTTACATCAAAGTAGAAAAACTTCGACTCTAATGATTGCAGAATTGTTAAAATCTGAATTCTGTTGTGTAATTACTCTAATTGAATCTCAGTTGTAGTGTATAACCGCCTTGAGACTTGATGATTGAATCTTCTTTTACTATTTCAGGCTGCTGGAGTCCTTGCCCAGATAGAAAGAAGCAACAAGAAAAGACAAGGGATTGAGGTCCGAATTACTGCTGTTCTTCATTTATATGCCCCGCATATCTGCAACTTCTCTTTAGCTTATAACACTGATGTTTTTATATCGATCTTGATAATGAAGATTGCTTTGTGTTGTATTATGCAGTGGACGATAGAGGAAGAAGAGAAATTTAAGAGCAAGGTTGTGGAGGCATACGACAGAGAAGGAAGCCCCTACTACTCAACAGCGAGGCTGTGGGATGACGGCATCATTGACCCGGCAGACACTAGGAAGGTTCTGGGGCTCTGCCTGTCGGCTTCTGCTAAGGATGTTCCAGTTGAAACAAAGTATGGCGTCTTTAGAATGTAAACCGTGTATGGTAAATATGCGGCATATATCATTGGCTTCCGGCAAGGATGGTTGTTTTAAAGTGAATAAGATTAGTGTTGCTAAAAAAAGGATCGTGTCCTTCTTGTCATATGCATAACATTCCCATTGTATTGCTGATTTCGTATAACAATGGCGCAACCTTCAGATTTCTGTACCCCGTGATACATTATGTTATACAAGGAAGACTTGATGGAGGATTCTGCCTTTGTCTAAGAGACATACCAATGATAATATTTTGCTAGCTCAACGGTTGTTTCACTCCATGCATATAAGGATTATGAGAAGGCCACCACTGGCACCATCTTCATTGTTGCAGAAGCAAGCCAAACTGAAAATCCAGTGCCAAGTAATAGTAAGTAGCACATTAATCTTGTTTGGGAATAATTGCTTATGCTTATTTTTCTTTATGGGTTGCTTTTGAAAGTTCTGAAGGAAAGCTGCTTCAATTTATCATGTTTTATTACTTTACCATTTGGGTTTTTTCTACAATTTTATTCTATACCTTTTGTATTTTTGTTAATGCATGTTCTATTTGGTTATTTTCATTTGTTTAAGTGATTGTCTGGTTGCATGTAAGTAGGTGTTGATGCCACATTTCTTAACTTTTCCAACATTTGGCTTGTTGGAACTTTCAAGTAATCCCAATTACCACATCACATGCATAATCCCATCTATTTTCTTTGCTCTTCATCTAATGTCACAAACTCTGAACCATATACCAAATTTTCTGTTTATAGCCTCGGTGTTATGTGGGCCGTGCCGGACCAGTCTGGGCCCGGTCAGTATGGTTAGAAAAAGCCGTCCTGGTCTGGCCCGAGCTCAGAGCTGAAATTTCAAACCCAGAACCCGGTATAAACTGGTAGAACTTAACCAAGGTGGATCCGGGTTGGCCCGGTTGATTGATTTATTATTATTTTTGCCATTAATGTTTGAGTTCTATTAAAAACAATCCGGTTCGACTTTGGCCACTATCTAAAAAAAAACATTACGCTTATTATTTTAAAAATATTAGTAAAAAATAAATAAATTTATTTAATTGAATTTTTTTCGTTAATAGATAAGTGTTCGTTAGATAAGTGTTTGTTGATATGATTTATGTTTTACGTTTCTGCTTTCAACATCTTTTAAATCTTTCTTTGTGGTACTATAGGTCTTATCAAAAAACATAAAATACTTATCTAACAATAATACAATATATTAGAAAATGATAAATAAAACAGTAAGTACAGAAGAATTGTAGTAGCTAATTCTTGGAACTAATAAATGATAATTGCGACTACCTAAGTTCATAGCACTAATAGCTAAATAAATTAAAGGATCATTTCCATTATCTATTCCCATGTTTTATGTTTATTACACGAAATATCCATATTTCTATGCATAATACGTGGCAACACTTGAATATAAAGGTGAACATACACCCTAGTTTTGGTGGGTCAACAAAAATTGACTCTCTTTCTTGTTTTCTAATGTCTTTTTCTTTCTTTCTTTTCCTCCTTGGGGTGGCAGTGGTACGCCACATGACCTACTTTTTACTAACCTACTTTTTATTAAAGTTTATTTTGTTCACACACCAAAACTAGAGTGCATGTTCATCATTCCATTCAATTGTTGTCCTATGTCAAAATATGGGTCAAAGCCTTTGAATGTTCACAAAATTACTTTCAAAGTGGTTTTAGGTTGCATAAAAATGACATGTGGCAACAATTGAGTGGGAGGATGAACATACATCCTAGTTTTGTTGGGTGAACAAAAATAGACTATTTTATACTATATGGATGTGGTCTTTACTTCTTTGTTGACTATTATCTTCTGACTTCATATGATTAAGCTATAATGGTTCTAAAATATGTAAGTTATATGTCTCTCTATCCTAATATAAATTGGATCGAAACGATTCAAAATTAAATCGTCAAAGTTGTTTGTAAATAGTATACTTATTATTTTTAAAAATTAAAAAATATTTAACTATTTAATATAATTTACTTATAACTAAATAACTCTAACTGAAATGGTTAAGATGTAAGACATTTTTTTTGATTTTCTGAGTTCAATTCCTACAAACAACATTATTTATAATAAATTTATATTTAATGTATGTGTACGTTACTAAGTAATATTAATAGCATTCTATGACCGATCCAATGGTAGTATAAAATTATCTTAAATGTTTATAGAAATTATATTTATTACAGTATCTTTGTAACATGGCCATTGGAAGTTATTTGACCAAATTGTTGGGGGAATTGGGCTTGGATCGATCCTCTGATCAGACTTTGAGGGAGAAATCCAATCCAATTGGAAGATCGGGTCAGGATGGATTGGACCCATGTTTGGGAACTGGAGAGCCAGTCCGACTATAGAGAAGAGTGGGTCAGACTGGTTATGCGCTTTGACCGGACCTAGACCGGAACAACCTAGGTTTGACCGAACCACTCCCAAGCCGATTTGCGGGCTGTCCGACCCACATAACACCTTGTGGTGTAGGTAGGATAAGTGACCGGAACAATAGTTTTGGTGCAATATCTCGTCCCATATATCCAAACCCTCGTTATGGTAAAAAGAGCTAAAGAGACGACCCAACTTTTCCTCATATAGTTCTGTTTGATTCAATTGCAGCTCCGAAAAAGATGCGAGTAGCTTCACAAACATTTGAATGAACCAATTTGCCCAGACTCTTTTCATTTACCGAAAGATTAGTAGTTCATCTTACAGAATAGTGTACAAATTCACACGATGGCAAAAGAAATGGTCAGCTGCACTAGTGCATTGAACCAAAACAAGATATACATGTAATTACACAATGAAATTCAGGAACTAGGTGGACTATAGTACAAAGCCAATCTTTTAATCGTACAACACTATCAACGACGATCGTCACGTTTCCCCGTTCTGGTGAACAAATCAACATAGAGTAAATAAAATTATATAAAAAATTTATATATGTAATAATGTCATATATCCATTCAAATTTTTCTGTTTTTTATCAGCTGAAATAAAATATACAAAATTTGATATGGAGTTGTACGTATATGCCAACACAGAAGCTCTGCATGACGGATATGTTAAAGTCAGATTTTCCAGAAAAGTTAAAAAATGTAAATTTGTCCTAAATCCGAAATTTGGAAATAAAATTTCGTTGATTAGACCTAGTAAGTAGGTTATGGTGCAAGCAGTAACCTGAACATATAATAAAAAAAGTATATTAGTTAAACTAAATAAATATATATATTCCATAAATAATAACATTAAATGTTATACTTACTCGTTCCGTATCCACTAAGATTTCTTCCTCACCAATACGATCTAAGTGCATAAAGTTTTGGCGGAGCCACGAAAGCGTCACAAAACTTTTACCATATATGGTAGGCGGCTCAACGCCTAAATACTTCATTATCACAGTTTTGGCGCAAAATGTTTCATCATTTTCAAATATTATAGGTTCACCCATAATAGGTAATCCTAAGATATTTGCCACATCTACTAGCAAAATTGTCATTTCTTCGAACGGTAACTGAAAGGTATTTATTTCTGGCCACTACCGCTCAACCAAACTGAAGATCAAGTCTCGGTCGTGACGTAGAAAATGTATCTGATCAATATGATCAAAACAAAATACGTTCACCATATCATGTTGTTCTTCAGTCAACATTCAGTACCCAATATCGTCCTCATAACGCCATGCGACATGCTCTCATACTCGAAACGTATCAGGATAATTGTATTGCTATATATGACATATATAAACGATGTTATTATTAGACATGTAAAAAAATATAAATTATATTTACTAAAATAATTTATTTTTAATATACCTGTCCAGATAATACTAGACTAGAAATGTGCGATTCACGTAGTTGAATAATCGTATCTGTGGTAGGTCCTCCTGGAATACGTTCATCGTTTTGGGTACCCATTTACAATATTTTAATTTAATTTAGTGTTAGTATGACTACTATCACGAATATTACATTTATAATAATTAAAATAGTAACTACAATTACATAATTACAATTATAATAAAAAAATGACAAACCTTTTTTCCTTATGTTCTTCTCTTCTCTTCTCTTCTTCTCTGCTTACTTCCTCCTGCTCTTCTCTGCTTCCTCCTCCTATTCTCTTCTGTGATCTTGCAACGATTGCTTCCTTCCACCCTCTACTTATAATACATAACCCCCATCAACACCCACCTAAATATTTAACCACCTAACATCAATTAAATCCTACCAACCCACCCACCCGAACTCATTTAAACCCATACCTACAATCATTTAATCCATATCAACCAACCCCACCAAAACCAGAGAGCACTCAATTTTCGCCAACTGAGTTGGCGAAAATATGGTGAACCCATTGGTCTGACATGATGAACCAAGCAACTGAGGCCAAATCGAACCGCACCAACCAATAAACCGAATCGAACCAACCTACCCCAATTTTTGCCAACTCGGTTGGCGAAAATATGATTAATTTTTTTTTTACACGTCGAATTTTGGTCGGATTTTTGCCAACTGGGTTGGCGAAAATCAAGTTCTCCAAATTTTCGCCAACCCAACTGGTGATTCCTATCGTAATTTTTAAATTTACCAAACTTCTATTGCTATATTTAATTAATATAAATTTATTATCGGTACAGTAAATTTTCTGTTAAAATATATTAAAAATATATTTAAAATATTAAAATATAATTTAAGTTTTTATCTAATTTTTAGTAATATTATAGATTTTTTCCATACGTGCAACACAAATTTTACGTGCAACGCATGTGAATTTACTAGTTCCTCGCCTAAATTTTTTCAAAATTCTTATAACTACCCAGAACATCTATCCAAATTAACAAATATATAATATATTTCAATTAAAATATATTTAATATTTAAATTATATTTGAACATCTAAACATCAATTCAAAGTTCTACAAACATATCTATAACAAATTTTAATTTAATTAAATTATATTATATTTAAAATATTATATATAATTTAAATTTTATCTATCTTTTTAATAATATTAGCGAAATTTATTTACCAAAAGTAGATTCCATCGGTTTATGGTTACGTTAGAGGAGAGCAAAAATCTACAGGGGCATATTAGTCATTCAGACAACCTAATTTTTAACTGATTTTTTGCCAGGTTAATTATTGTTATTATCAATGAACTCCCACCACTTTCTCCTCATCTCCTACTTTTCCTCCCCAGTGCTTTCCCCATTCACGGAGACCACCACCATCTCCTGGACCAACAAGTAATTCCTCACGAACCTCTCTGGTTTTTGTTGGACGATAATTCCGTAAGTCGATTCTGCAATATTTTCCATATCTGGATGTGATCTGTATTGTAATGTACGGGAATCAAGTTGCTTGATCCGGAAGAGTTACGATCAAGATGTGTTAACTATTGGTAATCTGCCACTTTTGGGGAGGCTTTGTTTAGTGATATCAAAAGGGTTTCCAGACAGTTCTGGAAAGTAAATCTGGGACATGATATAAATTTTTTTCTTTATTTGGGTGGTTATTGGAGTGCTAAATTATGACGATGACGGATGCGAAGAGCTTCACCGGACTTGTAACAGTTCCGAGGTCGAGATTGTCCATTTTTGTTGCGATAGGAGCAATGGCTTTGTTTCTGACCGCTGCGTCTCTTTTGCTGGCCTCTTATCCCGTCACCATATCCCCCCAGCAGGATGTTGTCATCAAGCAGCCTACATCTGGTGGGACGGGAGACGGGACCGAGCCGAAGAGCGGTTCGACGTTCGGTACTGAATTGTCTAACAATGAGAGGAAAGATTATGACAATGGATCTAGAGTGGACATTGGTTCTGATGGGAGGAAAGAAGGCGGTACTGGGGATGGGTCTGGAGTGAAGAGCGGCTCGGCATCTGGTGTTGGGACGGGCGATGGGTCTGAGGAGGCGAGGAGTGGTTCCGAATCCGGTGCTGACTTGGCCTCCGAAGGGAGGAAAGATGCCGGGGTGGGCGACGATGGCTCTGAAGTGAAGAGTGGTTCCAATGGGAGAAGTGATGCTGGGGTGGGCGAGGGAGGAAAAGAAGCCGCCGTTGATGATGGCTCGGGTTCTGTAAACGGAGACCTCTCCAGGGATATCAATTTTGGTAAAGAAAACCCGTCATCCAGTTCCGAGAATGAATCCGAAAAGGCGAGTTCTGAGAACGACTCAGAAAACGCGGGTTCAGGAACGCAGGATGATGGATCTGCCCCACTTGATGCTGCGAAGGAAGCTACGGTTAGCCCTTCGGAGTCGGAAATCGACTCTGCGACCACCAGTTCCAGTACGTGCTTTCTCTACCTCTTTTATTCCTCATGTTAGCTATGAGCCTTGATTTAGGATGGGAGTGACAAATTTATTTGATGGTTTCCTTTGTCTTTATGAATATATATTTTTTGAAGGATATCTCATTGTAGTAAGTTAGATTGAGTTATATGATAGAGCATATGTAACTCTAATTTTGTGAAGAGACAAATTGTAGGAAAATCCACCATACTCTTATTTATGATAATTCGAAATACAACATAGACTCGTAATAAGTCATGAATGCAAGCACAAATGGTCACGAACTTCACTGTCATGTGACTTGTTGTTGGGAATCCAGTCGTGATTCGAGGTTGGGGAAGTCTAGAGCATCGTGGAGCGGTGACGAAAATCGCGGCGAAGACGGAAAAGCAGTTGTGGCAAGATTAGGGCTCAAATTGGAGCCAGAATAGCAGCAGTAATGGCATATTGATGGTTTACCGGTTTGTTCCGTGATTTTACAGTAACTTTTTGCACACAAACTGTGCGCATTAAGCATATTGGCTTTATACGGCAATATGCCAGTTCTTGGCGGTTAGGGGATACTCATCACGTTTTGGACATAATTTATTTAGGATCAACGGTCCGGATACATGCTGGCTAGCTTAGGGGCTAAGCTAGGATGTCTCGGCCTTATTAAAAGGGAGCTGAGGGAGCTCTTCTTTGGGTCTGCTCCTAAGGAGATTCAAGGGAGAGTCCACCACCACATCTAGGATACGTGTTCGTAGGACTTACTTTTCAAGAGAGAAGGAGGTTCTGATCGGAATTCCGTCAACTCCATCAGGGAGATCATCACTGAAGTCGATTCGGTGTGCAACTGTTGCTAGGTATAAAGTTCTAGTTGGGGTTTTCTTTGTGAATCTCATTGTAACTTCTTTTTTTTCATTCTTGAGAAGTTGTAAGAATCATCTCTTGGGACAAAGGAGACGAGGTATACATTGTAACAATCTTGCTATTACATAAGAGAGTGACTTGTCCACGTGGCCAAAGCCAACACATATGTGTGTATGTTCTGTCTGGCTCTTGTATTGTGGGGGTGGGGGTGGGTGTGTTGGGGGGGGGGGGGGGGGGGGGGGGAGTCTGGCCACGTGGACATGTGCCTGGTATGTCTGGCCAGTCTCCGTCATCTTCACTATCAGAGTCTTTGATGTTGCCAGTGTCTTCATTCTCTTAGATCTTGATGGTCATCTATGGTGGCAATGTCATTCAGCCTTGATGATGCCAATGGTCCCTCACAGTCCACAGGTTCAAAGTCTACCTCAATGGCGTCTCCAATCTCTGCTCTCTTTCAACCTTCTCCGTTGTTTTCACCAACATGATCTCTATTGTCTCCAACATGTTACCCACGCCATAGTTGATAAGTTCCTCTTCTTTTTTGTTGTAAAATTTTGCTAAGTGGCAGTATAGAGTATCATATCAGAGGTATCAGAGGAGGAACAGTAGCTCCAAGGTTAAGGCAACTTACTGGTAGCAGCAGCAGTGGCAATTCCAGTTGGAAGCAATCAGTAGCAGCATCTTCAACTCAGTTCAGACCTTCCAATTGTTCAGGTATCAGGAGTGGACACAATCTCTAGTCTGGAATGAAGCAGTATAAGAGCTTTTGTTAGCTCAAATGCAGTGTGCAATGGTGTAATTAGCATTAGTCACACCGAGTAGTTAATATCTGTTGAGTCCAGGTCAGCAGTCTATTGGACCACTGTAATTGCTGAGTCAGCAAGTTAGTTTGTTAGAGCTCGAGTATAAGTAGAGGAGTGAAGCTGTAACTGGTGTGGAATGTATCTTGTATTTTCTTGCTTAGAGAAATAAAAGATTCAGTTCTACTTCTTCTTCTTCTTCTTCTTCTTCTCTCCATCTTCTTGATTAGTACTCTGCAAACCCTAATCTCCATTAAAGAAGCTCTGAGCATGGCCTCTCATGCTCGGTCACACTCCAATTCCAGTCTACCTGGAAGAGGTGTCAACCCATAGTCGCAGCCTCTACCATACTGTCATTGTCTTGAGTTATGGGTACTTTAGATTGTGTTGAACTATTTGCTTGGGCAACAGACGGCATTGCTACATGGACTCAACATAAGTTATTAGGTCTCCTTTTCAAGCTCCATTTGTTGAGTTCATATGAGATCCAGTTTGTTGCAAGTTGAGCATGATAACACATCGTGCTCAACTTGAGAGGGAGATATAGAGGGAGAGGGCACAAGGGCTTGATCAAATGAAGGATACAATGGGCTTGATGATGCTGGATTACGTATATGTCACTATGGCGAGAATATGCAGCTGATGAGTATGGAGAAGGCAACGGTAAGGGTGACAAACAGGATAGGGGCAGTGACATAGTTGGAGCGTACATCAAAGGCGGAAGGCGGAGGATAATCTAATGGCAAGGATGATTAACTACAAGGAAGGGAAAGTCTAAGTTCAAATTTGGAACACATAGGCTCCTGGAGCCAAGGTACAAGGAAATGAGTTCACACCCCTGGTTTCCTATAGTTGATCAGCCACTGGATCAACCTTTTCTTACTAAAATTCACCCGTTAATAAGCAATGGAAACTCCTCAACTAAACAAAGACAAAATTTAGTTAAAGCCTAATTATATTTTATGACAGCAAGTATTAGGTGTTATCTACTTTTTCCTTTTCTCCTTCTCTGTTCTTTTTTCTTTTTTTTTCTTTATTCAGATATGTATATTTTTCTTTTCCTCCCATAATATTAAGATGCAAACTTGATGCTTGTTTATTCTGAACTTACGTATGTTCCAACTCTGTCATAGAGGTGGTATCTCACCCCTCACCTGGCTTTATTCTAACACTTCTCCTCTCTCTGCCTATTCTGTGAATGTCACCAAGATATGTCCTGATAACCTCTCGATCCTTACTGTAAATTACTCACCTCATAGCATTCATGTACCTAGTGTTTTCTCTATAAAGGAGTGAGATATTTGTTCCAGAAAAATCTTTCCATGACTATTTACTCTTTAACCTTTATGCCTCGTCTCTTTTGACAACAGCTAACTCTTGAATCTACAAGTTCTATGAACTAAAAGATCTAGCCATGAGTGATTGCAATAATGCCCTCCCAATCCGACCTTTAGATATAGTTGTTTTAACACCTTTTGTTTCTACATCTTGACATCAATAGTTACTTTTGTTTCATATAATCCCTCTCGAAGGTTTATTTTCCAAGCAAACTTACACTCCCTAACATGCAGGCTGTGGGCTTATATGGCAAAAATTCTACAAACACGGAAACAAATGCAAGCCTATGGCAATATTTGAACCCATAACATAATGATGTATCAGAATATAATCCCTCTCGAAGGTTGATATTCCAAGCAAACTTACACTCTCTAAGAGCATCATTAATAGATGGTGCTCAAATTTTCATCTTGAGGCAGCCCAACATTTTGAAAAAAGGGGTTTGTATGAGAATAGTAGAGAATGATAAAATGAGCTTGGGTCCCAAGGATTGTGTGGTCAAAAATTAATGTGGGTAAAAAAATAATGTAAATCTAGAATTGGGCTCCAAATTGGGACTTGCTATTCTACAAAATAATTTCCTACATTCTGAATCTGGAAATTCTCAGGCCTAACTTATACCTCATGTGAGTGGGTTGGGCCCGAGAATCTAGAAATTGGAACTTATGATGATTCTTACTATTCTACAAATTGAGCTCCGACATTCTGAATCTAGAATCTAGAAATTGGGATGAGCCTTACTATGATGCTCTAACATGCAGGTTGTGGGCTAATATAGTAAAAAGTCCGCAAATATGAAAACAAATGCAAGCCTGTGGCAATATTTGAACCCATAAACTAATGATATGTATCAGAATATAAATATTTGACCCTTACTTCACTATAGCTCTATAGTTTTGCTACAGTGACTAGGACTTTAACATGATTACAAAGCAACCCAACCCCAGGTTTGAATTGAATATTCCCTGTGTTGGGATTTTGGCTTTTGTTGGCAAATCTCCAACCTTGACTTATATTCAGTTTCCAAATAAGAAAAACCTATGTCATGATTACCTAGTATTGGGTTTCCATGTGTAGGGGTCATGACATGCTATATGAAGTGATCTAGGTTCCCTTGGGAAATTATCCTTGTGCTCATAGATAGAGGTGTTAGGTACCCACCAATTGGTTAAGAGAAAGAAAAAGAGAAGAAAGAGGTAGAAGAAGAAGGAGATCGAGTTTCTCATGTCTTTCTAGATGTAATCTACAGGGATTTCTTTCGTTCTATTTGTATATTTTTTGTCTTGTATTGTGTATTGCGAAGTTATAGAAATCTTGTAAGCCTTGTAACCTTTATGTTACTGGTAATCTTGTTCTTATGGTAGTTTTTACTGATTTTTATTTCGTACGTAATTCTTTTGTCAGCCTATCTTGTATATTTTTCATATTTCTCTCTGTTGAAATTAGTTGATGATTTTATTGATTGTCTCATTGGCATTATATAGCCTTACAGTCATTAATACAATGATCTCAATCATTATGACAATAATCTCATGATGGAATATCCTGTGACATATTCTGGCATCCCAAATATGTCCTCAGGATATTCCCATGTGCTTATGCTATACTTAAATATGACACCCAACATATCATATCAACACTCCCCCTCAAGATGGGTGAAAGATATTCACTAAGCCCATCTTGTCACATCCTCTAATCATGCTCACCGAGGCGAGTCCCTTGGTTAGTCCATCTGCTACTTGATCCCTGATTGGAACATGGCCAAGCTCCAGTAATCCACTATCCAACTTCTCTTTGATGAAGAATCTATCAATCTCGATGTGTTTGGTCCTGTCATGCTGTACTGGATTGTTGGCGATACTAATAGCTGACTGATTGTCACACCACAGCTTCATCTTGGCTCCTTGATCCAGCTTCAGCTCCACCAGCATATTCTTCAACCATAGCAGCTCTGCAACTCCCAAGGCCATAGCTCTGTACTCTGCTTTAGCTGTCGATCTGGCCACCACAGACTGCTTCTTACTCCTCCAGGAGACCAAGTTACCTCCTACAAATATGCAATATCCCGAGGTAGACCTCCTGTCATCAGCACAACTAGCCCAGTCAGAATCACAGTAGCCCTCGATGCTCACGTGATTGTTCTTCCTGAATATTAGTCCCTTTCCGGGAGCACCTTTCAAGTACCTCAGAATCTGGTACACTGCATCCATATGACCCTTCCGTGAGTCATGCATGTAGCGGCTCACCACACTTACTACAAAGCAGATATCAGGACGTGTGTGGCTCAAATAGATCAACTTGCCAACCAGTCTCTGGTATCTGTCCCGATCAACTGGTTCTCCAGCCTCAGCATCAATCTTGAACCTCTGATCTATTGGTGTCGCTGCAGGTTTGCACCCCAACATCCCAGTTTCTGTGAGAAGGTCCAGTGCATACTTCCTTTGAGAGAGAACAATCCCCTCTGTTTCTCGAGCAATCTCAATCCCAAGGAAGTACCGAAGAAGGTCGAGATCCTTCACCTCGAATTCCTTGCCAAGCTTTCCTTTGAGTTGGGCGATCTCCTGCTCATCATCTCCTGTGATAATCATATCGTCCACATACACCGCAAGCATGGTGATGTGGCCTCCACTCCGACGGAAGAATACAATATGATCAGCATTGATCTGCTGATATCCCATCCCTATCATCGCCCTTCTGAATCTGTCAAACCACGCTCGAGGAGACTGCTTCAGTCCATAGAGGGACTTCTTCAACCTGCAGACCTTGCCTACTGTCTTATTGGTGCCAAATCCTGGTGGTATCTCCATGTACACCTCCTCCACTAGATCTCCGTGAAGAAACGCGTTCTTCACATTCAGTTGGTGTAGCTTCCATCCACCATTCGCTGCCAGAGAAATCAGAGTCCTAACAGTGCTCATCTTTGCAACTGGTGCAAAGGTCTCGTCATAGTCGATGCCGTACGTCTGACTGTATCCTTTGGCTACTAGTCGAGCTTTGTAGCGCTCAACCTGTCCATCTGGGTTCTGCTTCACGGTAAATACCCACTTGCATCCAACTGCTCTCTTCCCCTCTGGCAGTCTCACAAGCTCCCAAGTGTGGTTCTTCTCCAGAGCTCCCAACTCCTCGTGCATTGCCGCTTTCCACTTTGGATCGTTCTTGGCAACCTGCCAATTGTTAGGTACAATAATACTATCCAAAGATGCTATAAATGTTCCATGAGAAGAAGGGATATGGTCATAAGAAACAAACTGAGCAATATTCCAACCATATCTGTTTGGAGGATTTTCTGCATTGCTGCGAGTGGTCCTCCGTACAGATAGTGGTGTGGGAGGAGTAGAAGTAGGAGGAATGATATCTTGTGAAGGAGGGGGTATCACCTGAAGGGGGGTTGGTGTCGGTGCCTCAGGAGTTGGGACGAACGCAGGCAAGGGACTTGGCACTGGCACTGTCGGTACTGGTCCTGCAGTTTGCTTCTCTCTCCTGCTGTAGGTAAGTAACTCTCCCTGAGCCGTAGGCCTAACACCTTCACCTTCTTGTCGCTTCTCCGTGCCTCCATGCCAAACTTCTAAATCGGTTACCACCAAGTTCTCCATCTCCCCCTCTCGCCTAATACTGGCAGTATTAGGCGTGTTGTGTGAAGTTCCGTCATGGCGGTAGTATGGCTCATGCTCCCGAAAGTGGACATCTATACTGACAAACTTCTTCTTCTCTACTGGACTCCAGCACACATACCCCTTCTGGGTCGCCGAGTAGCCTACGAAGATGCATTTGACCGCTCTAGGGTCAAGTTTTCCAACTGATGGCCTGTTGTCCTTCACAAAACACACACACCCAAACACCTTCAGTGGGAGTATCCCACTATTATTGCCTTGCAATACCTCACATGGGGACTTTCATCCGAGGACCTTCGAGGGCATCCTGTTGATGAGTTGAGCTGCTGTCAACACTGCATGCCCCCACAGACTCTGTGGGACATTCATGTCGATCATCATACTTCTTGCGACCTCCAGAAGGTGTCTGTTTTTCCTTTCTGCAACTCCATTTTGTGCTGGTGTGTATGCACAGGTGGTCTGATGCTGTATTCCGTGTGCTGACAGGTATTCTGCAAGCGTCCTGTTGGTATACTCCGTTCCATTGTCAGATCTCAGTACCTTCACAACTGCTTTGTACTGAGTCTGGACATGCTTATGGAAATCCCGAAAACAAGCAGGTACATCATTCTTATTTTTCATCAAATATAACCAGGTAACACGAGAGGCACACTCAATGAAAGAAACAAAGTACTTATAACCATTCATAGTGTTAGTAGCACATGGACCCCAGACATCAGAATGTACTACCTCAAAAGCAAAAGTGTTCCTATGACCCGTGCCAACATATGAGCTCCTAGTAAGTTTTCCTAACTCGCACGCATCACATACTAATTTCTCTTTATTTGTTTTTGCATAAATCTCTGGATACAACTTACTTAGAGTATCAAAGGAAGAATGTCCCATCCTCCGATGATGGAGTATCAAGGTATCCTCAGTCCTCTGCTGCAGTCCTTCCATGCCAGCCTTCTCTGCCATAGATACCAATGCTGAGTCCAGTCCTTCTCGATCTAGGTACCACAGTCCCTCATGCCAAGTGCCAGTCCCAAGTCTTCGTCCTGTCCCTTTCTCCTGGAAGGTCACCTTAGGAATATCAAACGAAACAATGCATTTAAGTTGGAGGATTATAGAACTAATGGACAAGAGACTGACTGGAAATGATGGAGCATGTAAAACATTGGATAATCTTACCGAACCTGTACAATTAACAGTACCCTTACCGACCACTGGCTGGAAAGTACCATCAGCTGTCTGAATGCTGTCTGCTGATGCTAGGTGAGTGTAGGAAGAAAACTCACTAGCATTCCCCGTCACATGCCGAGATGCTCCCGAGTCGATAATCCAGTCTGATGATTTAAGGGAAGAGATAGACGCAAGGGCAAGTGATTCGTCAGTACCTTCTGATGGATGGGCATACATGGCAGCGTCGTCCCTAACAAAGAATGATGTGGACGCCTCCTCTGTTCTACTCCTCATGTCTCCCAGTGCCTGGTCCTCCACAGTAAATGTGCCATCAGCTTCTCCGTTCCCTTCTGATATCATAAGGTTCGCCCGATAACCTCCTCGGCCGCCTCGTCTACCCCCTCGACCAAGACCACGTCCTCCATTATATCCTCGTCCACCGAACGGTCCTCGTCCACCACCTGAATCTTCCTCCCTAGGTGATTTGGTACAAGCATACCGATGATGACCCATCTCCCCACAGTTGTAGCACTGCCTGTTATGCTGCCAGGGCTCTCCCTTAGATCCTGTGTTACCTGAGCTGGTGATCGCTAGTGCTGACTTTGCTTCGGGGGGACCACCTGTCCCGGCTTGCAGCCTGATGCGTGTCTCCTCCTGGATCATGGCTGAGATAGCCTCCTCAAGGCTAGGGATCTTTGGTTGGGCTAGAAGTAGGGCCGTCCTCTGTGCGAAAGCTGCAGTCAGCCCTTTGAGGAACTTCATCGTCCTTTCCTGCAGACACACCTGTCTCTCCTTACACTTAGGGTCCCCGCAGCTCGCCCGATCTGAGGAGTGATCATAATCCAACCACAGACGCTCCAACTCCGTGGCATACTCCTGCACCGTCTTCTCTCCCTGTACGGTGTCATCAATCTCCCCCTTTATCTGGAAGACCCGTAAGTTGTTCCCCACACCATCATAGGTCCTTCTCAACTTCTTCCACACATCTTTCACCATCTCAATACCGTCTACTGTGGCGGCAATAGAGTGGACTAAGGAGTTGAGAAGCCAGATGTAGATCACCATATGAGTGGACTTTCACTCATCGCGTGCTGTCGAGCCCTCGTCCGGCTCTGTCGCCTCGCCCGTCAGGAATTCCTCCATGTTTTTTCCTGCGAGGGTTCTTCTCACCCGCCGTGACCAACTCAGATAGGTGGCTGGTCCATCTAATTTCAGATCAATGGAGGGAAGCTTCAACTCCGGCGACATTCGTGTCGTGTTCTCACCAGCCGACATCGTCAACAACTTCATCAACGTCGCCACCTCTGCAGAATCTAGCTTCTTGATGATCTCCTCCATCGATGTGTCGTCTATCCAATCACGTCACGTTCGTTCCACGACTCACGCTCGTCCTCGTCGTCCGCTCCTAGATCCGAACATGTCTCCCCTTTTTTCAGATCTAGGCATCCCTATTAGGCGCTGTCTCGTGCTGGTGCGGAGGAGGCGGCAACACGCATGTCACGGCCGCCGTCGCAGCAGCAGCCGCAGCAGCCGCAGCAGCAGTAGTAGCCGCAGCAGTAGCGGGACGGGACAGCAACAGCGAAGGGCGGCCTGCGAAGGCCGGAGAAGGGAAGAAGGGGGGGCGTGGAAGAGTTCGGTGGAGGAGATCTAGGAAATCCTCCTGTGGGTTTGTGGAAGCTTGGTGGCGGCTAGGGTTTGTGGAAACTTGGCTCTGATACCATGTTGAAATTAGTTGATGATTTTATTGATTGTCTCATTGGCATTATATAGCCTTACAGTCATTAATACAATGATCTCAATCATTATGACAATAATCTCATGATGGAATATCCTGTGACATATTCTGGCATCCCAAATATGTCCTCAGGATATTCCCATGTGCTTATGCTATACTTAAATATGACACCCAACATACCATATCAACACTCTCTACAAATTTGGCCACCAGTTGGTCATTGTGGTCGTGCACTCATCGCGGGCACAATTCTTCCAGAATAGATTCTTGTTTACTCCCAACACTATGACATGCATTTAAAGCGGATTTTGTCAAAAATGTTACAGCCGTGTAAAATCTAGCCTTCTGTCCAACAGTCCAAGATGGACCTTTGATCTGTGGGGGCAATTTAGAATATAAATTTATAACCGGCAACCATCACTACAACTCTAGAGTTTTGATGTAGTGGCAGGACTATGGTTATGTATATACTATTGTACCTTAAAGAATTGAACGTAGATGTTGCAGGCCAGTAATTTATATCAAGCGAACTCAGTGAGAAGTTCAAATTTTCTTGTCTGTAATGTGACGCGGGACGGGAACTTAAGTTCAACTAATCCAATTTTTCAATTAGAATTTATATGCGATTTCGAATTGTGAACAAAAAATATCGATATACTTTCCCATAACTTATCACGAGATGCGAAGATTTAACAATGAACTCGAATGCGAGTTTTAAAGTATACCGAAGATCCTGGAATCCGATGTTGAAGAAGTGTTGATGAAAAGCGCACAAAATACTCGATCCGGATTTGACTTGGGTTCGGGAAAATCGATTCGTTATTGTCGTCAATTCGTTTTCGGAGAGTCGTTAGTTGAGGAAGATTGTTCGAATGTTCCTCCAAGCAGAACAGCGGATCCTTCGGAGAAGACAACAGCAAGAATTTAGTAGAATAGAAGAGAAGAAAATTCACTCAACTCATAGGTTTCACACCAAAGTTTAATAGTGGATTTTATTCTCATTCATTATGTGTATCTTCTACAGGTTTTTGGTCCTATTTATAACCATACATTCAACCAAAAGATAACACCAAATAATCCTAAGGAAGATAAGCTTCCTATCTAAACTAACCTCACAACAAATAACAATAAAGATAACAAAATCACAACTCCTCAACTAAAACATCATCCAACCTAACCTCTCAATAACAAATAAATAATAATAAAGATAAAAAAAAAATCTAAACTAATCAAAAGGAATAAAACTCCCATTATTATTTTTAATCCTAACAAACTAATTTTGTTTTGGTCCTCCATCATAATGTCTCTATCCTAATAATACCATACAACTGCATTGGTTATGAAAATGCTGATGATGCTAATTTTTTTTTTCTCTTATCGTTGCCTTATGTTGCTCTAGTGGTACTCTCAATGTCTGAACTTCAAATGTTAAAAGACTTCAAATTGTATAATGCATGTCTAAATTGTGCTCTTGGAGCTTTCAGAGTCTAGTGAAGCTGTAGGCATTGGCCAGCCATCATCTATCGTTGTTGATGTGGTGTAATTGATAAATTTGATAAATTTTATTGATCATGTTCCTGAACTAAGTCAAACAGGTTTGCTTAATTTCATATTAACATGTTCTGAAAAACAGTTTCCTGTTTCCTGTAACCCGCATAAAATTTCAATCATATGAATACAATACAAGACCATATATTTACTAATTTGTTTTGTGCAGAGAGCTGTGACCTGTCCCAAGGGAAATGGATATATGATCCAGCTGGACCGCTGTATACGAATAACACATGCCCTATCATCACTCAGATGCAGAATTGCCAGGGAAATCTGAGGCCTGACAAGGAATATGAGAACTATAGATGGAAACCAGATCAGTGTGACCTCCCACGTTTCAGTCCCAGGAAATTCTTGGAGTTGATGAGGGGAAAGACACTGGCTTTCATTGGGGATTCGGTAGCCAGGAATCAGATGGAATCCATGCTTTGTATTCTATGGCAGGCAAGCTCCCTCTGTTTTTTCACTCCTTATAGCAGAAAAGCCATTTCCTTGGTGGAAATTCATATACTTGGCTATATAATATCCATCCTTAATTATTCATCCCACAATTTCTATTTAAATTTGAACAACGTTTTAAGAGTTATGATGCAATATATATATATATATATATATATATATATATATATATATATATATTATTCAATAATTAAACTCTTACAGGATCCGTAGTAAATTGCGATAACCTTAAGTGAGAAAATTTTCACAGTGAATCTTTTGGCCCATGAATTCATAACATGACGAGATCATTGAAGTCTTATTTCCTTGGGAACTTTAAGCAATTAGTTCTCTTTCTGATTGAAATTTCTACTCGGTATTTCCATTGATGCATTCTTGAGAGAAAATTCACAGGCATCCTGTAGGAAGACGATAATTAATCTTGTTCAGAGATGGGTGACTTTCAGTATATTTAAAATATTTCCCATTTGCAGCCTGTATATAAACAAATATCTGCATTTACACACAGATTGGTTTAGATGTTGATTGTTTTAACATCGAAGGCATCTCACTGTAAATAGTAGGGATGTTTGTTGTAGACAATACACATATATACTGATCAGATACAGATTTTAAGGTTCAAGCTACCCTGTTCACAAACAAGTCCGAAAGCACTGGAGTCACCATATGTGCCTACTACATACTCTATTACATTAAGCAAAAATTCAAGAATTAAGATAATAATAAAGTAGAAAACCCAGAAAAATGCAAGTTACAATCAAGCCTTCTGTAAACTAGAATATAAATCCCTAGGACCATAGGTTATTTGTGTTTATGTTTTGAAAGAAATACCATGCTATATATTTTGTGTTTGTGCTTGGAGACGCTCTTAATAATTGGCCCTCGCCCATACATTAGCTTAGGACAATTTCACCATAAAAGTAGCCATATTTGACGGCGTAGACTGCATAGACACGGAAACGAATTCAGATATAGACACGATATAGATACAAAATAGGACATATTTTAGAAATTGTAGGACATGGGTACATCAGGAGGAGTACGGTTATATACACACATGATAGCATATCTATATACATATTATATTCAATAAATTATAATAATATCTATATTTTTGCATGCTTTGGGTAGTAACTAGGTTACACAAAGTTATAGAATTCCATCGGAAAGAAATGTTACACCACACTGTTGGGAACGCGATGAGACTCTAGAGGGAGTTGATCCATGAGATGTGAAATTGGATTTGACCCATATGACTTAGAAAAGAAAATTCCTTTTATATTTTCACGCAACTTGAATGCTCAACATGGTGCAACCTAACAATTTCCACCTTAGCTTGAATTTGGATGAGCCCAAGCAACTAGGAGATCTAACATATTGTTATCTCGATCAATGTTCTAAACGGAGGTAGGCGGGTGCACGGCGGAAAGGGTCCGCCTACCGCCTAGGCGTTTGATACATTTTGGATATTATTTTACTATTTTACCACTGTTTTTGCATAATATGTATATTTTAAGGATTTTTTATGCATAAATAAGTTGTAGAACAAAGATTTATGAAGTTTAAGTCATGTAAAGTGACTCATAGATCCATAATGCTTGCAAAACTATTTTGCCAAAATATCTAGTCAGGTATTGTTCCGTCTAGGCGTTCGCCTACACCGCCGCCTAACTCATTCTACTACAGAATTTGAATTAGAGTACACCGCGTGCCACGTACTCACCTCCGCCTATGCCTCCAAACCTCTGTTGGCCGTCTACTCCATCGCCAAGGCGCCGACAAAAGCGGTGCGGAGAGCGACCGCCTACCGCCTAGGTGCCGCCTAGGTGGCCGAGGCGGGCACCATTTAGAACACTGATCTCGATCCATTCGAACAACAGAGCTAAATTGCACGTAAATAGACCACACTGCTATTGGGAGTCAAACCAGACATCTTGTCCCACATTGGGCATGATGGCTAGACCCACCATTGAAGCCAATCCATATAGTTCCTCCAACCTTAGGTCTCGTACCCGGACCACCTTATGGAGATATTCCACCTCAGGAGTGAACCTGTATAATCCCTCCAGGTCGAATGTCGATTTTATGTTGGTGAGGGTTAATTGTTGGTGAGGGTTAAATGTTAATATTGTTCAACACGTCCTCTCAGGTCGAATGTCGATTTTGTTAGCCGAGAACTAGATTCACGTAGCGGTATAAATTTATTTGTTTAATCCGCATAAGATGCATGCTATAGAAGATTTAAACATGTGTTGTTTTGATATCATGTTAAAGTTTCCGTCACTTGCAACAAAACTCTATAGTGTTAGTAAGGGTTAATGGTTAGATATTAATATAATTCAACACAACCCAACAACCATGCCAATTACTCAAACCATGTTTTTGCTCCTTTTGGAGCGTACATATAGACGAGCCATATCCGACACACTTTTTTTAGAAAATATCATGTAACATATATGTTAGATATGGATAGGCAGCCTACTAGAGGAGTATCCGTGCAACCTAGATTATATGATTTGAGAAATGCTTCGAACCATATCTTTTAGTTTTGAGATAAAATGGCTGGAATAAATTTTCCTCGGGTCCAGCCATAATTATGTGCTGAACAGTGGTGTAATGGATCAACATATTTCATTTCAGGCTTTCCATTGTAAAATTTCTCGTCGTGCAACTGATGATCTTGGAGTAAATTTTTTTTTTTTCTAACAGGAAGAAACTCCAAAGAACCGTGGCAACCGTCGGATGCAGCGATGGTACTTTAGGTCCACCTCCACAATGATCGTCCGAATATGGTCCTCTTGGCTCGTCCACCAGGACGGTGAACCCGTCGACTTCGCACCAGGGGGGTTCACCAAGGTCCACCTTGATATCCCCGATGAAACCTTCATGGAATTCCTTCCTTCGTTCGATGTGGTCGTCCTATCCTCGGGCCACTGGTTTGCCAAGAAATCAGCCTACGTTCTCAACAACAAAGTTGTCGGTGGGCAGCTATGGTGGCCAAAAAATGCTGGCAAAATGAAAGTTAACAATATCGACGCTTTTGGCATCTCGGTGGAGACGAGTATGACGGCAATCGCTAACAACCCGAACTTCACGGGGATCGCAATCATCCGATCCTACTCTCCTGACCACTACGAGGGTGGGGCTTGGAACACGGGCGGATCGTGCACTGGGAAGATTAAGCCACTGAGTGAAGTAGTGAGGAACGGATTCACAGATGTGATGCATCAGAAGCAGATCACAGGGTTCCGGCAGGCTGTAACAAAGTCTGGGAATGGTGCTTCTAAGCTGAAGCTGATGGACATAACGGACGTGTTCGGATACCGAGCTGACGGGCACCCCGGCCCTTACAGGAGTCCTGACCCAAAGAAAAAGACGAAGCGAGGGCCGCACGGGGAGCCGCCGCCTCAGGATTGTCTGCACTGGTGCATGCCGGGGCCGGTCGATACTTGGAACGAGATACTGCTGGAGATGATCAGAAGAGAGTACGAGGGGGCGTGAGAAGAGCTAGCTGCGGATTATGTAAATTAAGCTGGTAGAAGCTATAGCTTCATCTTTTGTATGGTATACGTATTTACGAGGGTTTACAGGTGCAGAAATTATATGTAATGTACACGGATATATTAATTCTTTTGTTCGAGCATTCCTTTTAACCGAAGTCTGTATACAAAAACATGCGTAGTGCTGACCTTGATTCCTGTAGGCTGAAAAAAGGTTGAAATGCTCGAGAGAGAGAATGATTTCCCATGTTCCTAATTTCAAGAACTAATAAAAATTAGTAGACACTGAATAGGGGACATAGTGGATACATGGCAGACACAGATATACATCAACCCAAAGTAGAAAAATACCAAAGTAATGGTATATGATTTCCCACTGCAATAGCTGCCGACCCATCCCAATGTGTCCATCTGCAGCAGAGAGAATACAAATTTATTCTGAAGATTTTTTTGTTGCTATTATTATTTTCTTAAGGGACACAAGTGTACAATATATACTTAGTGTCGGGTACACACATTAAATGCGCAACACATTTTAAAAATGTTGATATTTCCCAAAATTAACAACCTGCATAACAACTTGGATATTTCCCAAAATTAAGAGGCTGAATATTTTCCAAATAGCTAAAACACATCTCAAAAATATTGTAATAACAACCTAAATATTTTCAATACACCATAGCAGTAAATAAGGGGCTTCTAAAGCACCAAATTTGGGATACACAGAAGAATAAAAAGCCCAAAGTGCATGTAACAAAATTCAACATATCCAAGAAAAATATGAGATACCAACATGACCAAAGTGTCACACAAATTCCAACCAAATCCGAGAGACCAAAATAATCGTAGTCCAAATATGAGAATAGCAACAAGCTCAAATAAGTGATGCATAGAAGCGGCAACCATTGCACCTTACATGGGAAACCAAATTAACTAGTGTCCAAAAAGCCCAAATATGAGAAACAGAGGAGTAACGAAAACTACACCCATTCTGTGTTACCAAAAATTACAAAGACAACAACGTGTCCCCAAAAAAAAAGTCCAAACAGGACCTCACATAAAATCCATGAAAAACCAGCAGTAATAAACAAAATAAATTAAATTCAACTGGTTCTTGTGGTCAGTAAGAAGATGTATAATCTTTCTGGCTAGACGGACGGTCTCGAGATCAAACAACGAGGAAGATGAAAAATAGTGAACCCAAATAATATACAACAACGTACACAAAATTTCGTACATATTGTCGGACATAAAAAGGACACATTAGCGGCTGGTTACCACTTCACGATAAAAATGCATAAATATTTAGCATCTAAACCATATGTAGGTGATACTAAACAGAAATACCTCTTCTCTCATCATATCTCTCTCTCTCTCTCTCTCTCTCTCTATATATATATATATATATATATATATATATATATATATATATATATGGTTTTTTTTTTCGGGACTCGAGAGATTGAATATATATATATATATATATATATATATATATATAATGAGATTTCAAAACGATTAAAAAATGAGCCGTCTAAGTGATTTGTAAATTCTTTACCATTTATTTAAAAATTTAATATTACATAAAAAAAATATAATAATGTCATGAAGAATCGGACTTGGCAAAAAAAAAAAATGCATGCCACCTTAACCACATGAGCTAGGAGAGATGTTTGACTATAGTTATATAATATTATGTACTTAAACAATTAGTTAAAATTTATTTATTTATTAAATTTTAATTACGTGGGAGTATACGTACAACTTATGCGGCTAGCCTTTAATTTTTTTTTTTTTAAGAATAGAGATATACCTATAACAAATTATAATTAAAATATATTAAAATATTTAAACTGTTTTATAATAATATTAGAAAATGTTAATTTACGTTCAACGCACGTGCATTTTGTTGGAGTGGTTGGGGTTTTCAACCTATGTGGAGAATACTCCGGAGTGCGGCGAGCGTCATCCGTGTGTCGAAAAAACTCAAAAGTGCATCGAACGCCGTATATTGGAACATTTATGGCAAACAAATATTATATTGAATTTTTATCTTTCACTTTAATTATATATTTATGATTGGATCTTTCATATATTAACTTTCCATATAACTGAATTTCGAATTTATGGTAAGCTAATTTATGATTTAATTTTAATTAAATATATGATTGAATGTAATTGGATTTTCATAAATATTTTTGGCTTCCATATATAGATTTTCATATGGAAACCTTAATTCATGCAAGGGTTTATGTAAAGACTCATGTAATATACAACAATATGAGAAAAAAAAAGAAAAAAAAGGTGGCAATAGTGTCATTGCAACTTTGGAGATGACAAAGAAGGATTAGATACCGTTTCGGAGAAGGAGATCAATTTGTTTCTCATTGTCTTTTTTCTTCGTGGTTGTAATCTATTTTCTGTTCCAAAGAGTTGCCGTGATCCGTGTTGGATCCGTGAGGAGCTTGTAGAAGATGTAATCTCTTTATTCCATTAATAGAGGTCTTTCAGGGTTGGACTCCGTTCATCCCGTGATTTTTTCTATCTGGATTTTTCACGTAAAAATTTCTGTGTCTACGATTTGTGTTTGATATTTTTTGGTTTGTGCGTTTTGCTCAGTTCTCTCACAGGTACTCTCTGGTTTGGGGAACGGTTTTCGTATTTCATTCCCAACAGTGTGGTATCAGAGCCAGGTTCTGAAATTTCAGAAGGGTGTCAGGTGTTCACAGGCAAACCAGGGATGAGAGATGGACGCAAAACCGGTGCGTATGATAAACCTGAAAGGTACCAACTATCACTACTAGAGGAGCAAGATGAATGATCTGCTATTTGTCAAGAAGCTGCATATGTCGGTATTTGCTTTCGAGAGGCCCAGTGACAAATTCGAAGATGAGTGAAAGTTCGAGCATATACTGGTATGTGGATACATCAGGAAGTTCGTTGACTAGAATGTGTACAACCACGTTGCCATTATTGAGCATGCAATGACACTGTGGGATAAGCTGGAATCTTTGTATGCGAAGAAGACCGGGGTAAATAAATTATTTCTGATTCGGATGATGATGGGTCTGCGGTACAAAAATAAGACCTCCATTAAGGATCATTTGAGTGAGTTCCAGGCGTGGTTGACCAGCTATCCTCGATAGGAGTCAAGTTCGACGACGAGGTTCAGGGACTATGGCTGTCGTGTACATTGCCAGACTCTTGGGAGACCGTACGAGTGTCTATGATCGCTTCTGCTCCGGAAGGTGTGGTCAGTCTGGAGTTTGCCAAGAGCGGGGTACTGAATGAAGACATGCGGAGACGTTCTCAGGACACTTCATCCGCATCCCACTCATATGTGCTTGTTTTAGAGAGCCGCGAAAGGGGTAAAAGCAGGGGTCTAGGCGGTGGCATAGACAATAGCAAAAAAAGGTCCAAGGGTTGGTACGAGGACTCGGAGTGTTACCATTGTGGCAAGAAGGGCCACATCAAGCGGAACTGTTTCACTTGGAAGAAAGAGAAGAAGGGCGACAAGGGGAAGCAGGATGAGAACACTACAGCAGTGGCCTCGGCACATGGAGGCGATCCGATCATTGTAGGTGATGCGGTAGTTGTAAACCTCGTATGCGATGACAACTCTTGGCTAGTGGACTCAGGTGCTTCAGCGCACGTATCTCACAACATGATACTATTTGCTACTTACACAACAAGCGACTGTAGAATGTTGAAGATGTGCAATGGAGATGTGTCGAAGAAAGTTTCCATTGGAGATGTGCATTTGAGGACAAAGACAAGTGCAGTTCTTGTTCTGAAAGATGTTCGTCATGCCCCTGATATCTGTTTCAACTTGGTATCGGTTGGAAGATTTGATGACGAGGGTTTCTTCAATCTCTTCGGGAACAGTCAGTGGAAGCTTTCTAGAGGTTCGATGGTGATTGTCAGAGGAAGCAAGAGGTCTGGACTCTAATATACGGAAGGGAGTGCACAGGGAGCACATGAGGTGAACGCAACTATTAATGCGTCTACCAAGTTGTGGCACAGGTGGCTCAGCCACATCAGCGAGAAGGGTATGAGCTACTTGATGAACATGAAGGTGATTCCAGGACTCAAGTCTAAAAAGCTGGAGAGGTGCACGCACTGTTTGGCGGGGAAGCAAAATACGGTGTCTTTCCAAAGTCACCCAAGTTCAAGGAAGCCGTCGTTGCTCGAGTTGATTCACTCGGATGTCTGCAGTCCTATGAAGGTAAAATCTATTTGTGGTGCTTCTTACTTCGTAACTTTTATTGATGATTGTTCCAGGAAGGTTTGAGTCTATGCCTTAAAGACCAAGGATCATGTGCTTGTCACGCCCCAGTCCCAAAATACCGAAGGACTAGACACGTGACAATGGCCAGCAGCACACACCGATGGACAAATCCAATTTAATGGACCCATCAGGGTGTACTTAAGCTGTAAAATAACAATAAAGATCTACGATACTAATCTCATCCACATAAATAAATACAATCAATATGAAATATAAAGCAACATCAAGCCTCAATAAAATATATCTCGGGGAACAACACGATAATAAGTCTGATTCAGCAGTCAATAGACAAGAAATAAAAGAGTCAAACAACAGCAAAGACTGAGTATAAATAAAACATATACTCAGGAGAAATCCTCGGCGATCACCTCGTTCTCTGGTAATGGTACTGCTCCAATGTCAGCTCCTGTCCCATATACCTCGGGGTAGATCTCCTCGGCTAAACCTGGGGACATAATCCGGATTACAGGTCCTCAGGGGACATAGCAAGGTACAAGAATAACTCAAGCCAAATAAATGTAGTACAGTAATAAATGAATCAATAGGGCATAATATGTAACCAGCTATGTGATATGCAAGTGAGAGCATTAATCATACTCAGGCTGAAACTACTATAGGCTCTGTATCGGGGAAACCCATAACAGCATTTTCTCGAAGGGCCAGTAAATGTGCCAAAAATCTTGTCTAATCACACGTCTCATATCCATGACACGCAAGATCATGACCTCTAACTGATGTAGTGAGTCATAATGATAGCTAAGCATATATAATATCTATGTCACGAATCCTGTATCCTATACAGAATCACCATGAATAACTCAGAAGATTCTGTCTCATGAACAGTATCAAGTGTCCTATGGTATGACGTACTTGATAATGCCAGCACAAAGATGTATAGGGTCGCGATATCAATCTCTAGGTGACGTTACACAACTCCGCGTACGACGTTGACACCCGAATCTTATTCAGACGTTAAGTAATGTCACACGGTCCTAGGTTGAACAAATACATCATATAAATAAATCAAAGGAATAATATGTAGCAAGTACTGCAAGATTGGCAAGGTACACTTGCTTGGGGTTTGAATACCAATAGTCGCTCCGGTATCAGCGGGATCTTCAAGTACTCCTCCAGATGCTAAAATAAACACTATCATCATATTTATAAGATATAAAATAGCTAGAATTGCCTGTCCATAAGTTCAATTTGGACACAGGGACAAAATTGACAGTTTCTGGTCAAAGTGGGGTCCACATGTGGCCCACTTCACACCGAAAAATGTGCCAGAGACAAAGTTCTCTAAATTTGTCAAACTTAGTGTCTATAAGTTCAGAACGATGATACGAACCCAACGGAATATTCAGAACTGGATTCTGATGAGCCGATCATAAAATCGGTCATCAAATGGAGCTGTGGGGCCCACGATACGAGATTTTGTTAACGTTCTCAGAATCAAACCAAACTTGGGTCACAAGACCAGTGTATTGCTACAAGTCTGATGGCGTAAGTTTCGTTTCGAAACGACGAGTGCACACGAAGTTACAATGAGTTTCAGAACAGGGCCGATACGGGATGTTGTCACTGGATACGCGTTGATTCCGATGTGCACTCACATCCAAATCAACTTTTGCAAAATCCCACACGTCTATATTGAAAGCGTGCACCTTTCGATGAAGTTCTCACATGACCAAGTTGCCTCATTTAGCGGGGCGCACCCAGTTCCGAGAAAATTAGGGTTTTAAATAACCAAGTTTTTGGTCATTTTCACCCGTAAAATAAATACAATCTACAGCTCAATAAATTAAACTAAAATAGGATTTTAAAACTTGGTTATATGGTCTAAATTAATGTTCATGTGAATTTTAGAATTGGTTAACGGGTTGGTCGTAAAACGGCCGTGAACTTGTGTGTTCGGGCCAGATTCTGAATTTTCAGAAATTAGAAATATTTTCCTGTTTTTGCGTCGCAGTTTACGACCTACACAGAATACGATACTCCAAACGATTTGTACGGACTTCGAGAGGGTCACGAGGTCTACGCGTAGGATTTGACAGAACGGAAAACGGATCAACGTACAGGGAATTACACGAGCGGGAAGACAGGTACCTTGATGACGTATGTTGTCGTTAGGAGACGGCGTGGCGCGGCGGTTACTGTGTGCTGCGGCGGCTGCTGGGGTCGGGGCGGGTCGTCGATGGGGTCACGGCGGAGGGGGAAGTCATCGCCGTCATCGCGAAAGTTCATCGGCCGGAGAGGCGGAGGGTGGTGGTGGCCGGAGGATGTTGGTGATGGTGGTGGTGTGGTTGTGGCAGCGGGGGTGGGTTTTATAGGAGGAGAGGCGGTCGTTGGCGGGGAGGGGAGTGGTCCAGGAGGCGGAGAGGCGGTCGTTGGGCGGTGAACGGTCGCGGCGGAAGCCGGAGCGGCAGGCAGAACGACCGCGGGAAGTCGGGGCGACAGTGGGGGTTACGGGATAGGGTTAGGTTACTGTAGTAGAGGGGTAGTGGGTCGGGTTGCGGGTTAACGGGTCAGCGGGTCGGGTCTGAATCCGACCCGCTACGGTTTGGTTTGGTTCAGTTGGGTCGGTTTAATTAATTTAAACCGGTTGGTTCGGTTCGGTTCAAGTTGGTTTATTTTGGTTTATTTAAAAATATTGTTTTTAGGTCTTTAAAAAATAGTTCTGGGGTCCAACAAATTCCAAAAAAATTACAGTATGTCTAATTATTTATATTACACCCAAAAATATTATTTTCATAATATTTTAATATTTAATAAAATTACATAATTAATTTAATTCTAGAAAAATATTTATTTTAATTAGTTAAAATAGCAGAAAAATCCCGAAAATTTATTTTTTTATTTCTAAAAAATTCGGGTGTTTACAGTGCTGCCCACTTTAGGAGTTTCAGGCCTCCGTTGAAAGAAAAACGGGCAAGAAGCTGCTATGTGTTCGGTCGGACAATGACGACGAATATATCGGTCCCTTTGATGCATACTGCAGAGAGCATGAGATACAATACCAGAAGACTCCGCCAAAGACACCTCAGCTCAACGGTGCATCGGAGCGGATGAACATGACGCTGATGGAGAGGGTACGGTATTTGCTATCAGAATCAAACTTGCCGGACAACTATTAGGTGAAGCTCTTTACACAACTGCTTATATTATTAATTTATTTCCTAGTGCTCCTTTGCAGGATAATGTCCTGACAAAGTGTGGTACGGCAAAGAGCCATCATACAATCACCTGCGAGCGTTTGGTTGCAAGACTTTCGTACATGTATCGAAGGACTAGAGATCCAAACTTGAGCCGAAGACGAGACAGTGCGTCTTTGTCAGTTACGGTCGGGATGTGTTTGGCTATAGACTCTACGACCCAGTGGGAAGAAAGCTCTACAGAAGCAGGGACGTGGTATTCGTCGAGGATCAGACCATGACTAACATTCAGGATTTCGAGATGCTTTCTGAGGCTGAAGAATTGTCTGAGTTAGAGTCATTTCGCTTCGAGCAGTTTCCAGTGGACATCGCAGATGATCCAGTTATGGGAAAGCTAGTACATGAAGTTGCTTCCAACCTTGATCATCAGTCTGCTGTTGGAAGTCAGGGTAATCTTCAGGAGGATGAGCATGTCGAGGAGGCAATTTTTGAGGAGGAGGCTGTTGGTATACAACCAACACCAGTGGTTCCATTGAGGAGGAGCGATAGAGAGTGTCGACCATCTACGAAATACTCACCGGGTGAGTATGTGCTACTGACTGACGAGAGAGAACCCAAAAGTTTCGTAGAGGTTATGGAAGACGAACACATGCAGGATTGGATGGAGGCCATGCAGGAAGAGATGAGTTCCTTTGAGGCCAACTATAGTGCTCATTTTTCTAAGAGTCATACACATGTGAACCAATAAAAATAAATTTCTACATTTTATGTGCACTATAATACTCGATTTCTATTAGTCTTATATGTATACGATTCACGTAGAAAAATAAACACTATAACTCATATCCGATATATATATATATATATATATATATATATATATATATATATATATATATATATATATATATATATATAGAGAGAGAGAGAGAGAGAGAGAGAGAGAGAGAGAGAAAAGAAGGGCTTTTGATAGGGGCACTACATACTATACTTAGGGCTAGCCCAGGATTGGGGCTAGCCCATTAATGAACAAAGTTTACTCACACTAGCCCAAAAGTTTACTCATACTAGCCCAAACTTTAAACCCTCCTCCCAAACCCTCCAAACCCCACCTCCCCCCTCCTCCCTTTCTTGCCGGAGCCGTCCTCCTCCACTTCCTCCTCGTCCTCCTTGTCGATGGCTCCTAAAGTCTCGAAAGAATCAAGGTACAATTCTTCCTTCTCCTTGTTCTATTGCATTTAGTAAATTTTCCAAAATTTTTAAAAATTTCTATTGCATTTCGAAAATTTTGAGTGGTTATCTTTCCATTCTTCAAATGAGGGCATACAAGTCCTGAATGTAGTTTATGATGTAGTTTAGACGTTTATCTGGATGCTCGTATCCGATTTTAGGGCATACATTTTTGACATTCGTAGAATGTATCGAGCAGAATCGAGCGGAATTGTAGAAATTTCTACAGTCCTATATAGATTTAGGACTGTAGAAATTTCTACAGTCCTATGTACATTAAGGACTGTAGAAATTTCTACAGTCATAAATGTATAAAGGACTGTAGAAAATTCAACAGTCCTAAATAATTTAGGACTGTAGAAATTTCTGCAGTCCTGTATACGTATAGTCCTAAATAATTTAGGACTGTAAAAATTTCTGTAGTCCTAAATAATTTGTACAGTCCTAAATGTATAAAGGACTGTGGAAAATTCAACTGGGTCTCGGACTTCTTCACCGAGTGGCAACGCCACATTATTAGAGAAACCGAACGGCAAGCTGCAGTAAATATGACGGAATGTAGCGACGACTACCTCGCATACTACGCTGGTGTCGGACTACCTACCTTGTTCCAACGCGGAGGCGATATTGTGCGTGTACCATCAGATCTTCCTGCCAAATCGGTCTTGTATACTGCATTGGTCAAGATGGTGAGCCAACTTCTTCACTTTCAGTTTGATATATGTAAATGTTTATAACCTAACAATTTTTTTTAATTCTCATGAATAGGCTAGGAAAGTGAAGAAAGTTGGAAAAAGCCTCGTAAGTTGCCAGGGTACGAATTATATGGCAATCAATGACGAGCTACAACAAATCGACAACGCTGAAGATTTCCCTTTCTTGGAAAATAGAGAGCAACGTACAAAGATGCGACATGAAGTTTAGTCCATGTTTGAAGACTTGTAAAACTTTGTTAAATTTTGTGTTCTGAGACATGTAAAACTTTTAAGTTTGACTTGACTTGTAAAACTTTGCTACAATTGACTTGTAAAATTTGCTACAATTGGTTATGTTTTAAGTTTGCTACAATCTGCTACAATTTGCTATAATTTGTGTTTTTAGTTTGCTAGATACAATTGTTAAATGTGCAGAGGCAGTGGCTAAAAACTTGGACTGTCATATTCTGGACAGTCCTGAAAGCTAATGGGACTGTCAAAAAATTGACAGTCCTAGTTTTATATAAAATTTTGCAGAGACAGTGGATTCAAATTAGGACTGTTAAAAAATTGACAGTCCTCATAGCTTGTAGGACTGTCAAAATCTTAACAGTCCTAGTTTTATATAAATTTTCCAGTGGGTTAGATTTAGGACTGTCAAAATTTTGACAGTCCTCATAGCTTTTGGGACTGTCAAAATCCTGACAGTCCTAGATTTACATATAATTGTGCAGAGACAATGGGTTAAAATTAGGACTGTCAAGATTTTGAGAGTCCTAATATCTTGTAGGACTGTCAAAATTCTTAGAGTCCTAGTTTTATATAAAATTTCCAGTGAGTTAAAATTAGGACTGTCAGAATTTTGACAGTCCTCGTAGCTTGTGGGAGTGTCAAAATCCTGACAGTCCTTATAACTTTTGGGACTGTCAAAATCCTGACAGTCCTAGATTTACATATAATTGTGCAGAGATATTTATATAAAATTAGGACTGTCAAGATTTTGACAGTCCTAATATCTTGTAGGACTGTCAAAATTCTTACAGTCCTAGTTTTATATAAAATTTTCAGTGAGTTAAAATTATGACTGTCAGAATTTTGACAATCCTCATAGTTTGTGAGACTGTCAAAATCTTGACAGTCCTTATAGCTTTTGGGACTGTCAAAATCCTGACAGTCCTAGATTTTGTAAACTCCCTCGACCAGATTTCAGTAATTTAGGATTAATTTAGACTAAGTAGAATTTGTGCAACTTTTTAAAATTTTATTTGTTATATAATCAATTGATTGTGTACTTGTTTATTACATAATTAATTAGGGCATCAAACTAGCTGTTAACCCTAAATAAATTTCACATCCCTGTCGTAGACTTGCTAGACTACTTTTTCTGTATTTTTAGCAACTTCCAGAAACCTCATCTGGTGCTTCGTTTTAGTCGCACAAATATCGTTACAAACGTATGTAATTATTTCCTATTTAATTTTCTGCTCTTTATCCATCACTGTACCCTTAGAGATTTGAGGACCAGTAGGCACCTGATTGCCCAACCAAAAATACGATAATATTCTACTCTAATTATACTTCAATTATCGTTTTGACACCGTAGAGAAATTATGACTCTAATAGCCTCTAAATAATTAGTGAACACCGTGCGCAGTATTTATTAAATAATAAATACGATGACTGTATCACCTGCAATATCAGACCCTGCACCTGCCCAGAATCACCCCACACTGTCCAAAACATTTTTCCTCAGCTATTTTCCTCATTTTTGTACAATTTAGAATTTCGGGAAATCAGTATTTAAAATCAGGTAAATTGCGAAATTACGCAAAATACAAATTTTATGCATTTATGCAATTATTGAAAAGTTAGGGGTTTATATGCAAAATTGCATGCTAGGTGGCCAAATCCTATTGGCTAGACCATAGGTGAGTGGGACCCATCCAAAACACCCAGAAAAATCCTGTAGAAATATCCCAAATACCAAATTACCAAAATGTCCCTGAAGTTCCACAGAATTACAGAATTGCCACTCTCTCAAAACCCTATATAAACCCTAACCCACCCATTCAAATCCTTACAGCCCTTCCCTCCGCCACCTCCGACCACCGCCTCCGGCCAAACTCGGCCCAACCCTTCGCCCTGCCACCCTCTCCCCTCCGGCCAAGTCCCACCGCCAGCGCCGCCCTGCTCCGCCGGCTACAGCCCCCGCACCCTCCCCCTCTCCTCCCTGTTAACAGCACCACCACCACTCCCATTCACTTCCCCCGCCGCCTCCGGCCGTCGCCGACCACCGCCACCCTACCCAAACCCTTCGCCCCGACCTCCTCTACCTACCACCACCACCTCGCCTCCCCACGACGCCGCCACCGGCCGCCCTAGCCCCCGCAGCGACCACCACCCCCTAACCCAAGCTGCTGCCACCCTCACCCCCGACGCCTCTAGCCGCCACCACCACCGCCGTGCACCTCCGCCACCACCCCCAACCTGACCGCCACCCTCCCCTCTTCCAAACCCGCCGCCTGCCCAGCCACCTCCGCCGCTCCTCCGCCGGCCAGCGCCCCCGCAAGCTGCTACTGTTGCTGCTCCTCCGGCCGCCTCCGGCCAGCTCCGCCGCCGTCCTCCGGCCGGCGACACCGTGTGGGACCCCCCTTGCCACCTGTAAGGTATAATACACCTATACTATACAAAAATACATGAATAAATCCTAATACATGTCTATGTATACATATATATATGTATATATGTATATTAATTATATATATATATATTAATATATATATATTAATATATTGAATATATATGTAATATTATATAAAATATACTGTAATTATACATTATATATACTGTATTTATATTTTCAGCATTTTATGTATAATTATATATATGTATTATATTATTATACTGTATATATATTATATATGTATATCTATATATATATTCTATACATATATATATTTATATATGTATATAAGTATATGTCTATATATATATGTATATTTACATACTATATTATATTATGTAAATACTATATGATATGTATATATAATAAGCTATTATATAAATACTATCTATGCATTTTTTTCCTTTTATTTTTTTTCTGCATTTAATTTCCTGCACCTATTATATATATATATCTATATATATATATATTATCTATATGTATATATGTATATATTATATTATAATTACTATTATGTATATATTTAATTCTGTTAAAAATATATAAATATATGTGTATACATATATTTATATGAGTTGTATATAACATATATATTATACTATGCAAATTTTGTTTATTTATTTTCTGCATTTATTTTTTGCATTTATTATATATATATATATCTATATCTATATATATATATATTATTTATATATATTGTTATTCAGCTGGATAATACAGCTTATTATAAATATGTAAATTTATATTTCTGCAATATATTATATATACTATATACCAGCTGGATAATACAGCTTAATTATATATATTATATTTTAATTCTTGTAATGTCATTTATCATATTATATACTATGTTACAGCCTACCTATAAATATATAATTAATTATTAACAGTGGTCACATATAGACCCTGATAAAATATATGTATTTAATTACTGTCCTGTCATTTCAATTTATCTATATTATTATATATCAGAGGATACACCCTGATAAATACTATATTATTTATCGCAGTGGATATACCCTGCTACTATATATATTATTGCCTGCATTTATCTATTATATATATATATACTATTATATATATATTATATCTATGCCTACTAAATATATATCTATACTATATATATGTATATATATATATATATATGTTTTATATTACAGCCTGGATATTCACGAAACCTATCTGTTTTAACAGAAATCAGCTTCAGCACAGCTAGTGACCCCCTGTCACCAGCACCTTCACAACTGACTGTAAAATCAGGGTTTCAACACTATCAGGGAGTAGGCAAGTATACCTTGCCAAGTATTGTTTAAATTAAATTGTTGATATCTACTTTGTTCTGAAATTCATATACCATGATCACCTGAGACTGCCTTGGGTACAGTCAACTGTTATGCTGACATGATATTACAGACTCTCTAACAGCTGAGAGAATATCCTAATATATTCTCCTAGACCCTATCACGAGAACACGCAACATGGTTGCATTTACATATATGGATGTGAGCTGCGTATTGGTTAGCTACCAGTACGTGTGACCCGCATCACGGATTAGAATAACTCAGGAAATGTACGACTTGACATTTAGTTTCATTGGGATGGGAAAGATAACTAGTTAACGTATGGGACACCCCCTCCACAAATGTTCTATACCTTCGCACCATGCTCCTTGGAGATGGTCGATTGCAGACGACACCTATACTAGCCAGTCGCCACGATTGGTGAATTACGTCAGCGTATGTCTAGCCACACATTCCCATGCGTACTACTGGATCTTTACTTGCATTTTCACTTAGTATGGTTAGCACCCTGTATTTATTTTATTTCTTTATTCAGTATTTACCAAGGTTCAAAGTATCGGCCGATACCGATACGTATCGGCCGTATCGGATCGGATGTCAGCCAACCCGATACGATACTCACGAAAAATATCGGTATCGGCCGATATTAGGGGGAAATGTATTGTATCGGGTTGTATCGGTCCGATACGACCCGATACAGACCGACACGACCCTATATCTTCAACCAAAATCCTACTGGAGATTGGAATCCAAGCCGACCAAAAACAAAATCATATCAAATGATTTCCGACCAAAAACAAAAGCAAATCTAATCCAAAATCAGCATCCAATAAAGTAAATAATGCTTTGCAGACGACGTCAAATCCAATAATCGAAGAAAATATCAGTGCAATCAGAGAAGAAGTCCAGAAAATTCTATAAATACTCGATTATTTGCCTAAAAATAACACACAACAAACAACAAACCCTAATTTACAAACAGAGAAGAAGTCCAAAAATTCTAACCTTTTTCAGGTAATCAATTTCTCTCCAGTCGAGCTCGTTCTTGGCCTCCTCCGCTGCCTCCACCGCGGCTCGAGAAGGATTCCTCCGCCTCCACCGCGGCTCGAGAAGTTCTCCTCCGTCCTTGGCTCGAGCGGTGGAGGCGAGTGGATACGTTCCCCGGCGAGTGGAGGCGTTCCCCGGTGAGTGGAGGCGAGTGGAGGCGGAGAGAAAGGCGACCGGAGGCGGAGAGAGAGGCGACCGGAGGCGGAGAGTTTCACTCCCGTGAAAAAATATTCGGGGCCGAATGTTTTTTCTCTCTCCGCCCGTGTTTTGTTAAATTTTTAAAAAAAAAAAAAATTGCCACGTCAGCATCCATAATAACTTAGGAACGAATCATAACCGTCCATTTCGCCACGTCAGCGATCCAGCGTTCGGATCCATGCCACGTCAGCATCCTAAAAATACAGCTCATCCAATCTCCACCGTCCAAACTGACACGTCAGCGATCCAGCGTTCGGATCTCTGCCACGTCAGCATCCCAAAACACAGATGAAAAGAATCTCCACCGTCCATTTAGCCACGTCAGCGATCCACCGCTCAGATCTTCGCCATGTCAGCAACCTAAAAACACACATTAGTTAAATCTCCACCGTTCATTTCGCCACGTCAGCGATCCACCGCTCAGATCCAACGGCTGTGAAAAAAAAACCAAAAATCTAACGCTGGATTCGAACCCGTGACCAGTGTAACCTACAGTTATCCCACTAGCCAGAAAGCCAATAGAATTTGGTTGTTTAAGTCCGCATCCATATAGTATTTGAGGAGGAAACTTATATATATATATATATACATATATATATATTCTGACTTGTTTTTATTTATAAAACTAATATATATATATATATATATATATATATATATATATATATATATATATATATATATATATATATATATATATATATATATATATATATTCTATTGTACATATACACTAATATATATATATATTGTGACTTTTTTTTATATTACATATACACTAATATATATATATATATATATATATATATATATATATATATATATATATATATATATATATATATATATATATATATATTCTATTGTACATATACACTAATATATATATATATATATATTGTGAATTTTTTTAATATTACATATACACTAATATATATATATAAATTTTGACTTATTTTTATATTACATATACACTAATATATATATATTATGACTTTTTTTTATATTACATATACACTAATATATGTACGTCTATGCATCATATATTATATACTATATATTGTACGTCTTTTTTTTATTTATGCATCTAACAAATTTTAATTATTGTATGTAACATTTTAGTTTATATACTACCTGTTATTTTTTTATTATTGTATGTAACATATATATATATTCTGACTTGTTTTTATTTATAAAACTAATATATATATATATATATATATATATATATATATATATATATATATATATATATATATATATATATATATATATATATATATATATTCTATTGTACATATACACTAATATATATATATATATTGTGACTTTTTTTTATATTACATATACACTAATATATATATATATATATATATTCTATTGTACATATACACTAATATATATATATATATATTGTGAATTTTTTTAATATTACATATACACTAATATATATATATAAATTCTGACTTATTTTTATATTACATATACACTAATATATATATATTATGACTTTTTTTATATTACATATACACTAATATATGTACGTCTATGCATCATATATTATATACTATATATTGTACGTCTTTTTTTTATTTATGCATCTAACAAATTTTAATTATTGTATGTAACATTTTAGTTTATATACTACATGTTATTTTTTAATTATTGTATGTAACATTTTAGTTTATATAACTATATTATTGTATGTAACATTATAGTTTATATAACTATATTATTGTACGTAACGATATTTCTTTGTATTTTTTGTTAGTAATTATTACTGGAGAATACACATTATTTGTCAGAGACATCTACTGGAGAATACACATTAGTTATCATTCTTTGTATTTTTTTATTATTGCATCTAACAATTTTATACGTTTTTATTACTGCATGTAATAATTTTTTTATTATTTTATGTAACGTTATATCATTTCAGGATTACTTAATGGCACCAAAAAGTCGTACGCCGGAGGAAATGGATGCTGGTTGGAAACATGGAAAATGTGTCAATTCTAATAATAAGAGGAGGGTGGAATACAATTATTGTAGCAAAATAATGGACGGAGGTGTTACTCGGCTGAAACAACACTTAGCGGGTATTACAGGAAATGTAGCATCGTGTCCTGAGGTACCAATTGCTATAAAAAAAGAAATGTTGTTGCTTGTTGAGGGTAAAAAAAAGGATAAAATAGTGGCGAATCAAAGAAAGCAAAGGGTAGAGGAGGAGTTGACAAGGATGGCTCGAGTAGATTCCTCCTCAGAAGAAGAAATTGAAGACTTCACGGATCTTAGAAGGGACATGAGACAAAGTAGGAGAGAACATGCAGCTGAGGAATGGGGTAGACGGTGGAGTGTCGGGGACAGAGAAACAGGGTCAAGCAGGGGTCCGACGTTAGGTGGCCGATCAAAGTCAGTCGCATATCGTGGGGAGGAGGTGAGAAATATTCCAGAGAAAGAAGTAAGGAGTATGGACCCTTATGTCCTCAGAAAACAAGGGGCAATGCAACCCAAAATAAAGGGTGCAATTAAGGGAATAAAGAATGCCAAAAATCATATAGGAAGATTTATATCAAAATTCTTTATATACAATAATATATCATTCAATGCTGCTAAAAGTCCACACTATCAACCAATGATAGATGCCATAGCAGCTTCCGGGGGTGGAGTAAAGGGTCCAACTCCTTATGAGATTTCAAATACTTATTTGGATATGGAAATAAGTGACATGGATGAGTACCTAAAATCATTTCATAGGTATTGGGATGAGTATGGATGTACCATTATGTGCGATGGATGGAGTACACAGAACAGAAAATGCATCATTAACTTTCTTGTATATTCTCCACAAGGAACGATATTTCTTAAATCTGTAGATGCCTCTGACAAATACAAAGATAGTAAATACATATTTGGACTGATGAATGAAGTTGTGGAACAGATTGGAGAACATAGGGTCGTCCAAATAATTACTGACAATGGCTCCAACTACAAGAAGGCGGGAATAAGGTTAATGGAGGTGAGAATGCACTTATACTGAATTTTTTATATTATAAATATGTTTGTATATATGTTATTTATTATTGTAAATATAGCTTCTTTCTAATTATATATATATATATATGTTTATATGCAGGTGAGAAGAAATTTATATTGGACGCCATGTGCAGCACATTGCATAGATCTCATGCTGAAGGATATAGCCAATGATCCACATATTAAGCCACTAATACGGAAGTCTCAAGATATGACGTATTTCATATATAATCATGGTTGGGCTCTTAGCATCATGAGGACTGAGACTCAGAATGGAGAATTGGTTAGACCAGCCATCACTCGGTTTGCTACCAATTTTATTGCTTTTGATTCCATCCTTAAACATCAGGCTGATTTAAAAAGGATGATAAATACACGGGGTTGGACAGATAACTACATGAGACTCAATCGTAAAGATAGAGACAAGGCAGATGTGGTTGTCAGTTTAATCGAGAGTCAAACTTACTGGAGGGATATTGCAGGGGTCACTGCTATATTTTGACCTCTAGTAAAAGTTTTGAGGATGGTGGATAGCGATGATAAAGCTGAGATGGGTCATCTTTACGAGGCTATGGACGGGGCTAAAGAAATGATCAAAAAGAATGTTGGTCAAGGATATAGAAAGTGGTGGGAAATGATTGATACCAGATGGAATTCTCAACTACATCGAGATATACATGCAGCTGGTAACTACTCTATAAATTTAATACCCTTCAAATATTATTTTATAATGTTTGTAGTGATTTTAAAACTAGTTATTTATTCAATATTGCAGGTTATTTCTTGAATCCAAAATACCAATATTCTAATGATGTTATAAATGACGACGAGGTACTTAATGGTTTCCACCGTGTCGTTAATAGAATGGTAAATGACAATACAACACGCCTTAATATAAACAAAGAGGTAAATATTATTTGATATTGTATTTTTTTATAACTTTACAATATTGAATTTTAATGTCATAAGACCCATAACTGTTGTAATATCACTTTGCAGGCAGAAAAGTTCAGATTGAGGAGTGGTGTATTTAGTTCAAATCAATTCCAAAGTGCTGTAAATAGATGTCTTCTTGGTAGTAATAGTTCATACTTTAAAATATTTATTAATTAAATTTATATACTTACAAAGCTAATATATTTTATTATTTTGTAGCTGAGTGGTGGTCCATACATGCTAGGGAGGAAGCCCCAAATTTGACTCGATTAGCTGTGCGCATCCTGAGTCAAACAGTGTCTTCTTCCAACTGTGAAAGGAATTGGACAACATTTTCTCTCATCCATACTCGTCCCCGCAATAGACTTTTAATGACAAAACTAGAAAAATTAGTTTTTGTCCATTATAATATGAGATTGAGGGTTCGAAATATGCAAAGATCACAAGATGAAGAAAATATTATTGATTTGGATGAGATATTTCATGAAGAAGATCCACTCATAGCTTGGACTAGAGAAAGGAAAATACCACTCTTAGATGGCAGAGAAAATGAGTGGTTAGATGATAACTTGGATGTCGATCCACAAGATATTGCCGAAAATGCTGGAAGGCCTAGAAAAAGAAAGAAAACACCAGCTGTACAATCTCGACAGGTCGACAGCGATAATGACGACACTACTGATAGTGGAGGCAATGGAGCTACACTCGCTGCTGGTGCTGACAATACTAATGAATATGAAAGTCCTGGAGATCAGTCTCATGAATACTCTGAAGACTGGCCAAGTGATTATCAACCTAGAGAGCACCGCATGGATGATACATATGCTGGAGGATCTAGCCATCATGATGTACCTACTCCTTCAGACAATTACAACAATACATATGATAGTTCATACACAAGTTATTATCCATACAACACTCCAGAGGCGGAACAACATTCAACATTTGATGGCCTCATGACAATTTTTTTTCATAATACAGATATCAGTCACTACTACCCTCATAACCAAGAACCATATCAGGACGATCATGATAATTATGATCAATTTTAGTGATATATTTGTAATTTTTGTATTTGTATACAAATTATAGTTTTTGTATTTGTATACAAATTTTTGTATTTGTATTTGTATTTGTATTTGTTCATGCACAAGTTTTTGTATACAAATTGTATTTGATAGTTCATACACAGCTTTTTTTTGTGTATAAAAATTGTAGTTCGTAGTTATTGTAAAAAGACTATTATTCATGAAATTTAAATGAAGGGATAGGCCAGAGTCCCGATGAATTTTTTTGGCCAAGTGATTTTTTGTCGTACTTTTATATTTAAACATGTAAATCTTGTTGCTAATTTTATTTCGATATATTATGAAAAAAAATAATTGGTGTCATAGATAACATTGTAACAATTTATAACTACTCACTTATACTAAATTTCTGAATACAATTAAATATTTATTTATTTACAAAAATTTACAAAAAATTCTCGATTCCTCGACAAATATAATTATGGGTCTTATCACTTGTCTCATTATCTCATCCTGCCATTTGCATTGCTTATTTGCTTCTAATCTCTTGTGCCTCCCTCTATGCGCCTTTATTCGTCAAAATTGAAACCTACAGAACAATACAAGATTCAATTAGTACGAATATAATGACATAGTAAGATTGTAACTAAAAATATGTAAAGGAAGAAAACGTATATATCGCAGGTAAACCATTCAACAAGGATGACTATTGTTTTATTCAATTCTAATTAAAAAAAACATGAAAAACACTTAAATAATGCATAAATATGTAAATTATATTTTTCTATTTTTTTTACTAATTAATTAATAATTATTTAAATTGCCGATACATCCGATACCAACATATCCGATACTCCGATCCGATACCGCCGATACTGCCGATACTGCCGATACCGATACTCATACAAACTGTCCGATACCGATACCGATACCGAGTTCTTGAACCTTGGTATTTACACTACATGGCATGTCATTTTTCTGTATCTTGTTACGTCCCACTGAGGACCTGGTTCCTTGCCAGATCTAGATGAGGCTTTCTACCCCACAGTGTACGGGCCTGATCAGGAGGCCAGATGTGCTACCGAGGAGGAGCTCGAGGAGACACCCTCAGAGTAGGCTTGACCCTAGATGCTGCTACCTAGAGATGGAGATATTTTGATCAGATAGACACTGCTTAGTCTATCTGATTTTTCTGCGCTATTATCAGTTTTTGTAGTAGGCTTGTAATCTCACCAGTTGTGTACTGTATCAGACTCAGTTATATATATATATTTCAGCACTTGCTTTTCTGACATTTTGTTGTGGATGAGATAGCTTTACCTGTTCTATACTTGTAGTATTTTAGGACAGCGTAGCACGTCCCTTTGGGTCCATCAAAGTGGATTAAGCCCTTAGTGATGTATCAGCTGGCCAGTGACACGTGGCCTAGTTCCTGGCATTTTGGGACTGGGGCGTGACATGGTTTTAGTGGTGGCCCATGTAGGTCTAGTTTTATTGCTAGTGGTATGATGACATGCCCAGCAATGCCTGCAATAGGATAAAAATATTAGGTCTCATCCACACTGACACCATCCTTACAAATTCTATTATTGCATCTTGCTTGATTATCATTATTTATCTCCTTTGTGTTTTCTAATTATCCTATTTTCCTCAGAAATATGGACATACCCGGGAAACTTGCGAATAATGGGGCTGACCAAGCAACAGACCCTTCGCCAAGTGCCCAAGGAACTCCGTCCAATCACCAGAATTCTAGCCAGGAGACGACACCAACTCCACATGCAGAGACACCTTTGTCTCCACCTCCAGCCTTGCCTATCCAGATGCCACAACTTGAGGGTCAACCTCAAATATTGCAGTTTCTCCAGACTATGTTGCAGAACCAGTGGCAACAAACTGAGGCCCTGAGACAGTCTCAGTGGCAGCAAACTGAAGCTCTGCGACAGACGTTGATGACGGCTTTGGAGAGAACTACTACTCCGACACCAGTACCTGTCCAACCAGCGGGCACAGTTCGAGGCTTCCGTCAAATGAGCCCGAGGGATTTCAAAGGCAACGAGACTCCTGAAGAGATCTCCGATTGGATCTCCAACACCGAAATGCTGCTAGAAGGATCGCAACTCACTCCCGACCTATGGATGACCGCTGTGAGGGGCCAACTTCTTGGCAATGCCCATCACTGGTGGGAATCCATAGAGCGCAGCGTCGGAAAAGACCAAACTTGGCAACAATTCTTGGAGTATTTCAACGCCAAGTACTTTCCAGCGACAGTCCAGAATGCCCTATACTCCCAGTTCCTGCACCTGGAGCAAGGAAACATGACGGTAGATGCCTACGACGCAGAGTTTAGCAGACTAAGTCGTTTCGGTGCTGATCTGATCCCGAACGAGCTGAAGAAGGCTAAAAGATTCCACCATGGCCTTAACCACGAGCTCCAGAGGTACACAACAACGCAGTCGAGAATCTCCTACAACGAGGTTCTTACAGAAGCCAGGGAGCAAGAAGCCATTGGCCGAGGAGCCAGACGCTCAAATCCAACCTTCCCGGCCAAGAATCAGCACGGAGCAGGAGGACCTATACGTCGTCCCCAATATCAGACTCAGCAGACAACGGGGCCTTACCAGAAGAGGGAGCTTCCGACTTGTCACTTTTGTGGCAAGAAGGGGCATTTTGCCAATGACTGTAGAAAGAAGTTGGGATTATGCCTGCTATGTGGAGCTAAAAATCATATGGCCAAAGACTGCCCACAACGTAGAGATGCAGCACCTCAACAAGGGCAGAAGCCAGGAGCACAAGCTCAGAAGATGCTTCCCTCCACATCAGGAGGATATCAGAGAGGAGCACCTCTGCCTACTCAGGAGACCCAGTTCAAGGCCAGACAACAAGCCGGAGGACAAAGGCAGGGACAAGCCTTTGCGTTAGCTGCCATTGCAGAAGAACCTGAAGGGGAAACTATAACAGGAACCATTTTAGTTGCATCATTACCTGCAACTGTATTATTCGATTCTGGGGCTACTTTGTCTTTCATATCCAGTAGTTTCGTAGCCATGCACAAGCTATCCACTTCCCCGCTACCCAAGTGTTGGAAAATACTTACTGGAGGAGGTATTGTTCCAGTTACCAACATTATCGAAACCTGTCCGGTAGTTGTTTGTAGTAGAGGACTAAGAGCGCGATTTTTGGTACTTCCAATGCCAAATTTCGATGTTGTCTTAGGCATGGACTGGCTAAGCCAGAATAATGCTGTCCTAGACTGCCGAAAGGGTAGTGTTATCTTTAGACCCCCAGATCACCCAGAGTTCGAATATGTCCGTAGAACCATCGAGCAAGGAGTAGGCCAGACTCCTAGAGCTTACATGGCGATGGAGACAGCACTTCCCTCAATTGTAGCAGAGTTCGAGGACGTATTTCCAGAAGAATTGCCAGGCCTACCGCCTGACAGAGAAGTGGAGTTCATTATTGAGCTGATACCCGGAGCTGCACCAGTATCCTCCAATGTATACCGACTGGCAAAGAAGGAGCTTGACGAGCTGAAGCTTCAACTAGAGGAACTACAGATCAAGGGATTTGTTCGTCCTAGTGCATCACCCTGGGGAGCACCAGTGTTGTTTGTACCAAAGAAGGACGGAACATATCGCATGTGCATTGATTACAGAGCCCTCAACGCTCTGACAATAAAAAACAAGTACCCCTTGCCGAGAATTGACGACCTGTTCGATCAACTAACAGGAGCCGTGGTATTCTCGAAGATAGACTTGAGATCAGGTTATCATCAGGTTAAGGTACGCAGGGAAGATATTCCAAAAATAGCATTCAGGACTCGTTATGGTCATTACGAGTTCCTGGTGATGCCTTTTGGACTAACTAATGCACCTGCCGTATTCATGAACCTGATGAACAGAGTCTTCCACCAATATCTGGACCAGTTCGTGGTAGTCTTCATCGACGACATTCTGGTGTATTCAAAAAGCCACGAGGAGCATGAAGAGCACTTAAGGTTGGTATTAGAGACGCTGAGACGGGAGAGCCTTTATGCTAAGATGAGCAAGTGTGAATTCTTCCTGGACCGTGTCGCATTTCTTGGACACGTTATCACAGGAGAAGGCATCTCGGTAGACCCAGCAAAGATCTCATCTGTTGAGACGTGGCCAACCCCGACCAACGTCTCAGAGGTGAGAAGCTTTCTAGGACTTGCCGGATATTACCGGAGGTTCGTAGAAAACTTTGCAAGAATCGCGGAGCCGATTACCCGTCTTACTCGCAAGGAGCAGGAGTTCATATGGACTGAAGATTGCCAGACAGCTTTTGATGACTTGAAGAAGCGTCTGACTACAGCTCCCATTTTGACTATACCATCTGGATCCGGAGGTTTCGTCATATATAGCGATGCATCCGGAAAAGGATTTGGTTGTGTCTTAATGCAACATGGGAAGGTTGTAGCTTATGCCTCAAGACAGTTGAGGACTCATGAGAAGAATTACCCCACTCACGACCTGGAGCTTGCCGCAGTCATCTTCGCCCTGAAGCTATGGAGACACTATCTATATGGCGAAAGAGTGGAGATATTCACCGATCATAAAAGTTTGAAGTACGTCTACACCCAGAAGGACCTAAATCTGAGACAAAGACGATGGCTCGAAGTGATGGCGGATTTCGAAATTGATCTACAGTACCATCCAGGGAAAGCTAATATGGTGGCAGATGCTCTAAGCAGAAGACCCTCGGCATTCTTTATGATCACCCAACCAGGTCTTCTGAGAGATCTAGAAAATTTGGGAATAGAGGTCATTATGCCAGGACTTGACGGCCAATTATCAAACTATCAGCTGCAATCAACTTTGGTAGAAAGAATCAAAGCTGCTCTACCAACAGATGCAAGATTTCAGAGGCTTCGACAAAGAACAGAGGCTGGAATTCAGACAGGATGTCGCATACACGAAGATGGGACTCTAAGATGTGGTGATCGTCTTTATGTTCCAAATGGAGAACTTCGTAATGAGCTTATGTCAGAAGCTCATAACTCAACATACTCTATACATCCAGGAGGCACAAAGATGTACAGAGATCTGCGATAATATTACTGGTGGCATGGAATGAAGCGGGAGATAGCACACTTTGTGGCCAAATGCCTGGTGTGTCAGCAAGTCAAGGCTGAGCATCAGAGATCTGCCGGTCTACTTCAACCCCTCCCAATACCCGAGTGGAAATGGGAACACATTACGATGGACTTTGTTACGGGCTTCCCAAGAAGTCCTAGTGGTCGTAATGCTGTATGGGTAATCGTAGATAGACTCACAAAGGCTGCTCACTTCCTACCTTTTAGAGTTGGACAATCTACAGAAGTCTTGGCGGACATGTACATGAAGGAGATAGTGCGTCTGCATGGAGTGCCAGTCAGCATAGTATCTGACAGAGATACGAGATTTACATCTTACTTTTGGCGAAGTATGCAAGAAAGTCTTGGTACCCGCCTCAAGTTCAGCACCTCGTATCACCCACAAACAGATGGCCAATCAGAACGCACCATCCAGACACTTGAAGATATGCTGAGAGCCTGCATGCTTGATTTCAGCGGATCATGGGAAGATCATCTACACCTGGTGGAATTTTCCTACAACAACAGCTATCAAGCGAGCATTCAAATGGCTCCCTTTGAAGCTTTGTATGGAAGAAAATACCGTTCCCCAGTATGCTGGAGCGATGTTGGCGAGAGACAGATTCTGGGGCCAGAACTAATTATTCGTACGGTGGAGAAAGTAAAGAAGATCCAGGGACACCTACGAGCTGCACAAGACAGGCAGAAGCACTGGGCCAACATTCACCGACGACCTCTAGAGTTCCAAGTAGGGGAGCATGTGTTCTTAAAGATCTCACCTACTAGAGGAACTATCAGATTTGGAGGAAGAGGGAAGCTAAGTCCAAGGTACATTGGACCCTTCGATGTGCTAGATCGCGTCGGAGAAGTTGCTTACAGACTAGCCCTACCTCAGACTTTGGAGGGAGTACATGACGTCTTCCACGTATCTCAGCTGAGGAGGTACATTCCAGACCCGAGTCATGTGCTAGACTACTCAGAGATCACCATTGGGCCAAGCTTATCTTATCAGGAGGAGCCTGTAGAGATTCTGGACCGTAGCGAGAAAGTGTTGCGAGGCCAGACTATTCCTCTCGTTCGTGTTGCATGGAGACATCATGCACCAGGTGAATCCACCTGGGAACGAGAAGAGGATATTCGTCAGCGTTATCCCCACCTATTTCCAAACCAGGGTATGTCCAATATTTCAAATTCAATCTTTCTTAATTATCATATGTCCTTAATTAATTTTTCATTTTCATTATATGGTTGTTTTTATTTCGAGGACGAAATATTCTAAGGAGGGTAGATTGTAAACTCCCTCGACCAGATTTCAGTAATTTAGGATTAATTTAGACTAAGTAGAATTTGTGCAACTTTTTAAAATTTTATTTGTTATATAATCAATTGATTGTGTACTTGTTTATTACATAATTAATTAGGGCATCACACTAGCTGTTAACCCTAAATAAATTTTACATCCCTGCCCTAGACTTACTAGACTACTTTTTCTGTATTTTTAGCAACTTCCAGAAACCTCATCTGGTGCTTCGTTTTAGTCGCACAAATATCGTTACAAACGTATGTAATTATTTCCTATTTAATTTTCTGCTCTTTATCCATCACTGTACCCTTAGAGATTTGAGGATCAGTAGGCACCTGATTGCCCAACCAAAAATACGATAATATTCTACTCTAATTATACTTCAATTATCGTTTTGACACCGTAGAGAAATTATGACTCTAATAGCCTCTAAATAATTAGTGAACACCGTGCGCAGTATTTATTAAATAATAAATACGATGACTGTATCACCTGCAATATCAGACCCTGCACCTGCCCAGAATCACCCCACACTGTCCAAAACATTTTTCTCCAGCTATTTCCATTATTTTTGTACAATTTAGAATTTCGGAAAATCAGTATTTAAAATCAGGTAAATTGCAAAATTACGCAAAATACAAATTTTATGTATTTATGCAATTATTAAAAAGTTAGGGGTTTATATGCAAAATTGCATGCTAGGTGGCCAAATCCTATTGGCTAGACCATAGGTGAGTGGGACCCACCCAAAACACCCAGAAAAATCCTGTAGAAATATCCCAAATACCAAATTACCAAAATGTCCCTGAAGTTCCACAGAATTACAGAATTGCCACTCTCTCAAAACCCTATATAAACCCTAACCCACCCATTCAAATCCTTACAGCCCTTCCCTCCGCCACCTCCGACCACCGCCTCCGGCCAAACTCGGCCCAACCCTTCGCCCTGCCACCCTCTCCCCTCCGGCCAAGTCCCACCGCCAGCGCCGCCCTGCTCCGTCGGCTACAGCCCCCGCACCCTCCCCCTCTCCTCCCTGTTAACAGCACCACCACCACTCCCATTCACTTCCCCCGCCGCCTCCGGCCGTCGCCGACCACCGCCACCCTACCCAAACCCTTCGTCCCGACCTCCTCTACCTACCACCACCACCTCGCCTCCCCACGACGCCGCCACCGGCCGCCCTAGCCCCCGCAGCGACCACCACCCCCTAACCCAAGCTGCTGCCACCCTCACCCCCGACGCCTCTAGCCGCCACCACCACCGCCGTGCACCTCCGCCACCACCCCCAACCTGACCGCCACCCTCCCCTCTTCCAAACCCGCCGCCTGCCCAGCCACCTCCGCCGCTCCTCCGCCGGCCAGCGCCCCCGCAAGCTGCTACTGTTGCTGCTCCTCCGGCCGCCTCCGGCCAGCTCCGCCGCCGTCCTCCCGCCGGCGACACCGTGTGGGACCCCCCTTGCCACCTGTAAGGTATAATACACCTATACTATACAAAAATACATGAATAAATCCTAATACATGTCTATGTATACATATATATGTATATATGTATATTAATTATATATATATATATTAATATATATATATTAATATATTGAATATATATGTAATATTATATAAAATATACTGTAATTATACATTATATATACTGTATTTATATTTTCAGCATTTTATGTATAATTATATATATGTATTATATTATTATACTGTATATATATTATATATGTATATCTATATATATATTCTATACATATATATATTTATATATGTATATAAGTATATGTCTATATATATATATATGTATATTTACATACTATATTATATTATGTAAATACTATATGATATGTATATATAATAAGCTATTATATAAATACTATCTATGCATTTTTTTTCTTTTATTTTTTTTCTGCATTTAATTTCCTGCACCTATTATATATATATATCTATATATATATATTATCTATATGTATATATGTATATATTATATTATAATTACTATTATGTATATATTTAATTCTGTTAAAAATATATAAATATATGTGTATACATATATTTATATGAGTTGTATATAACATATATATTATACTATGCAAATTTTTTTTATTTATTTTTTGCATTTATTATATATATATATATATATATATATATATATATATATATATATATATATATATATATATATATATATATATATATATATATATATATATATATATTTATATATATTTTTATTCAGCTGGATAATACAGCTTATTATAAATATGTAAATTTATATTTCTGCAATATATTATATATACTATATACCAGCTGGATAATACAGCTTAATTATATATATTATATTTTAATTCTTGTAATGTCATTTATCATATTATATACTATGTTACAGCCTACCTATAAATATATAATTAATTATTAACAGTGGTCACATATAGACCCTGATAAAATATATGTATTTAATTACTGTCCTGTCATTTCAATTTATCTATATTATTATATATCAGAGGATACACCCTGATAAATACTATATTATTTATCGCAGTGGATATACCCTGCTACTATATATATTATTGCCTGCATTTATCTATTCTATATATATATATACTATTATATATATATTATATCTATGCCTACTAAATATATATCTATACTATATATATGTATATATATATATATATATATGTTTTATATTACAGCCTGGATATTCACGAAACCTATCTGTTTTAACAGAAATCAACTTCAGCACAGCTAGTGACCCCCTGTCACCAGCACCTTCACAACTGACTGTAAAATCAGGGTTTCAACACTATCAGGGAGTAGGCAAGTATACCTTGCCAAGTATTGTTTAAATTAAATTGTTGATATCTACTTTGTTCTGAAATTCATATACCATGATCACCTGAGACTGCCTTGGGTACAGTCAACTGTTATGCTGACATGATATTACAGACTCTCTAACAGCTGAGAGAATATCCTAATATATTCTCCTAGACCCTATCACGAGAACACGCAACATGGTTGCATTTACATATATGGATGTGAGCTGCGTATTGGTTAGCTACCAGTACGTGTGACCCGCATCACGGATTAGAATAACTCAGGAAATGTACGACTTGACATTTAGTTTCATTGGGATGGGAAAGATAACTAGTTGACGTATGGGACACCCCCTCCACAAATGTTCTATACCTTCGCACCATGCTCCTTGGAGATGGTCGATTGCAGACGACACCTATACTAGCCAGTCGCCACGATTGGTGAATTACGTCAGCGTATGTCTAGCCACACATTCCCATGCGTACTACTGGATCTTTACTTGCATTTTCACTTAGTATGGTTAGCACCCTGTATTTATTTTATTTCTTTATTCAGTATTTACACTACATGGCATGTCATTTTTCTGTATCTTGTTACGTCCCACTGAGGACCTGGTTCCTTGCCAGATCTAGATGAGGCTTTCTACCCCACAGTGTACGGGCCTGATCAGGAGGCCAGATGTGCTACCGAGGAGGAGCTCGAGGAGACACCCTCAGAGTAGGCTTGACCCTAGATGCTGCTACCTAGAGATGGAGATGTTTTGATCAGATAGACACTGCTTAGTCTATCTGATTTTTCTGCGCTATTATCAGTTTTTGTAGTAGGCTTGTAATCTCACCAGTTGTGTACTGTATCAGACTCAGTTATATATATATATTTCAGCACTTGCTTTTCTGACATTTTGTTGTGGATGAGATAGCTTTACCTGTTCTATACTTGTAGTATTTTAGGACAGCGTAGCACGTCCCTTTGGGTCCATCAAAGTGGATTAAGCCCTTAGTGACGTGTCAGCTGGCCAGTGACACGTGGCCTAGTTCCTGGCATTTTGGGACTGGGGCGTGACATGGTTTTAGTGGTGGCCCATGCAGGTCTAGTTTTATTGCTAGTGGTATGATGACATGCCCAGCAATGCCTGCAATAGGATAGAAATATTAGGTCTCATCCACACTGACACCATCCTTACAAATTCTATTATTGCATCTTGCTTGATTATCATTATTTATCTCCTTTGTGTTTTCTAATTATCCTATTTTCCTCAGAAATATGGACATACCCGGGAAACTTGCGAATAATGGGGCTGACCAAGCAACAGACCCTTCGCCAAGTGCCCAAGGAACTCCGTCCAATCACCAGAATTCTAGCCAGGAGATGACACCAACTCCACATGCAGAGACACCTTTGTCTCCACCTCCAGCCTTGCCTATCCAGATGCCACAACTTGAGGGTCAACCTCAAATGTTGCAGTTTCTCCAGACTATGTTGCAGAACCAGTGGCAACAAACTGAGGCCCTGAGACAGTCTCAGTGGCAGCAAACTGAAGCTCTGTAACAGACGTTGATGACGGCTTTGGAGAGAACTACTACTCCGACACCAGTACCTGTCCAACCAGCGGGCACAGTTCGAGGCTTCCGTCAAATGAGCCCGAGGGATTTCAAAGGCAACGAGACTCCTGAAGAGATCTCCGATTGGATCTCCAACACCGAAATGCTGCTAGAAGGATCGCAACTCACTCCCGACCTATGGATGACCGCTGTGAGGGGCCAACTTCTTGGGACTGTCAAGATTTTGACAGTCCTCATAGCTTTTGGGACTGTCAAAATCCTGACAGTCCTAGTTTTACATGATTGTGCAGAGACGGTGGGTTAAAATTAGGACTGTCAAGATTTTGACAGTCCAGTTGGCTTGTGGTACTGTCCAGAATTTGACAGTCCTAGTTTTATATATATTTTGACTCATTGCACAACATACAGTTCAATATACAGTTCTAGTTTTATTTATTTTATTGCACAACATACAGTTCAATATACAGCTCAACATACATGGCTTATTGCACAACATACAGTATAAGATGTATCAGTCGATTAGAATATCAAAGTAGTCATTCGGCAAGATTTTTGGATCCTCCATCTTCATCATCTTCTTATAGGCATCAATTGCATCTGTGTAAGGTGTTGTCCATGCGATCGCTTCCTCTGGTGCATGTTTATACCAAAGCGTAGAAGGTGGAAAAATAGAAGAATGACCGATCAACCTTGGGATGACAAAGTGTTGTCCGACAAGCCCTATCGAACATAGATTGGATAGTCCGTATTCGGCCGGGGGAGCGCACATTGAAAAGAAATTATTGTTAATGCCTTGTGAGATAATTACAATAGGTATCTTATACCTATTAGAGAATACGTATGCAGCATGCGGGACATCCATATAATGGTCTGGTCCGGTAACTATTTTCGTACATGGTATGCTTGCCAACAAATCTCCAATAATTTCTTTGCCGTGTATCTGCCTATAGAAGGGTAGACGGGAGGAGTTAGAGATTTGTTGTCTTGCTAGTGCATGATATCCACAATGGCCATCCTTAGGAACATCAACAATAGACCAAATGAAATCCCGTATCTTAGGTAGAAAATTTTGAATGTATAGACTATATGAATCAGAGAAGTTATCTAAACCCTCCGTCGTGACTGCATCGTTCGTTTTCTATTTCTTCCCCCTTCAAATAGCAAGCTTACTCTTTTTCTGCGAAAATACCACACTTTCGATAACGAACTTTGCCTCCAAATTGCGTTCAATATGTTCAAACAAGGATGAATTTCTTTTAGTTGACTCCTTCTCCTTCTTTTTTGCTCTACTCATTCTTGAGTGTGGTCTTCTCTTAGGAGTTCGAACAACATATGGCTCTTGCAATCGAGTTATTGTCGGGACTGCAATTTTTTGGATTTTAACCTCAATGGATCTTCTCTCCGGTTCAGATGCGACACACCACCTTGCGTGCAGGAGTTTCACTTGTGGCAAACAAAAGAAATCATCTTGAACTTCCACCGTCGGCATTATCGACAGCTGTCTCCAACGTTGATCAACAACATCTATTGAAATAGGTATAGATTCACGACGATATTCGTTAATCTCATGTGCACAAAGAAGTCCGAGTGAATGTCGATATGAACAACCGCAAACCTCGGGATCATAACCAATCGACTTTGACCTACCAATCTCCTCAAACAATAAGTCCAAGGCCTTGTGAGATACTACATGGATTAAACCATCCAAGAGGTGTTCATGCTTGTATTCATGCTTTGCAATATTGAGGCTCATCTCAAATGATGCTACAATCTCGTTCACCGTGAAAATAATCATCAAATGAATCGATTGTCAAACGGAGACAAAATTATCGACTGATGACCGTAGATATCTTTTTAAACTTGAGTGTGATCCTTCGACCCGGTTCGTAGTGATTGTGCCATAATGCTTCACCATGTTCGTCCATGTTAAGACGAATTATTCTTTATGTGGTTCTAACCAAGTATCTTTGATATAAGATATGCATGTCGGGTTACTCGTCTCCACTTTTGTTGGAACATGTACCATGATGTGTCGTAGCTGTCTGTAGTACTTGCTCGCCATACAAGACTACAATCACTGTAGAATTCTTCGAAGTGAAGCATGTCGATTTTACCGTCCACATTTTTAAATTTTCTCTTGCATTGAGCTTGGATATTTTGATTTATATGCCAAGTGCATAGTAGTTTATGCACATGAGAAAATATAATATCTATAGCATTTATCAGCGCATATTCTCTGTCAGTAAAAAAAACAGAGGGCTCTTTGTATCCTGTGTAAAGGGATTATAGTTTCCTCAACGTCCATGTGTAATCCTCCACTGTCTCACTCTTCATAAAACAAAAAGCGACTGAAAATATTTTTTTCGTAGACGTAAACCCAACAACGTGAAAACGAGACATCTTGAACTTGTTGGTCTTATATGTACAATCAAGGACTAACACGTCTGCGAAGGACCGAGTCAAGTGTGTGTAATCAGGATGAGCCCAAAACAACGAAAGGAGTTCATCATTTTGTGGATGTCTTCTATGGTACTCCACATAGTGATGCTCCCCAAGCAACTTCAATACTTGCTGCATCGTCATTCTTCCTTTCATACTATTACATTTCGCTCTGGCCAAACTATTATAGATCGTCCTCATGGTAGACTTGTTCCCATCTTCTTTTTGTCGCACGGCAGAATAAATTTGTTTCGGTGCAACTCCGGAAAGGAACAATTCTTCAACCAACTTTCTCTCATCCTCCTTCAACCGTGCCACGTAGGCATGACCCGTAAGTGTCCCTGGAATAGGATGATTGTGTCTTCCATTCTTAACTTCGATTATCCACTTCACATCTTCTACTTTTACAATCAACACCTTAAATGGACAACCACATTTTCTCGTCCCAACGTTTTTCTTAGGAATTTTTTTTTCAACAACACCATTTTTTTATGATGCTCCCTGAACACACCTCCTCTATCGCAGCCCAGCTCTACATATTTTCGGCCCGGCCGAGATCTGATGGATCTTGCAATGACAATTATTATGTTATGTCGTCTTCCAACTTCTCTGCACCAATCTAATGCTTCTTCCTGTGATGCAAATTGAATATCCGTTGAGAATATATCCTCCACATCAACCCCAATAGCAGGATGTACCACAACATCTGTACAAGGTTGGTCCTATAACCAATATAAAATAATATAAAAATTAATAACTTCAAATAATTGACAGTTCAAATAATTTACAGTCTTTAAGATACAGTTCACTTAGTATATAGGACTGTCAGTCCTTTATTTATATATTTTGGCTGCTTGTTTTTGTCCCCCACCCCCCAAAAAAAATAATTTTTTTTTTTTTTACAATTAATTAATTAATTTACTTCATAGCTACTTGCTTGGGCAGCTTATGGAAGCATCAAACATGCTTCTGGTTCTTGAGAAGCACAAGCCCTGCCCTACCAAACAAACAAGCACTAAGACTACTCAGTCCATCCATCCCCCTTCCCCACCTATTTAACTCCAAGCCCACAGTCCCAATTCCCCCAAATTTTTTTATTTCTCATTTTCCTTCCTCACTGTTTAGTGGCACCTCCGCTAGTCCAGTCCTCAGTAGTAGATCTACAGAAACACACCAACAACAATGAATGGCTACTCCAAGATGAAGAGAGCAAAGACCACCACCACCACCACCAACAACAACAACAACAACAACAACAACAAGTCCAGATCCATGGACATGTCGACCCTCAGCAGCTTCTCCTCCCCACGCAGAGAAGACGAAGAAGAAGAAGGCAGAGGCGAGGAAGGAGGGGTGGTGCCTGTGCTGAGCAGGAACTTCTCCTCCGCTTCACAGAGGTTCGGCAGAATGAACATAGAGAAGTCCAGCAGCATGACCACAGTGGAGGCTGTGGTGCCTGTGCTGAGCAGGAACTTCTCCTCCGCTTCGCGGAGGTTCGGCAGAAAGAACATAGAGAAGTCCAGCAGCAGCAGCATGACCACAGTGGAGGCTGTGGTGAGGAGGGCTTTCTCCATGAGGAGGTCCTCCTCTTTATCATCCTTCGGGGGGGACGGCTACTGGAGGATCCATGACAGCACTGGAGACGACGAAGGAGAGGTGATCCATGAGGAGGACGAAGAAGAAGATCAGCTTCCGAAAAAGCAGAAGCAGAAGCAGAAGAGTAAGAAGTTCTTGAGGGCATGGAAGCGCCTCTTCAGTTTTTAAGATATATAGATCTCATTAATACTTGCTTTTAATTGTTTACTTTCTTAAAGAACTTTTCCTTTTGCATGCATATCCAATCTATCTATGTTTTATGTTTCGAGAGTGATGAGATATTGTAGAGAGGAAGTTTTGTTTCAAATATACATCTTAATAACGAATGAAACAATAATCTCTTAATTTTTTTCTTACTTTTTTTGTGACAATGTTGGATTTAATGTGATTTTGAATCTCTCTCTCTCTCTCCACTTCTTGATTGATTAATTTCACATACTTTTGTTCGTTTCTTCTTTTGTTTAATGAGATGTAATGATGACGCGTCACTAAGTCAAAATTGAGATCTGTAGACAAGCATTTTTTTATTGGCTCTTGATAGTAGCAGTAATAAAATGCCTCGAGACTAATCTAGAATTGTTATTAGTCCAGATTAAAAAAAAATTTATTTCGATTAGTTCAAACTTTACTATAATTGTTGATCCTCTTTATTTTCCTCCTCCTCCTTTTTCCTTATCTTTACCTTCCTCCGGCCTCTCCTACTCTCTCTTCTCGTAATTTTTTTCCTCCATGTCGTTGATTTTGCCGTCGCCGAGTTGTAACTCAAGTATCTTTCCGTCGGTTCCATCACAAAGACGATAAAGAAGAAAAAGCAACATGTGGGAGGCTGTGTGCGGCGGAGACATGAGCTCGCGGGGGGATGCGGCTACGTTTCGCACCGATGACGGCGATGGCGGCGACAACAACAGCAGAAACGGCAGCAGCGGAGGCGAGTGTGTGTACCTACGTCTCGCCGTCGATCCCGTGCGCGTGCCTCCGTCTCCTCCTCCGTCTTCCGCCGTCGTCTCCTCCCCTCCCGCTCCTCCGTCTCGTCCTCCCTTCCGACCTCCACGCAGTTCCGTTCTCGGGTCACCTCGCGTAGCCCTTTCCTCCGGACTGTCAAAATTTTGACAGTCCTATCCGGAAGGACTGTCAAAATTTTGACAGTAAAAAATTATCATATTTTTTTAGGAATGTTAAAATTTTGACAGTCCTTCCAATTGTTAGGACTGTCAAAATTTTGACAGTCCTAATTATAAAAAAAATCAATTGGAAGTGGACAGTCCGATGAGTAATTTTTGTGAGTAGTAAACTTATAATTATCAATGTTGAAAATTTGGATTGTCCTGAGTCTTTTTTGTAGTGTCTTTATCAAGAGCTTTTTTTTTTTTCTTTCTTGTGTACTGTGATAGTTTGGTCATTAGTTGCATTTTTTTTTTTTTTTGGATATATATAACGTTTGGAATTTTGTGTATATTATATTGTATGTCTTTTGAATTCACTGTTCTCAAATTTTTATAATTTATAAATGAAAGAAATAATACGTTTCAGTGGTTCGATCTACTGATTTTGTATCATCCAGTCATAATTTTATATTTTTTATCGGTAACTACAAGTGTCATTCGAATTTGGTTGGTCATTTGTTGGTCGTTAGTTGCATGTTCAAGCATTTTCCCCAGTTTTACATTCAAGAAAGGAAGATTCCTCCTCCATGGAATGACGGACATGCATGTAATAATATTTGGCATGGCATTCAGGAAAGGGGCTGTCCCTCACATGGAAATTGAGGGGAAGTAGCTGTAGAGAGACCTAAAGAATGCAATGAAGTATGTGGTGGGGTCCCTAGCAAAGTTGTCCTGACCTTCTTCCATGCGCGGAAATTGGTCAAGGGAGAAATTAAAGAATTTAAGGTCGTCTAAGTGACGTGGTGACACAGTTAGGTCATTTCAAGGTGTTACTCGGGCTGGGCCCAGTGTTGACCAGACTTGGGCCGGATCGGACTTAGACAGGAGGAGAGGTAGGCCGGGTTGGTCTGGACCGGAGGAGTGAGACGGTGTACCCAGTTCGAATCCAGATTCGATCGGTGGTGGGTCGGGTCGGACCGGACTGAATCCGGCCGGATCAGGACTGGACATGGATTGGTCCGATTTTATTTAAAAATAAATCCAAAATTAAAAAAAAAAACCTCTATTGTAAGAAAATAATGTATGTCGTCCATCCGATATCGAGTAGTCATAAATATTGGTTCAAAAATCATTTTTCGTCAAACAATAGGTCGATTTATATGTCCTCGACGAGAATGACAAAATTCGTGTGGAAAGAATTCATATTCGAGGTCACACATATTACATCCTAAAGTATAAAATTTTAAATTTTAAATGATCGTAACTTTTTAACTTGAAGATCGAAACGAGATCCAACTAGTGCCAAAACGAACGTATCAATGAGTAGTATGGGATGAAACCGTTTCATCGTTTGACGGATTTTTAGTAATTTTAGAATTACAAAATAATGATGTTTCGATCTCCAAATTTTACTTTGATTAGTTTTTTTTTCAGGATTTTCTGCAGGTATTTTTTTTGTTGATGAGTAAAAATTGGTATCTCCGGACGTTCAAACTTTATCATATAATATATCAGTGGGACGTTCAAACGTTATCATATAATATATCAGTGTAAAGAAGACTAAAAATAGGATAAAATTTTAATTTTTATTTTTTATAATGATAAAATTATCTATTTATAATAATTTAATAATCGTAAAAATAATAATTTAACATTCGATTACGATAGACTCAAAGAAAATTAGTATTCCTAGTGAATCTAAAAAAAAAAAAATCAATGTACAAATCTAAAAAAAAAACATACAAATTCAATTAGTATTTCTAGTAAATCTAAAAAAAAATCAATATACAAATCTGAAAAAATTCACTTTTGATCGGACCGGATCTGAACCGGGTTGCAGGCCCATCTAAGATCCAACGATCATCTTTATGTTTGACTCGGATTTGGTGTGATTCATACATCTTAGTTTCTTGCCGAGTGAATAAACATTAATTTAAGTGGAAGAATTAGTTGGTTTATCCAGATTGAAAGAGATTTTAAGTGCTACAATTTTTTACTTTGATCAAATTTTCTTACACTTAAAAGTCTGTAGTGAAACTGCTACAAAGTCAAGAGACATTTTATATTATGAACATGTTTTAATTCTTCTACATTAATTATTGGGCCTATCAAAAATAATCAAACAGAAAAGAAATAAAATAAAATAAAATAAAAAAGAGTAAAGAAAAATCTTTCAAAACAATGAAGAAAATAAAGGAGAAAAAGAGTAAGGGAAAAAAAATAAAAATAATAATTTGAAGTATTATTTGGTTTGTTCTTTCAGAATACACCGTTGAAATTTTGGTAAGTTGTTATGCATTTATTGTCGTTTTCTACACTTGCTCCTTACGTGTAAGTTTAGTTGTTTGTCATTTTCTACACTTCCTTCCTTATCTTTTGAGTTGTTGTTCTGCGTCGTTTAAGATCTTTGGTTTTCATCTGGATCCGATGAAAAAATGAGATTAATTGTTATGGATTCTTTGTAGATGATTCAGAACTAAAGTATAGCCGCTTATCATTTTTCTACATTTTCTCCTCAAGAAGCTGATGTTTGGTTGCACGGAAATATAAAAAAATAAAAAAGTGAGATTTGCATACCCAAACTTAAGCTTTGAGTTTCAAAATATTATTTTGATGGTAAAATTGAAAAAAATGGAAGTGGAGAATTTTTTTTTTTTTGATTGTTTAGATGATTGTTGAAAGTTAAAAAATTAAATAAATTTGATTGTTTAAATGGTTGTTGAAATTGAATATTGATTGGAGATGGGATAATCTTGGATAGACTTACCCCTATTTTTATTTTTACACACAATTTATTGTCATTTAGACCTAAATATTGCAACATAAATTTTATCAAATAATTACTACTTATTTAATTAACATATAATTACTAAACGTAAATTTTCTAAAATTTAGTTTACTCAAATATTTTATTACGATTATTTTAGTTTACTCCAAAATTAAAAAAAAAAAACTTTTTCAACCCGTCCAACCAAACGCCAGAACTTCCATTTTTCCTTCCCACTTCCTCCAATATTTTTTGGATGTAAAAAGTGTGAATAAGTGATAGGAGATAATATTCTAGGTATTTCATTCATCATGATATTACATATATATACATCCACATATCAACTTGGGACCTAAGTCACATGGCCAATCATCATAAATATAATTTAATCCCAATACTCCAATCGTCATATATAGCCAGCCAATCACCATATAAAGCTAATCACCGTAAATATAATTTAATGATACAATTTAATCCCAATACCTACCCTCAAGTTGGAGCATGCAAGTCACAAATGTCCAACTTGCGCAAAAGAAACTTAAATTGTCGTTTGCCTAAAGCTTTGGTGAAAACATCCGCCAGTTGTCAATCCGTTGGCACACGAGATGGACGAATAACTCCAACAAGAATATCATCCCTCAAAAAATGACAATCCACCTCAATGTGTTTTGTACGCTCATGGAAAACTGGGTTCTACGCAAGATGTAAAGCAGATTGACTATCACAAAATAAATTCATAGCACACAAATGTTGCACCCACAAACTGTCAAGCAACCCCTTGAGCCACTTAAGCTCACATGTGACCGCCGCCATAGTATGGTACTCCGCTTCAGTCGAAGAACTGGACACCGTCACATGTTTCTTCGTCTTCCAAGAGATGGGCGAATCACCAAGAAAAACCAACCAACCAGACAAAGAGCGTCGTGTGAGGGGACAACTCGTCCAATAAGAATCATACCACCTGTAGCGCCCCGTTCTCCCGGTGTGGAGAGCGCGGCTAAGAAACACAAGACGATATCGTTCGATCGGGATAGATTGAATTAAGAACTCGTCCTCGTTATGGATTTGTTTCTTCGGAATCGATTCCCATATTCAGTGGACCGTGCCCCAAGGATCGACTTAGCGGCAGAGTCAGGAGGGACCTCTCCGCTGCTATCTTTTATTGCCTCGGTTTTCGATGTCGCTTATTGCTTTCGTGCTTTGAGTTGGTTTTAGAATTTGCTTGTTTTTCTTGAACGGTTTCGGTGGTTTTCATTGTTTTCGTTCATTGACTTGCACTTCTATTCCGAGATTGGAAAGAGAGGAAGAAGTATTAATCGAGCTGTTCGTGTGCAGATGAACGAGCAGTAGGCGGCTTACGAGCGGAGTCGTGAAGCGCCTTTTTCCTTCTCCCTTCCAATAATCCAAGTGAGTGGCTACCAACCCGATTAGCTAGCCCTGCTTCCAAGCTTCACGCCCTAAAATCTGCATTCTTCTTTGCCCCGATCAAACGATACCAAGTAATAATAAAAGAAACTAAGATAAAAGAGAATAGACTTGGTTCATTATGCTTGTCAATAACTTCACGAACGGATACTTAATTGCATGCTTATTCGCTTGGAAATAATCATAAATTGTAGCTTGTCTTGTACAAATACATGTCTCATACTCATGTTGCATGAAGTGCATGAATGCTTAACAATTATTGATATGTCTTGTGCTCGTGTTGCCTCGAAGGCGTAAATTGATTGTTTAAGATAACGTATTGTTCGATCATGGACAACTTGTGCACAAGGGTAAGTTCTGCAGACGGTCGCTGGGGCACTGGCACCGTTCCGGTCCGGGCGGAACTCGTGTGTAGTCATCGTGTGCTGGAGGGGATGGCTTGCAACGCATCGTGTGCTTATCGTGTTCTCGTTGCATGCTATCCCTGTCCTTGACTATGTCCGTTATGGCACCACGCCAGTGATCATCGTGTATATTTAAACCTGTTGCAAACTAACTTGTGTCTTCGTGGCAGGGAAGGCATGGTAAGTATTGTGCAGGTAATTCAGACGGGCAGGTAAAATCCACCGAACGGTGGCACGTTCATTTCAGTAAATTCTATATGCTGCTTATTTGTAAATAAACTAAGGCAAGATAGAAATCCACAAATATGCTTGCTTCATTAAAACAACGTGTTGATTGGTATAGTTCGGTTAGCTCGCCTTCACCAGTATGTTTCGACATGTCGACCCTCGTTGAAATAGGTTCTCCGCACCAAGGCGAACCGAGCGAGGAGCCGAAGTTGTCTTCCCGATCCAGTCCAGCTGTTGGCGCATCTTCACCGCGCCCCTTGAAGCATTTTGAAGTCTGAAGCTGCAAATCTTCATACACAAATGCAGCTCCGTGGCAAAGCTGTCCTCCAGCCTGGAGGTCTATATCTTTTGAAGTTTAGTAAAGGAATATAATGTACATTACTGTTATCTCATTTTGAGTCATTTCTTTTGTAAGCCCGTGCGGCATATTAGCTGACTCATTCAGGAGTTTGTAATAGATGTTCATTATCAATAAAGAGAACTTTTCCATGTTTTCAAATCTGTGTTTCAATTTATCTGCGTACTCTGAATATGTGCTTGCTAAGCAAATCATTAAAGCCTTGTGCGGGCGCAACCCCAGGCCCGCACGACGGTCACGATTCTGGGGACGCCTCATACGATTCTACGGAATCGGGTCGTGACATAGTGGTATCAGAGCACAGATTCAAAGTTCCTTAGACTTCGTGCTGGAAAAGTTCCTTTAACGATCAAATTCCTGTGCGAACTCTTGAACTCGCTAGGCCAAAATGAGATACATTCATGCAATAAGTCCATAATATATTATGATTCTAATATAATTTACCTTCTTTTGAAGGAATGGCTCCAACGCAATCTGTAGCGCAAGCACCGAACGAAACACAAAAAAGTAGTTTGGGCACTTCGGGAAGCCCTCAGAGCCAGCGCGGCATATCTCAAGTCGATCCGCTTGAGCGGGTAATGCAAATGTTAGAATCGCAACGATAAAGAGACGATGCTCGCCAAGCCAAGTTCGGAAGCAATTTAGAGACCCGATTCTCAGTCCAACAGAAGCAGGTAGATACCCTGCAACAGATCGTTCAGACTTTGGCTGCCAACCATTCCGCCGCAACAACAACGACTCCAGTGGAACAACCCATGCTTGAAGTAGAGGTGCCGCAAATCCCAAGGCCGAGGGACGTGACTGCCTTCAACTTGGGCCACTTCAAGAAAGTCTGCAATACCCCATTCAACGGGACTGAGGACCCAGTGGTAGCTCTAGATTGGCTAGCCGAACTTGAAGATCACTTCTCTCTGCTAGAGGTTCCCGAAGAGAAGCGCGTCGCCTGCGCGCAACTTCAGGTCCGCCTCAACGCACAAGATTGGTGGAACGTGCATCGACGATCTCTTCAATTTGATCACGGAGAGGAGGCGATCTCGTGGATGACCTTTCGTGCCGCGTTTGAAGAGGAGTTTATACCCCCTCCAGTACAACGTCAAATGGAAAACGAGTTCGTGCAGCTGCGGCAGGGCATTATGACAGTTAAGAAATATTTTGCCGAATTCAACCGACTCTCTAAATTCGCTAGGGCCTATTTACCTGATGCAGCGAGTCGAGCTAGAAGGTTTGAAGGTGGTTTGCGTCCTGCCATCCATGCGCACGTGGTCAATAATCAGTACGGGACAATGCGTGAAGTCATGAATCACGCTCTATCACTTGAACCACAATATCCTTATGTTGCTGCCGGCGCTGTGCATACATCCAGTCACAAATGCCAAAGCAACGAAGGAGGGAATACCTCTACAAAGTGCCCGAATAATGCTGGTCAGCAGGACGGGGATTGGAGCAAAACTTGTCACTTCTGTAAAAGAAAAGGGCACATTTAGAAGTATTGCCGCAAAAGACTTGGGTTATGCCTCGCTTGTGGCGATCCAGGCCATGCTATTACTTCCTGTCCGAACCTTCATGGTCGTCGTCCCCAACAAAATAATCCTTAACGGTAGGTTCTTCTAAGTTTCGGGATGAAACTTCCAATTAGTTGGGTAGGATGTAGCGCCCCGTTCTCCCGGTGTGGAGAGCGCTGCTAAGAAACACAAGACGGTATCGTTCGATCGGGATAGATTGAATTAAGAACTCGTCCTCGTTATGGATTTGTTTCTTCGGAATCGATTCCCATATTCAGTGGACCGTGCCCCAAGGATCGACTTAGCGGCAGAGTCAGGAGGGACCTCTCCGCTGCTATCTTTTATTGCCTCGGTTTTCGATGTCGCTTGTTGCTTTCGTGCTTTGAGTTGGTTTTGGGATTTGCTTGTTTTTCTTGAACGGTTTCAGTGGTTTTCATTGTTTTCGTTCATTGACTTGCACTTCTATTTCGAGATTGGAAAGAGAGGAAGAAGTATTAATCGAGCTGTTCGTGTGCAGGTGAACGAGCAGTAGGCGGCTTACGAGCGGAGTCGTGAAGTGCCTCTTTCCTTCTCCCTTCCAACAATCCAAGTGAGTGGCTACCAACCCGATTAGCTAGCCCTGTTTCCAAGCTTCACGTCCTAAAATCTGCATTCTTCTTTGCCCCGATCAAACGATACCAAGTAATAATAAAAGAAACCAAGATAAAAGAAAATATACTTGGTTCATTGTGCTTGTCAATAACTTCACTAACGGATACTTAATTGCATGCTTGTTCGCTTGGAAATAATCATAAATTGTAGCTTGTCTTGTACAAATACATGTCTCGTACTCGTGTTGCATGAAGTGCATGAATGCTTAACAATTATTGATATGTCTTGTGCTCGTGTTGCCTCGAAGGCATAAATTGATTGTTTAAGATAATGTATTGTTCGATCATGGACAACTTGTGCATAAGGGTAAGTTCTGCGGACGGTCGCTGGGGCACTGGCACCGTTCCGGTCCGGGCGGAACTCGTGTGTAGTCATCGTGTGCTGGAGGGGATGGCTTGCAACGCATCGTGTGCTTGTCGTGTTCTCGTTGCATGCTATCCTTGTCCTTGACTATGTCCGTTATGGCACCACGCCAGTGATCATCGTGTATATTTAAACCTGTTGCAAACTAACTTGTGTCTTCGTGGCAGGGAAGGCATGGTAAGTATTTTGCAGGTAATTCAGACGGGCAGGTAAAATCTACCGAACGGTGGCACGTTCATTTCAGTAAATTCTATATGCTGCTTACTTGTAAATAAACTAAGGCAAGATAGAAACCCAAAAATATGCATGCTTCATTAAAATAACGTGTTGATTGGTATAGTTCGGTTAGCTCGCCTTCACCAGTATGTTTCGACATGCTGACCCTCGTTGAAACAGGTTCTCCGCACCAAGGCGAACCGAGCGAGGAGCCGAAGTCGTCTTCCCGATCCAGTCCAGCTGTTGGCGCATCTTCACCGCGCCCCTTGAAGCATTTTGAAGTCAGAAGCTGCAACTCTTCATACACAAATGTAGCTCCGTGGCAAAGCTGTCCTCCAGCCTAGAGGTCTATATCTTTTGAAGTTTAGTAAAGGGATATAATGTACATGACTGTTATCTCATTTTGAGTCATCTCTTTTGTAAGCCCGTGCGGCATATTAGCTGACTCGTTCAGGAGTTTGTAATAGATGTTCATTATCAATAAAGAGAACTTTTCCATGTTTTCAAATCTGTGTTTCAATTTATCTGCGTACTCTAAATATGTGCTTGCTATGCAAATCATTAAAGCCTTGTGCGGGCGCAACCCCAGGCCCGCACGGCGGTCACGATTCGGGGGACGCCTCAAACGATTCTACAGAATCGGGTCGTGACATAGGAATCGATTCCGAAGAAACAAATCCATAACGAGGACGAGTTCTTAATTCAATCTATCCCGATCGAACGATACCGTCTTGTGTTTCTTAGCCGTACTCTCCACACCGGGAGAACGGGGCGCTACACCACCCCAGAGCCGTAAATCACAGTCAGAGCAAAGAAGAATGCCTTGACCGGGACAACCCTTCTGATATCTAACAACCCTCAAAGCTGCAACCCAATGATCACGCTAGAGCTCATGCATAAACTCTGACAAGATACGAACAACATAAGCCAAATCCGACCGAGTAAACGAAAGATAAATCAGCTATCCTATAAGCCGTCGATATGCTTCCCCATCAGACAAAAGCGGACTTATAGAGCGTGCCAGTTGATGATGTTGTTCCATGAAAAAGCTTGCGGGTTTCGTCCCCAACAATTATGTCTCAGAGATAATGTCAAGTGTATATTTTCGTTGACACAGAAAAATACCTTCCGCACTTCCAGCTACCTCAACACAAAGAATAAACTTCAATGCCCCAAGGTCCTTCACGTGAAAGTATGTACTCAAATAATTCTTAAAGGCAGTAAGAGCAGCAGAAGTATTGCCAGAGAGAATCAAATTATCAACATACACAAGGACATTTATCTGAACATCGCCCTTATGAAGAGTAAAAAACGAATAGTCAGAGTACGATTGGCAAAATCCGTACTCCCGCAAAGAAGATGCCAACTTCGCAAACCAACAACGAGGCGCCTGTTTAAGCCCATAAAAGATTTTTCAAGCCGACATACCTGACCAGGGTGTTTGGTTTGGAAATCAGGTGGTAGTTTCATATACACTTCTTCAGTAAGGTCTCCATGTATGAAGGCAGTGTGAACATCCATCTGATGTAGTTCCTAATTTTTTGCTGCGGCTACAGCTAGAAATGCACGACAGTAACCATTTTTTCAACCGGAGCTAAAGTATCAGTGTAATCAATTCCTTCAACCTGATGATTTTTAAAAACCACCAAATGAAATTTAAGCCGCTCAACACTCCCATCAGATTTTATACATTATCTTGTACACCCACTGGCTCCCCAAAGCACGTTTTTCAGCCAGAAGCATCTCCATGGTCCAGGTACCACTATCCTCCAACGCCTGTATCTCCTTCTGGATAGCTTTTCGCCACCCTGCATCTTTAACCGCCTCTTTAAAGGAGGTCGGTTCTATACCTGCAGTTACAGCTGCAAGAAAATTTCTGTGTCCCAGAGAAAATTGGTCACAATTCAAAAAATATACTATAGGATAAGGAGTACATGAGGAGTGATTGGACGTGGTGGAACGTTGGGAGGGAGGACTATGAGGCAACTTTGTATTATATTTGTAACAAAGTCACGGAGCTTCACAGACGAAATCTTGGTACACATGCCACACCCCAGTGCACCCTCACCATTCGACACCACCACCACCGCCTCATCCTCTGTTGTCGCAGCCGCCACGGCTGCCTCCGCCACAGTGGCCTCCGTTGCCGCATCTTCCACGGCAGCCTCGACCTCAGTCGCGCTGTCCTCCAAGGTGGTCTCAGCCTCCACGACGGCCATTCCATCCATATGAAGTAGATCAAACCCCAAAGCATCATCACCCAAGACAAGGGACGCCAGGTCAGGAGGAGCCATATCACCACAACCATCTTGAACAGAATAGGGAAACTCATTCTCATAAAATTTAACATCTCGAGAGACAAAAAAATCACCAGTAGCTAGATCATACATTTTCTAACCCTTCTTGCCATGGGGGTATCCCACAAAAATATACTTTCGACTGCGAGAAGCAAACTTATCCATCTCATCTTTTTAGTTGTAGGCAAAAGAAAGACAACAAAAAACACATAATTCATCATAAGGAGGAACACAAAATAATATTTCATAGGGGATTTTAAAACCAAGAAGGCTCGAAGGAGTTCGATTGATCAAATAACCAGCCGATAAAATACACCCACCCCAAAAAAAAATTGGCAAATTTTCCTAAAAACGTAAAGCACGTGACACATTCAAAATATGTCTATGTTTTCATTCGACCCTCTCATTGTGCTGAGGTGTACCTAAACAAGTTGTCTGAAACAAAATATTATTTTGTGCAAAGTAGTCGCGTAGGCAATTAAACTCAGTACCATTATCACTTCGCACAATTGGAACTTTGGAATTAAACCGCCGCTCAATCATAGAAAAAAATAACGAGAATATCTTGTATACTTCAATCTTATCAATCAACAATAATACCCAAATAACACGAGAAAAATTATCCACAATCGTCAAAAAATATCGAGCTCCAAAAAAAGAAGGCGTAGGATACGACCCCCAAAGATCACAATGTATCAAATCAAAAATTATAACAGTCCGAGAGTCACTGACAGAAAAGATACCTTGAGTTTGCTTTGCCTGATGGCAAACTTCACATGCCTTATTCATTGAACTACTAGAGCTACTGACAAGAGGAAGTGACTTTACTACTTTATCAGAAGGATGCCCAAGTCGCTGATGCCAAATGTCCAAAAAAGTCGTCCCAGTCACTGCCAAGTCCTGAGTCTTCGGTACAATACGAAAGTAGTTGAGTCCGTCCCGCTGTTCACCGACGCCAATCAGGGTCCTCAAACTAGGGTCCTGTATCACGCATAATTTTTTTGTGAATTATACAACACAATTTATATCATCAATAAGATAGGCCACATAAATTAATTATAATATAATTGAGGTACGAATAGAATATTCGTGAGAACTACGTCTGGTGCAAGAGAGACACGTCCGTAGCACGAGGCAACCACAATCCGTCCGGGAGTCCAACCAGACACTCCTCCATTGCCGTCACCCCCGACAATAAATCTAAATTTTTCGTAACATGATTCGAAGCACTTGTATCAATAATGTCACGCCCTGATCTCCCGCAGGTAATCGGCCATCCCCGCTAGCCGCGAATAACCGTGTCATCGCTCCCGTGGGATGATCGCTTGACCCATCTGGACGTGATGCCGCACGAGCTTAAGCCGCGCCAGTGCAAGGCCATAATCCGAACAGGCGGTAAGAGGTCTAAGCCACAGAGTCTCACAGATTGTCCGAGTGCAGTAAAATAAGAAACGCACAAGGATTGGTAACAAGTTCACAGAGTCGTCAATAGCGGAAGCATTGAATAACACAAGTATATAAATAAAATAAGCTCTTTATTGATATTGAACAAGTGTTACAGGCGACGCTAGGCCGATTTTATAAATCGCTCAAGCTTCTCTCTCTGAAATAGTAAAAGTATGCCAAGTGGCTATATTTGTGGAATGATACATAGGCGATATTTTAACATTATGTCTTGTATATGTGCTTCCGTTCCGGACGCAACGCTCCAAGGCTCCAGAGTGAACTCCATGCTTTAGACGCATGAAGGAGGCATCCGCACCGAACAAAGTTTTTTTGCACCCTGTAAGCAAACTGGTGGATTATCAGTACATGAATGCACTGGTGGGGAGACTTCTTGCCCGCTCGATAAATCCAAATACATTATATAGGTTCCGTGCACCATCTATTAAGTTATTTTTTTATTCTTGCCTTAGGGTCAGTTTTATGGCATATATGAAAAGCCTAACTCGTGTGGCAGTGCGTTGTACGATAAAAAGGAACACGACGAGACTTATCAACTTACCATTCGTCCATCCCTGTCCAAGAAAAACCAAGTGAATCAAGCACAAGCATTTATAATAAAATTCAGGGGCAATAGCATATGCAAACACAAGTATTGTGAGCGATATTATGTTTCGGGTGCACGAGTTATAAGGAATATTCCGGTGTGTTGCAGAAGATGTTCAAGTGTTACATTGTACAAGTATGTTATACTCATGACCGTTCAGGTGTTTCAGCTTACTAGATGCGATGCAATGACTCGCACGTTGATTGCCGCTAAACGAGGATGACTTATCTATATGAACATGAGTCTCTGGCATAGCCATACAGGACATTCATTTAGTCGGGGCGATATTAGGTGCGTGAGGTCAGAAGTCGACGCCGCCTTCGCCCGGGATGGTATTGAGTGCAATGCAAGGCCAATGGGGGGTGTTCACTCTATGTCACCCACTAGCAAGCAACTATCAGGAGGTTCTGTCCGGATTGGATCGACCCCGATGCCCTGGCGACCGTCCACAGAAACAGAGATCAAAAAATCTTACATGTTAACAAGTTGTACGTGATATGCAAGTCTTGGTCTTCCAGATTCACCAACTTGATAAGACAATCCATGATTCTTGTTCTAAACAAGCATTGCTCCACAAGCTGTGATTCTTGATTTGCTTGACATGATTTTTATTCAGTGTTCAGCTTGACTTGATGCATTCTCCTGGTTCGGGGACTACCTTGGCGACCTAACGGTCCTGGATACTTGCAGGTTCATATTGTACAGAAGAGCTATTTGATAATCTTCTGGCTAACTAAATGCATACACTATATGGATAGTGTTACTTGATTTATGGCATAAATTTTTATGGTGAGCATTGCAACAAGGCAACGAGTACAAACTACAGTAAGCAGGCATGCATGCATTTATATGAAACATAGACGTTTACGTTGGCACGGTCTAAGGGTAAAGCAAGGAGTAAAACCGTAAAAGGAACATACCGAGCGAAATAATCTTGGGATGTGCAATGTAAACAAGTGAACAATGCACTACGAAGAGTGTATATCGTTCTACTCGAGGTATAACGGGGTATAGTTGCACAAGGAAAAGGTAGCATGCAAGGGTCCATTTATAAGTAAAGTTTTATTTTTATGTTCTAACACAAGCAATACAATTTAGGATTATTTCCTTAGCTAGGTGCGTTGTATTTGTTATTAGCATGCATGGGGTGATTCACCTAGCGACTAGCATGTATCATCCATATTTTAAGTGTGTTGGCTAAGCAAAGACAATTTCATCGTAGCCACCCACCTTAGCGATGATTCGCCTTGGTCGAGCGATACTCTGAGCGAGCCTTTGAAATTCTAAGTCTTAACTCATGAAGGGCCAAGTCTGAAAATCCTTTGCCTCAATAAGCCTTCTCGCTAGAAAAAGTGGGTCGGGTCATTGTACTTTTGCCGTTTGAATCGGTTGTCCGCTTGAACGGAATAGGTCGTCACATTATACACCACTCAGAAAAAGTTTCGTCCTCGAGACTTCCTAAGTGCAAGCCGATCTATCGCACTAATGAATCTATCTCAAGCATAGAAATCGATACCACTAGGTCCGTTCGAACATAATCTCCTACTCGTTTCTTATACCGTGTCGCATGTATGCTGGGTCGGTCTCATTGAATGACTCTATCATTCAATCCAAGTTCTAACTCGGTCTCCATTGCGCCTTAGTGCGAAACATATATCGCTTAGCGCGGGGTCCGTCATAATCAATCGTGAATAACGATCTAAGGCTGAGACAAACTTATATAAATCGTTATAATTGTCCATGCGAGTCTAACATATTCACTTGCACTAGCATTCGAGATCAGCATATCGTGAGTCTGGATCGTGCACATATTCAAAGCGTCCTTCAAACATATGCACCTCAACCAACTTAGTGATACCTGTCACACCCCGATCTCCCGCAGGCTAATTGGTCGTCCCCGCTAGGCGAGAATCACAGCGCCAGCTCTCCCGCGGGACGATCCTTTGACCCATCTGGGCGTGATGCCGCACGAGTGTGAGCTGCGCCCGTGCAAGGCCGAGGTTCATGCTGGCGGTAAGAGGTCTAAGCCATATAGTCGTACAGATTGTCCGAGTGCAGCAGAATATAAACGCATGGGCGATTGGTAACAAGTTCACAGAGTCGTCAATAACGGAAGTATTAAGTAACACAAGTAGTAGTAAAAAAACTCTTTATTGATATAAATAAGTGTTACAGGCGGTACTCGGCCAAGATTACTAGTCGCTTAAGTTTCTCTCTCTAAAATAGTAAAAGCGTGCCAAGTGGCTACATTTATGGAATGATGTATAGACGATGTTCCAACATTATGTCTTGTATAGGTGCTTCAGTTTCGGACGCAATGCTCCAAGGCTTCAGAGTGAACTCCAAACCTAAGCACTCTCGAAGGAGGCATCCGCACCGAACGAGGTTCTCCCGCACCATGCAAGCAATCTGGTGGGTTATTAGTACATGAATGCACTGGTGGGGAGGCTACTCGTCCGCTCAACAAATCCAAATACCTAATATAGGTTTCGTGCACCAACTATTATGTTATATTTTTAGTTTTGCCTTAGGATCAGTTTTATGGCAATGAAGAATAACCTAACTCGTGTGGCAGTACGTCGTGCGATATAAGGAATACGGCGAGATTTACCAACTTACCATTTGAACGAGAATCATTTCAACGAATCCAAGAACGAATTCCAGCTCGTGGAGCAAACGCTCGGTTAAGAACAAGAATCATGGATTATCATATCAAGTTATGGATTTGGAAATACACTGACCTGTATGTCGCGGACAACTTGGAAACAAGGTCATTCGGTTCCACGGACGGTCTCCGGGGCACTGGAACCGATCCGATCCGGATGGAACTTCACGATTAGTCTCACGCATCTGGACAGGATGGTCTGCAGCCACCAACGAATCTTTGTTGCTTTCCATCCTTGTTCAAGACTAAAATGGTCCTTTATGGCTATGCCAGCGACAAACGTTCATATAGATAAGTCATCCTCGCTTAGCGGCTATCCGCGTGCGAGTCATTGCATCGCATCGAAAGAACAACTGAACACCTGAAAGATTATGTTATAAGGACTCTCGTGTTTGCATATGCTATACCTCTTGAATGTTTATACATGTCCGTGCTCAAATTAACAATATTTGCCTTGGACAGGGAAGGTAAAATGGTATGTTGGTAAGTCTCGCCGTGTTTTCTCTCATGTCGCACGGCGCACTGCCACACAAATTAGGCTATTTAAATCTTGCATGAAACTGATCCTAAGGCAATTAGAAAGACAACTTAGTAGTTGGGCACGGAACCTATATTACGTGTTTGGATTTTTCGAGCGGGCGAGTAGCTTCCCCACCAGTGCATTCAATGTACTGATAATCTACCAGATTGTATGCAGGGTGCGGGAGAACCTCGTTCGGTGCAGATGCCTCCTTCGTGCGTGCTAAGGCGTGGAGATCACTCCGAAGCAGCGTTGCATCCGGAACTAAAGCACATATACAAGACATAATATTGGAACGTTGCCTGAACATTCGCATGTACAATCATTCTACAATTGTAGCCACTTTGCACGCTTTTACTGTTTCAGAGAGAGAGGCTTGAGCGACTTGTAATCTCGGCTATACGCCGCCTGTAACACTTGTTTATATCAATAAAGAGTTGCTTTACTTCAATTTGTGTTATTAAATGCTTCCGCTATTGTCGACTCAGTGAACTTGTTATCGATCGCCTATGCGTTCATGACTCCGCTGCACTCGGACAATCTGTGCGACTCTATGGCTTAGAACTCTTACCGCCAGCCAATGAACCACGGCCTTGCACGGGCGTGGCTCACGCTCGTGTGGCATCACGTCCGGATGGGTCACAAAGCGATCGTTCCGTAGGAGCGCTGGCGCGGTGATTCTTGCCTAGCGGGAATGACCGATTTAGCCTACGGGAGATCGGGGCGTGACAACCTGGTGGTCGCTCAACCTCCAATACCCAAGTCTGCTATCGTGATGCCACGATACATGCTCTCGGCACCGTTCATCATTAGTATAATCGTATTGCTATATATATAAAATATAGACGATGTTATTAGTAGACATGTACAAAATATCATTCATATTAATTTACATTATTAAATTTTATTGTACCTTCCCATAAAATACCAAACTAGATATATGTTTCGTACGTTGCTGGATTACTAAATCCGTAGTAGGCTCTCCAGGAATACGTCCATCGTTTTGGCTGTCTATCTGTACAATTATGGTTGTCAAAACACATATTTTGGCTGTCCGTCGTTTTGCGTATTACATAACTTAAATTCACTAAATAAACACTAGTATCCTAGCATTTAAAAAAATAAAAACTAAAATAAAATTATTGCATATACAAATGAGAGTATAAATGAAGGAAAATAGAATAGAAACATTCAACAATAAGGATTGTGTGTGCTCACAAAGACTAATGTGTCCACTTGCAAAGAAGAGAAAATAAAGGCTGCTCGAATTGATGCTATGTGCTCACAAGGAATGCTGTGTATTACTTCTTAGTGCACTCTGTTCTTCTTCCTCCTTCTCTTCTTATAGCTCATACCTCCCACCAACTTCTCATCTTTATTTCGTTACTCATCTGTAGAAGCATGAAAAATACGCTGGGATGAACTACGCAGCCTCTTAATGCAAAGCAGCGTGAACGAAGGCCTCCAGAGCCATCAAGCGTACAATAGAGCTTTTTCTAGCGTGAAGAATAAAGCTCACAGGACCATCAGCGTAAGTGCAGTACGTCCAGGCCGCTCCAGCGTAAAAAGAGTTCTCCATCGCCTCTATGGCATAAAACTCATCCGCTCTCGAAGCTGCGTTATAGCGTACGAGGAACGCTTCGTCTTCTCCGAAATGAACCTGTCAAGTCACGCAGTGAATCTGACCTCTGACTCCTGACAAAAAGTGCTGCACGGCCACCCAGACGACGGCTGAAAACGATGGCAGGCCCCTCGGGACGCGCACCGCAGAATGATGGCGGATCTCTGCATTTAATGTAGAGGATTTTGGTTAAAAGATCATCGAACCGTCGCTTACTGGAGTCCCCTCCGCATAAACCGCTCTTCTGCATACAAGGAAATATGCTGCCCTGTTTTACACAGGCAAACATGAGCGGTTTTACGATCCGCAGCGGACAAACCGCCTGCCACGTCAAAAGCTGCACTTCGTACGGGATTCGAGGCACGTCTCCACGTCTAATTGCACAGAGCGGTGACAGTTTCTCTCAAGGCACGTCTCTGCGACAGGTGCACAGAAGGGGTGCAGACCTTCAAAACATGCCTCCGCATTTAATACATAAGATGATGGCAAATCTCTGCAAGAGATTTGATTATATCTTCAAAAGCCCTAATTCCGGCTAAAGGCGTCCACATCAGCACGGTACGCAGCAGCTTCTACGCCCATTCAGGATCTGTGCCCACTCGGCTTCAACGCCCTCTCGGCCTCTATGACCGCTCGGTTTCTACGCCCATCCGGCCTCTAGGACCACTCGGCTTTTATGCCCATCCGGCTTCAACGCCACGGCCTCTATGACCGCTCGGTTCCTACGCCCATCCGGCCTCTAGGACCACTCGGCTTCAACGCCCCCTCAGTCTCTACGACTACCCGGCTTCCATGCCAACTCGGCTTCTATGCCTACTCAGGCTTCTAAACCTGCTTGGCTTCTATGCCATGGTGACGGACATTTGGCTTCTACGCCAACCCCTTCTACACAATGGATACCTATCTACGTGGCTTTTACGCCATGATCTTAGTAGCAATTGTACGCGTTGTGTCACCTTAGTTGGACCCGCGTCACCCGCTCATTCAAAAGATCATCTATACGTAGGCATTGGTTACTTTAACCATTGTGTAATAGGGTGCTGTACTTTCCACTCCTCGGTTGCTACACCAACGGAGTGGTCACTGTCACCAAAGTCTCTATAAATAAAGGCCCCTATCAATGGGGAACAAGGTCGAAAAAATTGGTAAAGAAACCAATATCAGATCCAGGTAAAAAAATTGGTGAAGATACCAATATCAGATCCAGGGTCGACAATTCGGAAGATCGAGCCAGGTCGAAGAGAGAAGAGAGAGAGAGAGAGAGAGAGTACCCGGGGCTCAGGCAAAGAGCGGGGATCGACGACGTCGGCATCGTACATCCACTCTCCCCTGCAACCTTCGAAGCTACTACCTGTCTTCCACGTCACTTCTTCAACATTGCGCAGTCCAAGGGCTAAAGTGATCGACCGCAGATCAGACACCTATAGCAATTATCTACCCAGATTAAATAAATTGTACTCCCACATCCTCGCATAGGATTACACTGTACAAGTTTGTTTGTAAACCAAAGGGCGCGGGTTTCGCACAAACCCTGTCATTGAAATAACACATTTTATTCTTTCGTTTAATACCACAAACAAGATGACGACTCTGCTGGGGACATCTTTCTCTTCTGACGAGGAAGCAATTGCTCAACGCGATGCGGTATCTATAGGAACCGTGAAGAAGACACTGGTCGTTCAGTTCGATCAGTCCGCCTACGAAGACATGCTTCGAACCGGGGGTAGCTCTCACTCTCTCTCCGTCCAAGACAACAGGAAGCTGCGCAAAGTGTGGGTGCCCAAGACATCCTCTACCATTCCTGTGGACTCTCCGATCTCTCCGATCTCTCCGACCAATGAGGTGGTAGCGTCGCTCCCTCCGTGCCCTGCACGTAAAATTCAGTCTCCCGCTACGCGCGGTACAGACAAAACTTCGGGCAAGGCCTCTGCGCTAACCCAGAAGTATCCACTGCGCTTTACGCGTAGGAACCAGTCTCCCGCTACGCGCGGTACAGACAAAACTTCGGACAAAGCCTCAGCGCTGACCCAGAAGTATCCACTGTGCTCTACGCGTAGGAACCAGTCTCCCGCTACTCGCGGTACAGACAAAACTTCGGACAAGGCCTCTGCGCTAACCCAGAAGTATCCACTGCGCTCTACGCGTAGGAATCAGTCTCCCGCTACGCGCGATACAGACAAAACTTCCAATGGTGCCTCAACGCCAAATCGGAAGAACAGATCACGCTCCACACGCGAAACAACATCTGACTTCTACGGTAAAACAGATGAGCGCGGTGATCTCCGCAAGGGGAAGCAAGCAGGCGAATATTCAGCCTCTCGGCCTTTACGCCAGCAAGAGAACAATCTGCCTACCCTTCGGATTATGCGAGAAGCCGATGGCCGACTGAGGACCTCTTCAGCTTTACGCCAGTCTGAACAAACCTCCTTTGGCTACCGATTATCATGTTCATATTACCTCTAATATCGGTTGTCACTTCAAACTTAGCACCCGTACTTAACCCTAAGTACGCCAGTGGTGTTAGGTCCACAAAGACTGTCATGTCCATATTACCTCTGAGCAGATATGCATCTCCATCTCCGATAGAATTGCATCTCAAAAGTTTATCATGTTCATATTACCTCTGAACAAACCTCCTTTGGCTACCGATTATCATGTTCATATTACCTCTAATATCGGTTGTCACTTCAAACTTAGCACCCGTACTTAACCCTAAGTACGCCAGTGGTGTTAGGTCCGCAAAGACTGCCATGTCCATATTACCTCTAAGCAGACATGCACTTCCATCCCTGATAGAATTGCATCTCAAAAGTTTGTCATGTTCATATTACCTCTGAACAAACCTTCTTGGTTTCGGCTATCGATTATCACATCGGTTGTCAGATCAACTTAGCGCCCGTACTTAACTTTAAGTACGCTAGTGGTGTTAGGTCCACAAAGACTGCCATGTCCATATTACCTCTGAGCAGACATGCACTTCCATCCCTGATAGAAATGCATCTCAAAAGTTTGTCATGTTCATATTACCTCTGAACAAACCTTCTTGGTTTCGGCTATCGATTATCACATCGGTTGTCAGATCAACTTAGCGCCCGTACTTAACTTTAAGTACGCTAGTGGTGTTAGGTCCACAAAGACTATCATGTCCGTATGACCTCTGAATAGATATGTCCCGCTAAGAAGTTTATCGAGAGTTTATCACGTCCATACTACCTCTGATATCACTCTCACGTAACCTGTCATTTACATTCCGAAATGATGGGTCCACAAAAGTCAGAAAAGAGCCGCTTTTATTTCCCAAAAGAGAGCAGGATTACATCGGGGGAAGCAGGAAAAGAAAGGATACATCACGATGGCGGGTTAGCCAGATTGTCAATCAGCCGCCCCAGTGCAGCTATCCTCTCGTTCCTAAGGGCCAAGGCATCGACGCGAGCCTGCTCCAGCCGGGCCTCGGGGGTGTTCGTAAAAGCCAGATCAGCCCTTGTCCGAAGACAGCCCAAGCGAGCAGCCTCTACACGGTCCAACTCCCGTCGCGCTGCGCTCAGTCGACTGGACGCCACATCTAGACCTGCTAGCGACTGAGAAGCCCACTCCTCTGCCCGAGCGAGTTCTTCCTTCAGCTTGGATGCCCTCGCTGCATTCCCTTCGTGCTCAGAACGGCACTTTGCCTCAAGAGCGAGAGCCTCTGCCACACCAGCTTTTCGCCTATCCATCTCCAGCTCATGTGTCTTAATGAGTTGGTCTAGGCCTTCCAGCTTTGTGGTGAGCCGCACGGTCACGTGGTCGTACCTGGTCTGGACCTCAGCATCAAAGCTGCCCTGAGTCAGCTGCAAATATTCGTTAATGGGTTGCTCTAAACCATTAACCACCGCCTCCAGAGCGTCAGCTGCCCCAGGATCGCCGAGCTCCCTGATGACCCCGATCGACGCCAGAGAAGTCTTCTTCAAGCACTCAAAATCCATACTCTTCGCTAACACCATTGATATCATCATTTTCAAACCGGTGTAGAAGAGACTGGTATGTTGCTCAGTCAAAGCAACTAGATCCGACTGAACGCCAGGAGCGGCCGCGACCCCAGCAAGTCCCTCTCCAGGGACGATTGCAGACGAAGTAGCCACAGCCGCCGAATAGACGCATGGCGCGACGGAAGATGATACAACGGCCACAATCGAAGTCATCGGCATACTCACGATGACGGCTTCGCCTTCCTTTTGAGATGACGAAACCACTCTGGGCGAGCTAGCCCCCGAGGACACTTCCTTCTCAAAATCGGGCGCCTCCACATCATCGCCAGGAGCCGGAGCGGAGCCAGGAGACGCTTCAACGCTGTACTCTCCATGGACGTCGTCCCCTGAGAAAAAGACAAGAGAGTTGATATCAGTATAATGATAATCTTTCTAAAGAAAAACACAAAAGACGATGTTTACCCTGAACCAGCGGCATATACGACGCATCTGCAGCCGAATCTAAACCACGTCTTAACGACGCGATGCGAGCCATCATGCCTGGAGAAGGAGGCAGGCCGACCGACATCGCCAAGAGTTCTGTCAGGCCTTCACCAAGACGCGATCGGAGTTCATCAGTCGGAATCTCGCCAGACGTACTCGCTAACACGGCGGGAGTTTCACTCACTGCTGACCTCGAGAAAGATTCTCCCATCTGCCTCGGCCACGCAGGCAATCGCGCTCCACTGCCTGAAGCAGCGGCCACGACAGCAACCTCTAGCGAGGATCCTCCAGCGCCGCTTGCCGGAACTGTAGAAGGTCCCTCTCTAAAAGGCGAGGAACCTCCAGCCGAAGAATCATCCCTAATATGGGGAGGAGCAGGCTCACTCCCGGGTTCCTCAATGCCAAGAATGCGGAGAGGACGAGCAACAGTCTCCTTCCTCCTCTTGCGAAGAGAAACTTCCTTCGGAGGAGAGGCCCGTCGCTTCCCAGAAGAGACCACCAAAGCCCCCGCGGGCAGAGGCACTTCACACCTCAGCACCGACACCAGAGGCTCATCTGGTGGGCCAGTCTCCTCATCCTTGTCCGGAGAGACCGAAGGGACGTCAACTCTTCCCCCAGGCTTGGGGGAAGGCACCCTGAAACTTCCACGCATATCAAAGTCATGATGGAAGGTGTTAATCGCCACGTAGAACTGGGCGTAAGAATGAAGAATGCGAAGCTCCGTGGAGATTGTTACCACCGGCACAATGAAGGTTGCTCTCGTACAACCCATGATGAAATATCGCCACCCTCTAGCTCCATCAATGAGTCCGCTCCGGGACTTGAAGCTGGTAACGGCATTGCCCACATGCAACTGGTCGTACCCAAACTGCCTGGCAAACCGACTAGGCAAGTAGGGCTCGAAGAAGCAGTGATCTTCGCTCCTGTACAGCAGATGGGATGGTCTAATACAGACCAGCCAATAAAAAGCTTCCGGAGAGAGATCAGTCTTCTCTCCACCTGAATCCTCCAGCCTCGTCCCTGATTGATTGCAATGTACAGGAGGGGGAGTACAGAGGAGCTTCCAGCCGTGGCTGAGGTTCAACACCAGCCGACAGTCTAAGACTGTGGTCACGTTCCAGGAGGAATTCTTGTAGTTCAACAAGAACATACTCTCCGAACTGCTACCGGAGCCAGGAGACATAACCCGGGGATTGTGGAGAATTAACCATCCCATCAAATATAGGTATGGTAATTCCACCCTGGGAAAACTCTCACGCCGAGCTTCGTCAATAAGCAACCCATCAGTTATGGCTCTCAAACCAACCTGTATGCGGCACACCATGGCGGGAAGCAAGCCCAGCCTTGCCCCAAACACCAGGCGCACTGCCGGCCACAGAATATTCCGGTGAATGCGGTCCGCGGACGCAGTACTAGGCACTACTACCAAACGCAGCCATATGGAGAGGAAACCAGCCAACTGGGCTTCCTTAGACAGAGGCCTGCGACAGCGCCTCAAGTAACTACAGGCCTTGGTGCCTTCAAGGTACTTTCCTACCCCCTCGGCGAGAATCTGATCCGGAGCTCCAGCCTCCTCCATAAGAGCCTCCACGACCTGGGCATTAAGCACGCCCAAACAGTTCATGGGCTCATTCTTGCCCCCCGAGGCTTTCTCCGACCTGGCGGCCCTAGCTCGGTGGAAGAAGAGGTCGGACATCCACTTGGTGGTATGAGCCAAGTCAGAGGGTTCGTTATAAAAAGCGGTGCACGCGAAGTATTGACACATCAGCTCCTGATATACTTCCGCCACCCGAGGGTCCAAGTCCCCTAACTCCCGGTTGGTGGGAACATACTCTTCGTATGGGGTATCCCCCATCGGCAGTCTCGAGACAACTGCCATCTCGTGGAGCGCCAATCCCATCTCCCCCAGTGGAGTGGCAAAAGTCCCAGTGAGCGGAATGTACCGCTCCATCAGCGCCAGGAACAAGTTAGGGTTCGGAGGCAACCCAACGCTAGTCGCACCTACAGCAGCATATAGTCCTATGCCCTCCAGCTCTCTCCGAAAGTGCTTCAAAGCCCAGTCGACTAGGCGTATCCATCGGGAGTTTGTTGGGGCAATCCACCCACTGCACCGAGGATTCTCCTTGGGATATACCCCGCCTCGCCCCATGAAGTCATTACAGAAAGTCGGCAATTGAACCGGCTGGATCACCGAGCTGTCTTCACTAGGGACACTGCCCGGGCACAGTCCTCTGAACAACGTCACGACACCGGAAGGGCGACTGACGAATGACCCCTGATCAGCTCCTTTCAGATGAAAGATCTTCCCCGGCTTGCCGTGAAGATCAGGAGTCAGCATCCACGACATCTGCCTGGGATGCGTCGAGTGGAAGAAAGCCGAGATGGGATAATCCCTCGGCATTGTGGGTAGGTACAAAACCAAATTCCCGGCAGAAAAAACCCAGGGCTCCCTCTTAGGCTTCGTCTGGGACCGTTTGTCGATCATATCCCCAAAGAGGAAAGCCGGCTTTATGTACTGCTCCCCGTCTATATAAGTCAGGGGCTCCCCGTTGATCATGCTCAGCAGCATTCGCTCGTCCTGAGCCGATATCAAGAGCCTCCTTCCTTCAGGGTACTGCGGCCCGGAGATAGGAAATACCACGTGGGACAGATCCTCCAGGTAGTTCGAGTGCAGCATCCCAGCAGCGGAGCCCATCACCTCGGCCAGTGGAGACTCACCTACGTCAACTGCAAAAGTGCAAGAAAAATATGTCATTGCAAGTTGCACGAAACATACGGACCAAAGAAACAACAGTCTGCGCTCTACGCAGGATTGTTCAAACATGAGCTATTTTTACGCCAGAGGTCCCCCCCCACAAGCGTAAAACTCAAAGTTTACGATATACCCCAATTTTCGGTAGCCAGAGCTTTTACGCTCAGAACTACAAAAATGTGGAGTCTTTACACTGGCACATTAGAAATGTGGGCGTAAAAGATAAAAACGTCTCCGTGCATCATCTTCCTCAAAAGAGGCTATCAGCACATAAGACGACCTAGCGCGGTCACGTTCAACGTGTGCGAAGAATTTTTTGTCGTGTTGTCACCCCGAAGGCTCTACCTCTAAGACCGGGTGCACTGCTCGTCGACGGGACGCTTCGCTCAGAAGGAAGTTCGCCTTGACCGACCGAGGACTCCTTCGCTGGGACAGAAGGATGAGAAGAGGAACCTATACTCTTTCCCTTAGCGGAGGGGGTCTGTTTCGACGCCATTTCTGAAGACTCGAAGTGCTCGGAGAGGGAACGGAGAAAAACTCGAAACAGTCGAAAACTCTCTTTCGCAGAAGATGGATAAAAAGTTTTTCTCTCAGAAAACTTGAGATATATATAGAGTTCGGGCCGACTCCTCGAATCCTCAGACGGACTCCTCGAGACCCTAACCAAATCTCGCAAATTAAATGACGGGTTATGATTGGATGCTACGTCAGCCCACTAACCTTGAAAGACGGACAGTCAGCAAAATTCGAAAAGTTTTTCGTGCAAGACGGTTCAGCGGTTCCTATGCTAAGGGGCTTTCTACGCTCGACGGCAACAGATCTATGGTTTTTACGCTCGCAAGCTGCAAGTCTATGGTTCTACGCCCGGATGCCTTTGTGCTCAGTAGCTTTTACGCTCGAGAGGCCACAAATCTACGACTTTACGCTCAGCAGATACCAAAATCGATGATCTCACTCTCGGTGGCGCCCAGTTTACGCTCAGAAGCAACAGACCCGCAAAACTTCACGCTCGGAGAAATTTTCTTTTCAGGAGCTACAGATAAACAGTTCTACGCTAAAGGAGCTTTCTACGCTCGACGGCTACGAATCCACAACTTTACGTTCGACAGCTACAAGTCAGGTTTTGGCCCGGATGCCTTTGTGCTCAATAGCTTTTATGCTCGAGAGGCCACAAACCCATGACTTCACGCACAGGAACCACAAGTCTACGATTCCACGCTCGACGGTGTTTTACGCCCGGAGGCCACAAACTGATAATTTCTCGCTCCACGACTTTCCGTATATTCGAATAGTCCCCAAAGCGGTCAATTGCTAGGAGTTCACACAGAAGATACTCCTCCTTGGCCTCAACATATCCCAAGTACCCAAAACATACAAGAGTTCAAACATTGAGAAATTACTCTTCTCGGGTCAATTGGAGGTTCATCCAGACTCCAGTCTGAATATCTCGTCTATCAAAAGATGGCAACTCAGTTTTGACAGCCATTCCTCGACCCTGTTCCAAGGGATTTTTGAGAAGTCACTCTTGAAGACGAAGACTGAACAAAAATTTTGTCCATCAGAAGTTCAGAGCTCTACGCGGTTCCTCAGTCCTAGCAACAGGACAGTTCAAAAAATGTTCAAGATGCTCTACAGCGTTCTATGGACTACGCGCTATGCGTAAAGGACAGGACCTAACACTCTTTCTACAGAGTCGGCGTACAGATTCAGACGTGTTGAAGCTGCACATATTCAGACTTCACAGTAACGTATGGAAAGATGATCATATGAAGAAGAAAGACGACTTTATTAAAGATTAAAATCATGATTACATATGAGGAAAATCCAATCTACAAGGATTTTCTTTTCATTTTTTGTCATGATTACATATGAGGGAAATCCCTTCCACAAAGGACTCCCTCGTCATCGTCTGGAGACAGCACCAAGAGCCTGTTCTACCGGGTTCTCGCAGGGGTGCACGTCTTCCTCTTCTTCCATGGCGGTTCATTTACTTCCATAGTAATGAACAAGAAGATCCTCCATTCGCCATGGCCGATCCAGCTGAGGGGTCTTCCACCCAGCTCGATCGGGGACGATAGATTACGGTTTGTCTAATCTCGTCCGCGGGGATCTAAGGAGAAGAGATACAGCTTGCAAGCTGTGTGGTCAAAAATGACCCTTCCTCTCTCCTGGGGCAACGCCATACAAAGTTGCTGATTATCCCGAGCAAAGGAGGCTAAGATATCCTTCCATGATCCATCGTTGCAGTGGACGCTTGCTCGAAGACGCCGTCTTTTTCGGCTCCTTACACACTGGAAGAACATGATCTCCTTCTTCCTCAAATTGACCCGGCGAACTCCGGCGATCATCTCTGCGTGGGGATGAAGATGTGGGGAGAACAGGCTAACTCCCCCAGCCTTTTATAGGCGAAAGAGGTCACAACGGTCCCAATTAAATCCGCCATAAAGTCTGCACCGACCGTTTTAACGCTCTATTCAGAAACGTTTCGAGTTACGAGGGGCCGTTCATGCTTCGTTCAAAGTGTTTCAAATTCCAAGGAATTTAAAAGCTCTGAAGGGGGTCTTGTAGAAGCATGAAAAATACGCTGGGATGAACTACGCAGCCTCTTAATGCAAAGCAGCGTGAACGAAGGCCTCCAGAGCCATCAAGCGTACAATAGAGCTTTTTCCAGCGTGAAGAATAAAGCTTACAGGACCATCAGCGTAAGTGCAGTACGTCCAGGCCGCTCCAGCGTAAAAAGAGTTCTCCATCGCCTCTATGGCATAAAACTCATCCGCTCTCGAAGCAGCGTTATAGCGTACGAGGAACGCTTCGTCTTCCCCGTAATGAACCTGTCAAGTCACGCAGTGAATCTGACCTCTGACTCCTGACAAAAAGTGCTGCACGGCCACCCAGACGACGGCTGGAAACGATGGCAGGCCCCTCGGGACGCGCACCGCAGAATGATGGCGGATCTCTGCATTTAATGCAGAGGATTTTGGTTAAAAGATCACCGAACCGTCGCTTACTGGAGTCCCCTCCGCATAAACCGCTCTTCTGCGTACAAGGAAATACGCTGCCCTGTTTTACACAGGCAAACATGAGTGGTTTTACGATCCGCAGCGGACAAACCGCCTGCCACGTCAAAAGCTGCACTTCGTACGTGATTCGAGGCACGTCTCCACGTCTAATTGCACAGAGCGGTGACAGTTTCTCTCAAGGCACGTCTCTGCGACAGGTGCACAGAAGGGGTGCAGACCTTCAAAACACGCCTCCGCATTTAATACATAAGATGATGGCAAATCTCTGCAAGAGATTTGATTATATCTTCAAAAGCCGTAATTCCGGCTAAAGGCGTCCACATCAGCACGGTACGCAGCGGCTTCTACGCCCATTCAGGATCTGTGCCCACTCGGCTTCAACGCCCTCTCGGCCTCTATGACCGCTCGGTTTCTACGTCCATCCGGCCTCTAGGACCATTCGGCTTTTACGCCCATCCGGCCTCTAGGACCACTCGGCTTTTACGCCCATCCGGCTTCAACGCCACGGCCTCTATGACCGCTCGGTTCCTACGCCCATCCGGCCTCTAGGACCACTCGGCTTCAACGCCCCCTCAGTCTCTACGATTACCCGGCTTCCATGCCAACTCGGCTTCTATGCCTACTCAGGCTTCTATGCCTGCTCGGCTTCTATGCCATGGTGACGGACATTTGGCTTCTACGCCAACCCCTTCTACACAATGGATACCTACCTACGTGGCTTTTACGCCGTGATCTTAGTAGCAATTGTACGCGTTGTGTCCCCTTAGTTGGACCCGCGTCACCCGCTCATTCAAAAGATCATCTATACGTAGGCATTGGTTACTTTAACCGTTGTGTAATAGGGTGCTGTACTTTCCACTTCTCGGTTGCTACACCAACGGAGTAGTCACTGTCACCAAAGACTCTATAAATAGAGGCCCCTATCAATGGGGAACAAGGTCGAAAAAATTGGTGAAGAAACCAATATCAGATCCAGGTAAAAAAATTGGTGAAGATACCAATATCAGATCCAGGGTCGACAATTCGGAAGATCGAGCCAGGTCGAAGAGAGAGAGAGAGAGAGAGAGAGAGTACCCGGGGCTCAAGCAAAGAGCGGGGATCGACGACGTCGGCATCGTGCATCCACTCTCCCCTGCAACCTTCGAAGCTACTACCTGTCTTCCACGGCACTTCTTCAACATTGCGCAGTCCAAGGGCTAAAGTGATCGACCGCAGATCAGACACCTATAGCAATTATCTACCCAGATTAAATAAATTGTACTCCCACATCCTCGCATAGGATTACACTGTACAAGTTTGTTTGTAAACCAAAGGGCGCGGGTTTCGCACAAACCCTGTCATTGAAATAACACATTTCATTCTTTCGTTTAATACCACAAACATCATCTCCTTTACTTCCTTCCTCCACGAGACATGTCTCTTCTTCTTTTTTCTTTACTCTTTCATGTCTCTTCTTTTTTCTTGTCAAGTCTCTTCTTCTTTTTTCTTGTCAAGTCTCTTGTCTCTCAGTATTTTTGTTGTGTAGTTTTTCTTGTCTCTTCCTCGTTAAACCAAACCGAAGAACATTACCTCCTTCCACGTTAAACCAAACCGAAACAATAGCCAGTGGACATAAACAAAAATTAACTCCTGAACCAACATCAATCCATAGACCCAGATCAAATTTTAAACCCAAATAAAAATCAAACCAAACAAAATTTCAAATTTTAAACCCAACTAAAAATCAAACAAAAATCCAAAACTAAACTAAAAAAAAAAAATCAAAATTCAAAACAAAACTAAATAAAAAAAACTAAAAAAAAAACCAAAACATAACTAATTAAAAAAACTATTAAAACAAACCAAAACCAACCAAACCAAACCAAACCACCCCAACCCAACCGCGGGTCCCACATGCCAATTTTCGCCAACACTGTTGGCCGAACAATGTTGATGAAAATAGGCCTGTGGGGTCCACATTTATTTTTTTGGTTTTTTTTGCCTACGTGTTCGGTCTGTTGTATTTTTCGTCAACTGAGTTGGCTGACTCTGTTTTTATTTTTAATTTTAGTAAATTTATTTCGTTTGCATTAATTTAATATAATTTAATGTTGTTACAGTAAATTTTTTATTTATAAAACTTAGATATTTTGAATGAAATTTATATAAACTTTGATCTTCTGGATGACATTTTTTCGGTGGAAGCTATGGTCCCTCTCTGATAAGGGGGACCTTGTGCGTGTGCTTTCATTAATAATCTTCATGGTGTGCATGAATGCAAATAAAATTAACAATGTTGGGAGTTGTGACCTTTACTACCAACGTCCCTGTCCTTACTTTCCTTCCTAGTCAAATGAGCTTTTGGTCTTATTAACCTCAGCTTTCAAAAAGGAAAGCAACTGAAATTAATTTATAAATGTTAATGTCTTCTTGTTCTCACTTGCCACTAATGATGAGATTTGACCTGACTATTTTGGAGACTTTGCTATGTCTTTATTCTCTCACCTTTTTTTGCTGTGAGCATCTTTATTGTTATACTTTTAATATCTTCCAAGCAATCAGTAATTAAGCTATAATCAAATGAGCAATGGCAAATCATTTGGGGCTCTTCCAAAATCCAAACAGCCCAGCTCAGTAGGTTGCCTAGTTTGATTTGTCTCCTAGCAGTGAACGTGAGTATCAATTTGTAAATTCATTCATGACTCGTTAAATATTTTGAAACAAAATGTTGATAAACTAATAGTTTTTCAGAACTGCTGCTCTGTGTTCGTGTTGTTTTGGCTTTGCTTTGAAAACAATCAATGTGATTCAATAAAGATATATTTTTTTTTAGTCTCATGTAAAAAAGGTGAAATCATTATCCTTTTTATTTATTGTTTTACCCCTTTTAGTGGATAAGTGAATTTGGTAAGGAATGGACTAGACCTCATCCAACCCGTGCACGATTTAATACGCATTTTTTAGTTGCGCACTTAGCACTTTGCAACGCACAAGAACGGACATGAATACGAAGGTAATTTTACAGCTTATTTTATTCTTATTTTTTTATTTCCGTTGGTTTGGTCTGGTGAGTTGCTGGTCTTCCGCGGAACCGTTCTCATGTAACCCCGTTACGAAAATAGTGGAAAATGTTACGTGAGGACACGATCCCGAGATCTGAAAACAGTAATATGTTTTTCTCTTCTCTCTCTCTCGCTCTCTGTTCGGAACGGAAGAAAAATCGTACAGAGACGAAAAAGAAAAGAAAACCACAAGAACCTAAATTCCTCCAAAAACTCCTCCGTCCAATATCTCTTCTTCGGATAATGCCGTGATTGTTCGTGGGATTCACCACCGGGTGCACGGTATAGCATATCGAAGGAATTCGTGGTATCTCGGGGATAGATCGTCAAGAACCTGCTGCACTGTTCGTGGGGGTAAAATTCTATTCTAAGGACAGCGTGTAACGTGTCTCGAATCCTCTACATATTTTCTGTCTTTATTTTTATATCTTCTAATTTTTTCAAAACTCTGGGTCCAAGTTTAATTTTTTCTGGATACTGTTTTTTTACAAAAATATTTATTTACTATCGAATTAAAAAAAAATCCAGTAGGTTGACACTGAACCGAAACAAAAAAGTGACCGGTTCACGGATCAACCGGTTGAACCGGCCGATCCGGTCTTGTTTAACACTGATTTGAAATGCAAAGCAGAAGTAAACCAAACGAAATTGGATATGCATATTCAGTTGGATTTCACACAAGTACAGTTCGGCCTATATAAATGAAGATGATATAGTCGCAATAGGCCTTCACAAGAAGATATGGTGACAATGGGCCTTCAGCAAATATTTAAGCAACAACTATATAGAAGGGGAAAAAGATATTAAAAGATGGACTGCTTCAGTTATTGCTGAGATGATCACTGTTGTAATATGACTTCTCAAAGTTATATTTCATACAACTCCACCGACGTTCATGGATGCTTGTTATCTTTACACCAACAATCAATCTTACATGGATACCACAACAATCCGTTCTCGAATAATCGGGTGCAAGTTTGTGAGTACGTCCAGCCTATGCCGTAGTTTCGATACGTTATCGATTCTCAATGTATTTTATCCATCCAGTAACATCATCCAAGCATGTACAGAGAATACTATCCAACTCAATTGACTAATAAAAACAATGTCATGTAGATAACGAAAACAAGAAGTAACAACCCAAACTAGCATCACCAACATTACCTCAAACATAGAAGAAGTCTAACAATCTAAGATTCAGAAATAAGTACATGCTATAAAAGTGTACTCGGGAACAAAATCGCTCAAATGAAAGACTAAAAGAGTATTGAGCCCCAAGACTATAAGCTATTAAGATATTGATACAAAAACTAGGCATTGCCATGAATACCATCATTGGCTAATCCCGCGTCTGCGGCAGGAACCTTAACCTCATCCTCAGGATACCCATTGACCTTGCCTAAATATGTCGGCGTTATCCAATCAAGATTGGACAGAGTATAATTACAGCTTAAAGTTACACAACACATTATAAAGCCTAAGATGATAGATAACTGTAAAGACATCATGACAAAGCTAGATGATACTCTCTTTCTTCTTCTGTCTATGCTCACTGTGCATAATGCACAATGGTTTGAGGTTGTGGGTGGCGGAGATTCGGGCATGGCTCGATCCGGGGGGGGGGGATGGATTTTATAAGTTATTTTTGTAAATATAATATGAATTATTTTTGTAAATATAATATGCATAAACATTATGTTTATTACACAAATAATTTATTCTGGTTTTCTTAATTGATTTCTTTTAGAAATTGATTTAATTAAATAGGAAAGTGTTTTATTTATTCATTATTAAGATTTTTAGAAAGTAAGAAGACTATGACGAAGAATAATGAAAACGATAATAATCGAGTGAGATTTTGGCAAGAAAATTTCAGAACTAATAATAGAAGGGTCAAGCAGCATAACAATTAATGACACAATCACTAGGGGGCTCAATTTTCAAGTTTTTTAATGCAAGAGCTCAAAAATCTCAACCTTTTAGTCAAGTTGAAAAAGCTAATAATGAAAGTGTGGATGAGGTCATTGAAGAACCTAGCAATGAAAGTGATGATGTAGCAAATAATGAATCTATCACTACAAAAATACAGTTAAATAGCGACGGAATATAGGGACTAGCGGCGGATATGTGACGAAAAGTTTGACAAAAAATTATATCTATTTTTCGTCACTATTTTCGTCGCTGATCAGTTGCTAATATTATAGCGATATTCCGTCGCTACAAAACGTTTTAATTCCAGCGCCAACTTTTTTTCTCCCCCAAACTTCATCTCTCTCTCTCTCTCTCTCCCCGCCCGACCCCCTCTACGCCAGACTCCCCCTCTCCGGCCCCCTCCTCTAGCGCCATCTTCGGCGACCCCCTCCTTAACCCCATCTCCGCTACCCCTCCTCGTCGACCCCCTTCTCCGGCCCCCTCCTCGTCGATCCCCCTCTCCGCCCCCCTCCTCTTCCCCCTCCTCGACCCCCTTCTCTGGCCCCCTCCTCATTGACCCCCTCCTGGGCAACCCCCTCTCTGGCCCCCTCCTCAACCCCCCTCTCCGGCGACATCCTCAGCCCCCTCTCCGGTCAGACAACATGTAATTACCCTAACTAAGTTATTTTGACTTATGATTTGGACACAGACACATGACACAAATACATACACCAACACACGACATGACGCATTTGTTAGTATTGATTTAGGTTAAACTTCTTAGTAGTTTTGAAATTGATTTAGGATTACCAACATGCGACACAAACATAGACACATGACACAAACATAGTTTTGACACGGACACAGTCACAGTTAGGGGTAAGCATTATTCGATTTAATTTGGACCAAAAATCGAATCGAAGCACTATTTGGTATTTTTTATTCAAATTAGCGACCAATTTGGTATTTTACATAGGTAAGTTTTCTTATATAGTAGATTATACATAGGTACCTATATATATAATCTTACTATGCTTTTATAACCTTACTATAGATAAATTTTCTTCCATAGTGTTATGTTACATAGGTACTCATAATATACACTAGTCCAAGGTTCAAAGTATCGGTATCGAAATCGGTATTGGACCATTACTATGAGTCACCCTTGTCGATTGATTTATATGCAATACTATATATATATATATATATATATATATATATATATATAAGGTACTAATAGTTCTTTATGTTTTTTTTGATATGGTACGCGCATAATCATTCACGTCTATAAGAAAGCAATGAGTCGATACTTAGTTGACCGATCGTGGATGTACAATCGGCGACTTGAGAGTATGATTGGTTTGACAGATAATTTCATGACGGACGTTGAGAAATTTCTCAAATACGCCAGTAGTCAACCTTATTTCATGGATGAGAGGCTCATCAAGTGTCCTTGTGTCAAATATCATAATATACCATTGTAAAAGCATGAAAAATACGCCTGATGACTATACGCGGCGTATCAGTGCAGAGCAGCGTAAGCAGAGGCCTTCAGAGCCATCAAGCGTGCAACAGAGCCCTTTTCCGCTAGAACAGAGCGTGAAACATAAAAAAAGCTCAAAGGACCATCCGCGTAAGGCAGTACGTCCAAGCCGCTTCAGCGTAAACATGGTGCTTCTTCGCCTCCAGGGCGTTAAACTCATCCCCTTTTCATATGCAGCATGGAGGTGTACAAGAGACGCTTCGTATTCTCCGAAGTGAACCTGTCAGATCCTGCAATGAACCTATCAGAGCCTGCAAAGAACCTGACGTCTGGACTTCTGGCAAAGGGATACGGCTCGACTACCCAAGCGACGGCTATAATGATGGCACTGCACTGCCACCCAGGCTGTCAAATACCGCCATCCCCTTCGCGTAAACTGCTTTTTCAAAGCACGAGGGGATACGCTGTCTTGTTTTACACAGGCAAAACGCGAGCTGTTTACGTTATGCAGTAGACAAACCGCCTGCTACGCCAAAAGCTGCACTTCGTACGAGGTTCGAGGCACGTCTTTTCGCCTAATGCACAGTGCGGTGACAGTTTCTCGAGGCACGTCTCTGCGACTGATGCGCATAAAGGGTTGCAGGCCGTCAAAGAACACGCCTCCACATTTAATGCACAGGATGATGGCAAATCTCAGCATTTAATGCGAGAGATTTGATTATATCTTCAAAAGCCGTAATTCCGGCTAAGACTTCCACGTCAGCACTGTGGCACGGTACGCAGCGGCTTCTACGCCCATCCAGTGATTGTGCCCCTTCGGCTTCTACGCCTGCTCGGCCCCTGTGCCCCTTCGGCTTCTATGTCTGCTCGGCCCCTGTGCCCCTTCGGCTTCTACGCCTGTTCGGCCCCTGTGCCCCCTCGGCTTCTATGCCTGTTCGGCCTCTACGACCCCTCGGCTTCTATGCCTGTTCGGCCTCTACGACCACTCGGCTTCTATGCCTGTTCGGCCTCTACGACCACTCGGCTTCTACGCCTGTTCGGCTTCTACGCCTGTTCAGCTCCTATACCGGTTTGATAACTATTTGGCTTCTATGCCATGGTGACAGACATTTGGCTTCTATGCCAACCTCTTCTACACGATGGATACCTACCTACGTGGATTTTATGCCATGATCTTCGTAGCAATAGTACGCGTTGTGTCCCTTAGTTGGACCCGCGTCACACGCTCATTCAAAAGATCATCTATACGCAGGCATTGGTTACTTTAACCGTTGTGTAAAAGGGTGCTGTACTTTCCACTCCTCGGTTGTTACACCGACGGAGTGGTCACTGTCACTAAAACTCTATAAATAGAGACCTCTATCAATGAGGAACAAGGTCAGAAAAATTGGTCAAGAAAGCCAATATCAGATCCGAGGTCGAAAAACTGAAAACTTGAAGATCGAACCAGGTCAACAAGAATCGGAAGATCGAACCCGAGAGAGAGAGAGAGAGAGAGAGAGAGAGAGAGAGAGAGAGCACCCGGAGCTCAGGCGAAGAGTAGGGATCGACGACTTTGGCATCATGCATCCACCCTCTCCTGCAACCTTCGAAGCTGCTTCCTGTCTTCTACGGCACTTCTTCAACATCGTGTGGTCCAAGGGCTAAAGTGATCGACTGCAGATCAGACACCTATAGCAATATCTACCCAGATTAAATAAATTGTACTCCTATATCCTCGTATAGGATCAAATTGTACAAGTTTGTTTGTAAACAAAAGAAGGCGGGTTCTGTGTAAACCCCATATTGAATACATCTTCATTCTTTTGTTTAATACCGCAAACAAGATGGCGACTCTGCTGGGGACATCTTTCTCTTCTGACGAGGAAGCAATTTCTCAACACGATGCGGTATCCGTGGGATCCGTGAAGAAGACACTGGTCGTCCAATTCGACCAGTCTGCCTATGAAGACATGCTTCAAACCGGGGGTAGCTCTCACTCTCTCTCCGTCCAAGACAACAGGAATCTGCGCAAAGTGTGGATGCCCAAGACATCCTCTACCGTTCCTGTGGACTCTCCGATCTCTCCGACCAATGAGGTGGTAGCACCGCTCCCTCCGTGCCCTGCACGTAAAATTCAGTCTCCCGCTACGTGCGGTATAGACGAAACTTCGGGCAAAGCCTCAGCGCTGACCCAGAAGTATTCACTGCGCTCTACGCGTAGGAACCAGTCTTCCGCTACGCGCGATACAGACAAAACTTTGGGCAAAGCCTCAACGCTAACCCAGAAGTATCCACTGCGCTCTACGCGTAGGAACCAGTCTCCCGCTACGCGCGGTACAGACAAAACTTCGGGCAAAGCCTCAGTGCTAACCCAGAAGTATCCACTGCGTTCTACGCGCAGAAACCAGTCTTCCGCTACGCGCGGTACAGACCAAACTTCTGGTGATGCCTCAGCGCCAGGACAGAAGTATAAATCACGCTCCAGGCGCAAGACAACATCTGACCTCTACGAGGAACCAGATGAGCACCGTGATTTCCGCGAAGGGAAGCAGGCAGCGGAATACTCGACTCCTCGACTGTTACGCCGGCGAAGGAGCAATCTGCCTACCCTCCGGATTATACGGGAAGCCGACGGCCAACTGAGGACCTTTTCAGCCTTACGCCAGACTGAGCGAATCTCCAATTTACGCCAGGCACAGTCCCTCGGCGTAAAACAAGCTCAGATTGCGGAAAGGCATCCCTCCAGGGGATTATCCGCCACCCAGATGGCCAATCTGTTGTACACAGGTGGCACAGGGAAAACAGGGGTGCCCAATATCCACACGCCCGCTGATGGAAGAAACAAGCCTTCGTCTTCTTCCTCTACTCCTCCTGACCTGCGGGATTACCTAATCCAGAAACGCAAGAACGAGAGTCATAAACGGACTTCGGTTCCCCTGACAGTCAAACGCGGGGAAATCATATGGGAGGATACGTCAACATCTGATATCGTCATAACAGGTGGACCACAGAAAGACTCCATCTTTATCATTCCACCAACCCATGACGATCAGCGCCCGATAATCTTCGACAGCAGGCGGGACGCCCCAATCGTGCAAGAGGAATCACACGAGTCTGAATCTAGCAGAATACAAACCCACATATACAACCCACAAGCATTAAATATTATGCAAAACATGGGTTACAACTTAAAACTAAAACAAGGTCTCATGGGAAAGGTAGGCGAACGCCGGTGCGTAGTAATTCTCACTATCGAGAAGCTCGTTTCGGGTTGGGATATACTGCGTCTCTCAAGAGACCCAAAATTCCGAAATCCAGTCCTGTACAACCAGAGGCAGTTCTTGGTGAATCAGTTTCTGTGGCCAGAGACCAAGGCCTGTCCAGAGGTAACTTACCTCGACAGAACAAGGGGACGTCTAGGGCCGGGGGTAGAATCCCCTCAAGGTCCGAAAATGATGCAACAGCAACGAGCTCCCTGCAAGACCGTAAAATTCAGGCATCAAGAGCCCGAAGACAAAAAGGGACTTTTTTCTTCAACGAAGATGACACCGTTGAGATCTTTGATATATTGATGAAAGAGCGCAAGCTCCAGCTACCCAACATCAGACATCCTGAGAGGGCTGGCGACGTGGATCACCCGGATTATTGTCTTTTCCACCGATACACTCATCACCCCACAAAGGCGTGCTATGTACTAAAAAGAAAAATTCAGGAGACGATCGATGCCAAGGTCATCACTTTGAATCTGTGAACAAAGGGACGGTCCGTACCGATTGGATTCCCATTCTTTTCTTACATAACGATTTGCTCCTTTCAAAAGTTTGCCATGTCCATATCACCTCTGAGCAGATGTGTGCCTCCATCCCCGATGGAATTCACAATCACAAAGTTTGTCATATTCATATTACCTCTGAATAAACTTTCGACCGTCGGTTGTCATGTCCATATTACCTATGATATCGATTATCGTCTACACTTAACATCCGTACTTAACTCTAAAGTACGCCAGTGGTGTTAAGTCCACAAAAATTGCCATGTCATTCTCACCTCTGAGCAAGTATGTACCACTCACCGTGACGAGGTAGAACCCATAGTACAAAAATTCTTGGAAGCTATAAACTCCTACCGTCCGTATGTCTGGGAAGTAGCGTTATCATCCAACGTCATCACAACGTATGGACCCCATGAGGATTCTATCTTCGTTGTCCCACCTACCTGCAGCAGTTAGCGCCCAATATTCTTCGGTCGCATGCGCAATCAACCGGCTAACCAAGAAGATCCTTTCGATGACGATACTGGGAAAATGCAAGTTCACCGATGCAGCCCGCAGGCATTGAAGATCATGCAAAATATGGGCTACGACTTGAAGCGGAAGCCAGGTCTCAACTACGGAAGAGGCAGACGAACACCGTCGCGCGGCGACCCCCGCTATCAGCAGACCCGTTTCGGGTTAGGATATGCCACCGCCCTTGCGACTTCTAAGTCAGACGAGGACATCTTTTTCTTCTCCCAGAACGGCTCGTCGCCCCCCGACTCACCTGATGCTCTCGAACAAACACTATCAGTAAATATGGTGGTGAGAGATCCCTCAGGAGCATATGAGCAGGATTCGGAGCTGTTTGAGAATGACTCTTGGACTCAGCAAATGGATACGCAGTGGGAATTCTGCTTCGAGCAAAGAGAACCTCCCACCAAAGATGAAGTTATCCAAATCGATGTTGGGGGTGAACTTTTGCCAAAGCCGATATTTATCAGTGACAATCTTCCCCCAGCTGAAAGGGAAGAAATCATACAGCTGATAAAGGAATACGTCGACGTCTTTGTATGGGATTATGGGGACATGCCGGGCCTTGACCCGAAGGTGGCTACTCATAAGCTCAATATATTGACCGACTCGAAGCCTATGAAGCAGCACCAACGTCGGTTCCGCCCGGACATGATGGACGCCATTGAAGCCGAAGTCAAGAAGCTGATAGCCTGTGGTTTCATCCGGGAAGAACAACATCCCGACTGGGTCGCCAATGTTGTCCTAGTCATGAAGAAAAATAGGAAGGTACGTATCTGCATCGATTATCGAGATCTGAATGCAGCCTGCCCCAAGGATGAGTTCCCTCTTCCCATCACGGACATCATGATCGACAACACCTGCGGTTTTGAATGCATGTCTTTCATGGACGGATTCTCGGGATACAATCAGATCAAGATACATCCTGAAGACGAGAAGCACACTGCTTTCCGCACCCCGTTGGGAGTGTATTGCTATACGGTCATGCCCTTCGGATTGAAGAACGCCGGAGCTACATACCAACGGGCTATGAGTAACATATTCCATGAGCATTTACGCAAAACAGTAGAATGTTACGTGGACGACATAGCCGTCAAGAGCCGCCTCAAGGATGATCACATTCAAGACCTGAGGACGATATTCGAGTTAATGCGCCAACATCAACTCAAGCTGAACCCTACGAAGTCCTTTCTGGGTGTATCTAGTGGCAAATTTCTGGGGTTTGTCATTACCGCTAAAGGCATCCAGGTGGACCCTGACAAAGTCCAGGCAATCGTGGAAATGCGACCGCCCCGTAATCTGAGGGAACTCCGGGGATTTCAAGGCCGTCTGGCTTATATCCGGAGGTTCATATCTAACCTCTCGGGGAGATGTCAGCCCTTTTCGCATCTCATGAAGAAAGGTGTATCCTTCGTATGGGACGAAACCTGTCAGCAAGCATTCGGGGGTATCAAACGCTACCTCACCAGTCCGCCAGTTCTGGTGCCTCCCATCATGGGAAGACCATTCTTGTTGTACGTCCGAGCAATGGATCATTCGCTAGGAGCTCTTCTCGTACAGAAGAACGATGTAGGGCATGAACAGGCTATCTACTACCTCAACAGGATGATGGTCGGAGCCGAACACCGGTACAACCCAGTGGAGAAAGAATGCTTGGCTCTGATGTTCGCTATCCAAAAGACGCGGAACTACGTCACCGGCCAGACTATCCACATCATCTCCAGGATCAACCCTCTTCGAGTACTGATGAGCAAGCCGAGCGTTCTTAATTCCCGACTCGCAACTTGGACGATGCTGTTAACACTATATGACATGGTATACGTACCGCAGAAGTCCATCAAAGGCCAAGCGCTGGCCGACTTCCTAGCTGCTCATCCGATCCCGGAGGCCTCCAAATTATACGAAGACATTTCCGACGAAGTTGCAGAATGTAATTCCGCAATGGAAGGTGACGCATGGCAACTGTTCTTCGACGGTGCCTCCAGGACTGGTCCCCATGGAAACGTGGTTTCAGGGGTAGAAATCATCCTAGTCACTCCTGATAAACTCGTCATCTATCGGGCATATTCCCTTAACAAACCATGCTCCAACAATGTGGCAGAATACAACGCCCTGTTAATTGGACTCCAAGTCGCTAAAGAGCTAGGGGTCGAGTCCCTGGAAGCTTTCGGTGATTCTCTGCTTATCGTCAATCAAGTCAGAGGAATATATGAAGTCCGGAATCCAGACCTCATCCCCTATCACCAAGCGACGGTCGAGATAGCCATGACATTCAAAGGATTCTTCCTAGAGCATGTGCCTCGATCCCAGAATCTGGAAGCTGATGCCCTAGCCAGTCTAGCGGCGGATTTAGCCACTCCTATAAGAAGGCAGAATTCGGTAATCCTTCTTAACAAAGATTTATTCTGCGTGAAGAATAACCTTCACATAGAACGCAGCCACGCTGTAAACACAGATCCCCCTGGAAGAGACTGGAGGAGTCCCTTCATAGATTTTGTCGCATACGGAATCTTGCCAGAGGACCCCAGAGAAGCAGTATCCGTCAAGAGACGATCGTTACGCTTCTACTTTGATGCATCTTCACAATGCCTATATCGTCGGACTTACGACGGACTGCTATTAAGATGTCTCTCAGACGACGAAGCACAGCAGATTATCCGGGAAGCTCACGACGGCGTATGCGGAGCACATCAGCCCGGTCCTAAGCTGCAGGATCGTATCAGGAGAATGGGCTATTACTGGCCCACTATGATCACAGACACAATCAGCTATGCAAGACAATGCAGAGCCTGTCAGGTCCATACAGACTTCATACATTAACCGTCTGAATATCTACATCCTACGATTGCATCCTAGCCTTTCGAGGCATAGGGTATGGACATCGTTGGTCCTATTCACCCGTCTTCTTCCAGAGGTCACCGGTTCATACTAGCCATCACGGATTATTTCTCCAAATGGGCGGAGGCGACCCCTCTTGCTGAGGTAAAAGCGTCTGACGTAATCAGCTTCATCAAACACCACGTCATTTATCGCTTTGGGATTCCCCGAAGGAAAATCCATGACAATGGGCCTCAGTACATCAGCCAAGCGTTTCATCGATTTTGCGATAAAAATCGAATACGTAATATTGCCTCTACGGCATATTATCCAGCTGCTAATGGTTTGGCGGAAGCTTTCAATAAAACCATTATCAAACTCCTGAAGAAGTTCGTCTCTTCGAACAAAAGAGACTGGAACGAGAAGCTGGGCGAATGTCTCTGGGCATACCGCACAATGGTACAGACACCGACATGTTGTACCCCCTTTTTACTGGTCTACGGGAGCGAAGCAGTTCTTTCCATCGAAATCCAGATCCCGTCGCTCAGGATAGCCGTAACTAATGAGCTGACCCAAGAAAAGAATGACCTGTTAAGGCTTCAAGAGCTGGAAGGATTAGACGAGAAATGCCTCCAAGCTCAACAGCGCATCGCGCTCTACCAAGCATGCATTTTCAGAGCTTTCAATCATAAAGTAAAGGAAAGAGTGTTCAAGATCGGCGAGCTAGTCTTAGCCGTAAGAAGGTCGATGATTCTCACTCACAGGAGTAAAGAGAAATTTCAGCCCAAGTGGGAAGGCCCTTATGTGATCGAGACAACGTTCTCGAATGGCGCTTACAGGTTAGCCCAGCCTAATGGAGACCTATTAATGGCTCCTATCAACGGTAAATTCCTGAAGAGGTACTATGCTTAACCTCCTCTACCCCAGGGTAGAATACGGCGGGAATCCCAATTCTGACAAAACTACTTCCACAACGAAGCTAGTTAGGTCATATTCTATCATGTCCGTACGACCTCTGAATAGATATGTCCTGCTAAAAGTTTATCGAGAGTTTATCACGTCCATACTACCTCTGATATCACTCTCACCTAAACCTGTCATTTACATTCCGAAATGATGGGTCCACAAAGTCAGAAAAGATGCGTTTTATTTCCAAAAAGAGCAGAATTACATTGGGGAAGCTAAGAGCAAGGAAGGGTACATCATTGCGGGGGAGCAGTCAGATCGCGAATCAACTTCGCCAGTGCAGCTACCTTCTCGCCCCTGGAAACAAAGGCATCAGCGCGGGCCCGTTCCAGCTGTGCCTCAGGATTGTTCGTAAAGGCCAGCTCGGCCCTTGCCAGGAGAGAGCCAGCTCGGGCAGCTTCTGCACGATCCAATTCCCGTCGAGCAGTGCTCAGCCGACCGGACGCTACGCCTAGACCTGCCAGCGACTGAGAAGCCCACTCCTCTGCCCGAGCGAGTTTATCCTTCAACTTGCTGACCCTCGCTGCGTTCCCTTCGTGCTCGGATTGGCACCGCGTCTCAACAGCAAGAGCCTCCTCCACGACGGCTTTTCTTTTATCCTTCTCCAGCTCATGCGCCTTGATGGAACTATCCAAGCTCTCCAGCTGTTTGGTAAGCTGCGCAGTCATGGAGTCGTATCTGGCCTGGACTTCAGCTTCAAAACTGCCCCGAGTCAGCTGCAAGTATTCGTTAATGGGTTGCTCCAACCCATTAACAATCGCCTCCAGGGCGTCAGCTACCCCGGAATCGCCAAACGCTCTGACGGCCCCAATCGAAAACTGGGAAGCCTTCTTCAGTCTCTCAAAATCCAGATTCTTCGCCAACACCATTGTTATCAGCGTATTCAAATTGGCGTAGAAGGTGCCGGTATACAGCTCAGTCAGCGCAACCAGATCTGGTTGGACGCCAGGAGTGACCACGATATTGGCGAGTTCCCCTCCAAGGACGATTGCAGACGAGGTAGCCACAGCCGCCGCCTCGACAAGGGGTGCGACCGAAGAAGGTGCGGCAACGACGGTCGAAGTCATCGCCATACTCACAAGAGGCGAGATCACGACGACGGGTTCGTCCTCCTCTTGAGGTGACGAAACAACTCCGGGCGTACTGGCCCCCGAAGCCACTTCCTCATCGAAGTCGAACGCGTCCGTATCATCGTCAGGAGCCCGAGCGAAGCCAGAATGCGCTTCAACGCTATACTCCCCGTGGGCGCCATCCCCTGAGAAGAGGACAAGAAAGTTGACATCAATATGATAGTAATCTTTCTAAAAGGAGACATAAAGATGACCTTTACCCGTAGCCAACGGTATATATGCCGCGTCTGCAGCCGATGTAGCTATATTGCGCCTTAATGACGCAATACGAACTGTCATACCTGTAGAAGGAGGTGGGCCAACCGACATCGCCTGGAGCTCCACCAAGCCTCCGCCGAGACGTGTTCGAGGTTCGTCAGCTGGAACCTCGCTGGTCATGCTCACGGGCGCAGCAGGAGTTTTCTCCGTTGCTGGCCTAGAGGAAGATTCTCCCATTTGCTTCGGCCACGCGGGCGATTTTATTCCACTACCAGAGGCAATGGCAACAGTGGCAGCAATTACAGCCTCAAGCAGGAGTTCTCCGACACCGCCAGCCGAAACTGAGGGTCCCTCTCCGAGAGGCCGGGAGTCTCCAATCAAAGAGGCATCCCCAACAGGAGAGGCAGCAAGTTCCTCTCTAGGAGCCTCTATGCCAGGAATCCGGAGAGGGCGGCCAGCCGTCTTCTTCTTCCTCTTGCGAGGGGAAGTTTGCTTCAAGACAGAAGCCCTTCGCTTCCCTGAGATCGCCAGTGCCCCCGCAGGCGGAGGTACTTCGCACCTCGGCACCGACACCAGAGGCTCATCCAGAATGATGGACTCCTCACCCTCGTCAGATGAAACCGAGGGACTTCGATTCTTCCCCCAGGACTTCGATCCAGAATGATGGACTCCTCACGCATGTCAAAATCACGATGGAGGGTATTGATCGCCACGTAGAACTGAGCATACGAATAGAGGATGCGCAGCTCCGTAGAAAGAGTGGCGACCGGCACAATGAAGATTGCTCCCGTGCAACCCGTGATGAAGTACCGCCATCCCCTGGCTCCATCAATGAGTCCGCCCCTGGACCTAAATCTGGTAATGGCATTGCCCACGTGCAGCTGATCGTACCCAAACTGCCTGGCGAACCGATTGGGCAAGTAAGGCTCAAAGAAGAAATGATCTTCGCTTCTGTACAGCAAGTGGGAGGGTCTGATGCAGACCAACCAATTAAAGGCCTCCGGAGAAAGATTGGTCTTTTCTCTGCCTAAATCCTCGAGCCTGATCCCCGACTGATTACGATATATAGAAGGGACAGTGCAGAAGAGCTTCCAACAATGGCCAAGGCCCAGCGTCAGCCGACAGTCCACGACTGTGTTCACGTTCCAGAGGGAGCCCTTGTAGTTCAGCAAGAAACTACCCCCCGCACTGCTACCAGGACCGGGAGACATCACCCGGGGGTTATGGAGAATTAACCATCCCATCAAATACAGGTAGTTCCACCCGAGCTTCTTCGACGAGCAATCCGTCAGCCATGGCTCTCAGGCCAGCCTGTATACGGCACACCATGGCAGGAAGCAAGCCCAGCCTTGCCCCGAACACCAGACGGACGGCGGGCCACAAGATGTTTCGATGAATGCGGTCCGCGGACGCGGTGCCAGGCACCACTACTCGACGCAGCCATAGGGAGAGAAAGCCAGCCAGCTTGGCTTCCTCAGACAAAGGCCTGCGATAGCGCCTTAGGTAGCTATAGGCCTTAGTGCCTTCATGGTACTTTCCTACCCCGTCAGCGAGGAAATAATCTGGAGCTTTAGCCTCCTCCATAAGATCCACAATGACCTCAGCACTGAGCACGCCCAAGCAGTTCACGGGCTCGTGCTTGTCCCCCAAAACCTTCACCGACTTGACGGCCCTGGCCCGGTGGAAGAAGAGGTAGGACATCCACTTAGTGGTGTGAGCCAAGTCACAGGGCTCATTATAAAAAGCAGTGCACACAAGGTAGTGGCACATCAGCTCCTGATACACCTCCACCACCCGAGGATCCGAGTCCTCCAACTCTCGGTTGGTAGGAACATACTCTTCATACAGGGTATCCCCCATCGGCAGTCTCGAGATCGCTGCCATTTCGTGGAGGGCCAACCCTAACTCCCCCAGTGGAGTGGCGAAGGTCCCGGGGAGCGAAATATATCGCTCCATCAACGCCAGAAAGAGGTTAGGGTTGGGAGGCAACCCAACACTCGTCACGCTCATGGCGGCATACAGTCCGATGACTTCCAGCTCTCTCCGAAAATGCTTCAAAGCCCAGTCAACTAGGCAGGACCATCGGAGATTTGTTGGGGTAATCCACCCGTTGCACCGAGGATTCTCCTTGGGGTATACCCCCCCTCGCACCATGAAGTCATTACAGAAAGTCGGCAATTGCACCGGCTGGATCATTGAACTGTCTTCACTCAGGACGCTGCCCGGGCACAGTCCCCTGAACAACGTCACAACGCCAGTGGGGCAGCTGACAAACGACCTCCGGTCGGCTCCTTTCAGGTGAAAGATCTTCCCCGATTTCCCGTGAAGATCAGGAGTCAGCGTCCACGACATCCTCCTGCGATGTGTGGCATAGAAGAAAGCCGAGATGGGATAATCTCTCGGCATCGTGGGCAAATACAAGACCACGCTCTCGGCAGGGAAAACCCAGGGTTCTCTCTTGGGCTTCGTCTGTGACTGCTTGTCTATCATATCCCCAAAGAGGAAGGCCGACTTGATGTACTGCTCCCCATCTACGTACGTTAGGGGCTCCCCGTTGATCATGCTCAGCAGCATTCGCTCGCCCTGAGCCGATATCAAGATCCTCCTCCCTTCGGGATACTGGGGTCCGGAGATAGGAAATGTCACATGCGACAGATCCTCCAAGTAGTTCGAGTGCAGCATCCCAGCAGCGGATCCCATCACCTCGGCCAGCGAAGACTCCTGCAAGTCGACTGCAAAAATGCAAGGAAAACACGTCATTATGAACCTTGCAACATAAGGGCCAAGAAGCGACAGTCGGTGCTTTACGCCAAGACTGTACAAAATTTGGTCCTCCTACGCCAGGAGTCATATTCCGAAAGCGTAATTGGTGGTATACCGTCCGTGCTTTACGCCAGACTGCCAAAAATCTAGTTATTACGTTGGAGGTCCCATCCAAAGCGTAAAACTAAAATTTTATAGTAACACCAAAGTCTTCGGCAGCCAGCGCTTTTACGCTCATAACTACGAAGACATGGAGTTTTTACGCTGACACATTAGAAATGTGGGCGTAAAAGATGAAAACGTCTCCGTGCGTCATCTTCCTCAAAGAGGCTATCAGCACAGAAGATGACCTGGCGCGGTCACGTTCAACGTGTGCGAAGGATTTTTCATAGTTCTTTGTCATTCCCAAATGGCTATACCTCTAAGGCCGGGTGCGCTACTCATCGGCAGAATGCTTCGCTCAGAGGGAAGTTCGCCTCGCCCAACCGAAGACTCCCTCGTCGGGGCATAAGGACGAGAAGAAGAGCCTATGCTATTTCCCTTGGTGGAGAGGGTTTGTTTCGGCGCCATTTCTGGAAGCTTGGAGTGCTCGGAGAAAGAACGAGGGAAAAAAACTTAAAATTAAAAGCTCTCTCTCACAGAAGACGGATAAAAAGTTTCTCTCTCCAAAACTCGGGATATATATAGAGTTCGGATCGACTCCTCGAATCCTCAGACGGCTCCTCGAAACCCCCAACCAAATCTCACAAATTAATATTTGGTTATGATTGGGTGCTACGTTAGCCCACTACTCTCGAAAGACGGACAGTCAGCAGATTCGAAGAGTTTTTCGCGCAAAAGCAGGTCATCGGTTCCTATGCTAAGGGGCTTTTCTACGCTCGACAGCAACAGATATACGGTTTTACGCTCGCAAGCTACAAGTCTATGGTTTACGCCTGGATGCCTTTGTGCTCGGTAGCTTTTATGCTCGAGAGGCCGCAAACCTACGACTTTTTACGCTCAGCAGGTACCAAATCAATGATCTCACGCTCGGTGGCGCTTAGTTTATGCTCGGAGGCAACAGATCCGCAACCTCTACGCTCGGAAGATTTCTTTCATTCACAGGCTACAAATCTACAGTTCTACGCTAAGGACCTTTCTACGCTCGACAGCAACAGATCTACGGTTCTATGCTCGCAAGCTATCAGTCTATGGTTTTATGCCCGGATGCCTTTGTGCTCGGTAGCTTTTACGCTCGAGAGGCTACAAACCTACGACTTCACGCTTAGCAGGTCCAAATCGATGATCTCACGCTCGGTGGCTTTCTACGCTCAATAGGCCTACGGACTCAAGATTTTCAGCTCATCTACGCTACGGATATCTGACTTTCCGCATATCCAAACTCAAGACGGTCAATTACAGGAGTCCATACAGAAGATACTCCTTCTTGGCCTCAATATATCCTAAGTACCCGAAGCATACAAGAGTTCAAACATTGAGAAATTACTCTTCGGGTCAATTGGAGGTTCATCCAGACTCCAGTCTGAATATCTCGTCTATCAAGATGGCAACTCAGTTAGACAGCCATTTCTCGACCCTGTTCCAAGGGATTTTTCGGGAAGTCATTCTTGAAGACGAAGTCTGAACAAAAATTCTGTTTATCAGAAGTTCAGAGCTCTACGCGGTTCCTCAGTCCTAGCAACAGGACAGTTCTAAAATGTTCAAAATGCTCTACAGCGTTCTACTGACTATTCGCTATGCGTAAAGGACAGGACCTAGCACTCTTTCTACAGAGTCGGCGTAAAGATTCAGACGTGTCGAAGCTACACATATTCAGACTTCACAGCAACATATGGCAAGATGATCATCTGAAGAAGCAAGATGATTTTATTAAAAGATCAAAGTCATGATTACATATGAGGGAAATCCAATCTACAAGGGTTTTCTTTTCATTTTCATGATTACAACTGAGGGAAACTCCGTCGACAGGAGGGTTTTCCCATCATCGTCTGAAGATTGCCCAGAAGCTGTTCTGACAGGTTCTCGCTGGGCTTCAACTCTTCATCCATCTTCTCCAGCAGTCAGTCGGTTGCCGTAAACTAACTGACATGGCAATGATCAACGACGGGCGGATATAGAACTGGGCCTGCATAGATTTTGCAGATCCCATGCTTCGTGCGTCGATCAAGCCGGGACAGAGCGAGTCTGTCTGACTCTCGTCACCGGAGGCAACGAGAGAAGACAACACTTGCAAGCTGTGTTGTCAAAGACGACCCTTCCTCTTTCCTGGGAAAATGCCATACAAAGTTGCTGATTATTCCGAGCAAGGGAGGCTAAGATATCCTTCCATGATCCATCGTTGCTGTGGACACTTGCTCGAAGACGCCGTTTTTTTTGGCTCCTTACACGCTGGAAGAACATGATCTTGTAAGGCGAACTCCGGCGATCATCTCTGCGTGGTGATAAAAATGTGGGGAGAACAGGCTAACTCCCCCAGCCTTTTTTATAGGCGAAAAGGGGTCACACCGGTCCCCAATAAATCCGCCATAAAGTCAGCATCGACCATTTCAACACTCCATTTAAAAATGTTTCGAGTCACGAGGTGCGGTTCATGCTTCATTCAAAGCGTTCCAACTTCCGAGAAATTTGAAAGCTTTGAAGGGGGTCTTGTAGAAGCATGAAAAATACGTCGGATGACTATACACGGCGTATCAGTGCAGAGCAGCGTAAGCAGAGGCCTTCAGAGCCATCAAGCGTGCAACAGAGCCCTTTTCTGCTAGAACAGAGCGTGAAACATAAAAAAAGCTCAAAGGACCATCCGCGTAAGGCAGTACGTCCAAGCCGCTTCAGCGTAAACAGGGTGCTTCTTTGCCTCCAGGGCGTTAAACTCATCCCCTTTTTATACGCAGCATGGAGGTGTACAAGAGACGCTTCGTATTCTCCGAAGTGAACCTGTCAGATCCTGCAATGAACCTGTCAGAGCCTGCAAAGAACCTGACGTCTGGACTTCTGGCAAAGGGATACGGCTCGACTACCCAAGCGACGACTATAATGATGGCACTGCACTGCCACCCAGGCTATCAAATACCGCCATCCCCTTCGCATAAACTGCTTTTTCAAAGCATGAGGGGATACGCTGCCTTATTTTACACAGGCAAAATGCGAGCGGTTTACGTTCTGCAGTAAACAAACCGCCTGCTACGCCAAAAGCTGCACTCCGTACGAGGTTTGAGGCACGTCTCTTCGCCTAATGCACAATACAGTGACAGTTTCTCGAGGCACGTCTCTGCGACTGATGCACAAATAGGGTTGCAGGCCGTCAAAGAACACGCCTCCACATTTAATGCACGGGATGATGGCAAATCTCGGTATTTAATGTGAGAGATTTGATTATATCTTCAAAAGCCGTAATTCCGGCTAAGACGTCCATGTCAGCACTGCGGCACGGTAGGTAGCGGCTTCTACGCCCATCCAGCGATTGTGCCCCTTCGGCTTTTACGCCTGCTCGGCCCCTGTGCCCTTTCGGCTTCTATGCCTGTTCGACCTCTACGACCCCTCGGCTTCTATGCCTGTTCGGCCCCCGTGCCCCCTCGGCTTCTACGCCTGTTCGGCCCCTGTGCCCCCTCGGCTTTTATGCCTGTTCGGCCTCTACGACCCCTCGGCTTCTATGCCTGTTCGGCCTCTACGACCACTCGACTTCTATGCCTGTTCGGCCTCTACGACCACTCGGCTTCTACGCCTGTTCGGCTTCTACACCTGTTCAGCTCCTATGCCGGTTTGATAACTATTTGGCTTCTATGCCATGGTGACAAACATTTGGCTTCTATGCCAACCTCTTCTACACGATGGATACCTACCTACATGGCTTTTACGCCGTGATCTTCGTAGCAATAGTACGCGTTATGTCCCTTAGTTGGACCCGCGTCACACGCTCATTCAAAAGATCATCTATACGCAGGCATTGGTTACTTTAACCGTTGTGTAAAATGGTGCTGTACTTTCCACTCCTCGGTTGTTACACCGACGGAGTGATCACTGTCACTAAAACTCTATAAATAGAGACCTCTATCAATGAGGAACAAGGTCGAAAAAATTGGTCAAGAAAGCCAATATCAGATCCGAGGTCGAAAAACTGAAAACTTGAAGATCGAACCAGGTCAACAAGAATCGGAAGATCGAACCCGAGAGAGAGAGAGAGAGAGAGAGAGAGAGAGAGAGAGAGAGAGAGCACCCAGAGCTCAGGCGAAGAGTAGGGATCGACGACTTTGGCATCGTGCATCCACCCTCTCCTGCAACCTTCGAAGCTGCTTCCTGTCTTCTACGGCACTTCTTCAACATCGTGTGGTCCAAGGGCTAAAGTGATCAACTGCAGATCAGACACCTATAGCAATATCTACCCAGATTAAATAAATTGTACTCCTATATCCTCGTATAGGATCAAATTGTACAAGTTTGTTTGTAAACAAAAGAAGGCGGCTTCTGTGTAAACCCCATATTGAATACATCTTCATTCTTTCGTTTAATACCACAAACAACCATTCAAAGAGGTGGATCTCGTAAGGGAGCATTTATACAAGAAGAGTTTCATACCGAACTATAAGGAGTTGATAGCTCAAGAAGAATCTTTGTTTTTGCAATATCATCAGTCCTCCATCAATATGGAGGTTGAAGAGTCCACTCTCGGAGATAACTTTTAATATCGACCACGAAACCTGGTGCGTGAGTTAGTATTTGATGCGGCCGGTCCAAGTTTTGATCCGGATGATCCTAATCCTGATGCGAATGAATTCTATGATATGTTCAAGAATGCCGTTACTCCGTTATACCCGGGTTGTGATTCTCATTCTGTCCTGTCGGTGATGATGTTGCTGTTGAATCTAAAGTCTGATTTTAACTTGCCGCATGAATGCTACGACCAGATAATTCAGTTTGTTAAAGAGTTGTTGCCAAAAGAATCGAAGGAGTTGCCTGAAAACTTCTACAAGTCGAAGATGATGATACAAAAACAGAGATTATGCTACAAAAATATAGATTATTGTCGAAACGGTTGCATGTTGTACTACTAGAAAAACAATGATAAAGATAAATATATTTTCTATAACGCGGACAGGTACAAGCCAATTCGGTACCAAAAAAAGTCAACTGTCCAAGCAAGGTTGCGTCCCTACAAGTACATATAGTTTTTGCCGATCACAAAGAGGCTGCAGAGGATGTATATGTCCGCAAATACAACACAACACATGACATGGCATAACAAAAAACGAAAGATGGATGAAGGAGAATTATCTCATCCTTCTGATGGAGAGGCAAAAAAATATTTTGATCTGTGTCATCCTGAATTTGCTGCGGAGCCCAGGAATGTTCGGTTGGATTTATGTTCTAATAGATTCACTCCTTTCGGAAAGTCAGGATCTCAGTACTCTTTTTGGCCGATGATTTTGACTGCTAACAATCTACCACCGTGGATGTGCATGAAGACTCCTTACATGTTCTTAACACTAATCATACCCGGTCCAAAAAATCTAAAGAAGAACATCGATTTCTACTTGCAGTCGTTGGTGGATGAGTTGAAACAATTGTGGCAATTCGGCTTTCGGACATATGATATATCGAAGGAGCAGAACTTTCAGTTGAAAGCGTCTCTCATATGGACCATCAACTATTTTTCAGATATGAGATGTTATCGGGGTGGAGTACTCATGGTACATTGTCTTGTCCGATATGTATGGAAAAGAGTAAGACATTTTGTCTCCATAAGGGAGAAAAAAATGCTTTTTTGATTGTCACCGTCAGTTCCTTCCTGCGTCGCATCCGTGGAGAAGGAACAAAGATGCCTTTAGAGCTGGTAAACATGATCTCCTCCCCAATTGAGACTGACAGGAGACGAAGTTTGGAAATATGTAGATGGATTGCCGACTGTAATGGAAGATCCGATATCAGTTGATCACTTTGAAGGGTTCGGACGTAGGCATAATTGGATGAAGCACGGGAGCATTCGTATTTCATAGTCAGAGGTGAAATTCTTGGATTTATGAAAGATGAACAACTGCGAAAGCATTTGCCAAGGATGTTTTCATTAATCAAGAACGAAAGATTAAGCCATGCATCTTGTCTCAAAGATTAAGCCATGCATGTGTAAGTATGAACAAGTTCAGACTGTGAAACTGCGAATGGCTCATTAAATCAGTTATAGTTTGTTTGATGGTACGTGCTACTCGGATAACCGTAGTTATTCTAGAGCTAATACGTGCAACAAACCCCGACTCTCGGAAGGGACGCATTTATTAGATAAAAGGTCAATGCGGGCTCCATCCGTCGTTCTGATGATTCATGATAACTCGACGGATCGCACGACCTTCGTGCCGGCGACGCATCTTTCAAATTTCTGCCCTATCAACTTTCGATGGTAGGATAGTGGCCTACCATGGTGGTGACGGGTGACGGAGAATTATGGTTCGATTCCGGAGAGGGAGCCTGAGAAATAGCTACCACATCCAAGGAAGGCAGAAGGCGCGCAAATTACCCAATCCTGACACGGGGAGGTAGTGACAATAAATAACAATACCGGGCTCATCGAGTTTGATAATTGGAATGAGTACAATCTAGATCCCTTAATGAGAATCCATTGGAGGGCAAGTCTGGTGCCAACAGCCGCGGTAATTCCAGCTCCAATAGCGTATATTCTGCTGCATTCGGACTATCAGTGCGACTCTGTGGCTTTGTCATTTTACTGCATGTTCGAATTTTGGTCTTGCGTGGGCGAAGCTTTTGCTCACGCGGTATCATATTCCTGATGGTAACGGTCGTCCTGCAGGAGCGCTGACACGGTGATTCGCACCTAGCGGGTACGACCGATATTGCGGGAGATCGGGGCGTGACAGGTGAGAGGCAATTGCTTGGTCCTGGGATGATAGCCAAGAGATTTGAGGTATTAAAACAAGTCCGAAAGCATCTTAAGGTGGCTCAAGATTGTCAGCGTCATTAGGCCGATTCGCATCGGCGACCTATTGAGTTCTCTATCGGCGACCATGTATTCTTTCGAATTTCGTCTACCCGAGGAGTCATTAGATTTGGTGTGCAGAAAAAGTTTAGTCCATGGTATATTGGTCCGTTCAATATCCTCTAGCGAGTAGGAGATATTTCTTATTACCTTGCGCTTCTGCCATGCTTCACGAGATACATAACATTTTCCATATATCTAAGTTACGATGGTATATACCAGATTCAACCATTGTCCTAGATTATTCAGAATTGGTCGTTGGTACCAACCTTTTATATGAGGAGGGTCCTGTATTCATTTTGGACCGGAGAGAGAAGATTCTTAAGAACCGGACTATTCGGTTTGTACGAGTTGCTTATGTCACATCCCGATTCCGTGAAATCGATGGTCGTCCCCCGGGCATGATGCAGTGCATGCCTAGGTTGCGCATCGCACAAGGCTAAGGTATTTTGCATAACGAGCACATATTCAGAGTACGCAGATAAATTAAAACACAAGTTGAAACAAGAAAAAGTTCTCTTTATTGATAATGAACATCTATTTACAAACTCTTTAACGAGTCAAAAGGTTGTCGCATGGGCTTACAAAAGTTGACACAAAATGAGATACCTGTCCTGTACATTACATCCTTTACTAAAATGTCAAAATAAGGGACCTCCAGGCGGGACGATGGCTTTCCCACGGAACTGCATTGAATTTAGGTTGCTAGCTCATTGCTTCAAAATACTTCAAGTAAGGCACGATCAGGATGCGCCAACATCTGGACTGGATTGGGCTGTGACTTCAGCTCCTCGCAGGATCTCCTTGGTACGGGAAACATGTTTCAACAAGGGTTAGTACATCAAAATATACTGGTGAAGGTGAGCTAACCCAACTATACCAATCAACACGTTGTTTATATGAAGCATACATATTATTTATGGTCTTTCTATCTTGCCTTAGTCATTTTACAAGCAAGCAGTATATATAGAAACTACTGAAATGAACTTGCCACTGTTCGGTGACTTTTACCTGTCCGTCTGAACCACCTGCACAATACTTACCATGTCCTTCCCTGCCACGAAGACACAAGTTAGCTTGCACAGGTTTAAATATACGAAGGGATCACTGGCAAAATGCCATAAAGGACGGTCTATAGTCTCGAGACAAGAATGATATGCAAAGCAGGTGGCGAGCCCCGCTACACAATACTTCGTCTATAACATACGACTATACATAATGTTTCACCCGGATCAAATCGGTCCCAGTGCCCCAGCGACCGTCTGCAGAAACCATAAAACCTTGTGCACAAGTTATTCGTGATCAAATGACATCCATTTAGTTTCAATCAATTCATGCAGTTAAGGACATATTGTCACGCCCCGAGGCATCCCCCAAGTCGTGACCGCCGTGCGGGCCTGGAGTTGCGCCCGCACAAGGCTTTAATGATTTGCATAGCAAGCACATATTCAGAGTACGCAGATAAATTAAAACACAGATTTAAAACATAGAAAAGTTCTCTTTATTGATAATGAACATCTATTACAAACTCTTGAACGAGTCAGCTAATATGCCGAACGGCTTACAAAAGGGTTGACTCAAAATGAGATAGCAGTCCTGTACATTACATCCTTTTATAAACTCAAACGATAAAGACCTCCAGGCTGGAGGACGGCTTTGCCACGGAGCTGCATTTGTGTATGAAGAGTTGCAGCTTCGGACTTCAAAAGGCTACAGGGGCGCGGTGAAGATGCGCCAACAGCTGGACTGGATCGGGAAGACGACTTCGGCTCCTCGCTCGGTTCGCCTTAGTGCGGAGAACCTGTTTCAACGAGGGTCAGCATATCGAAACATGCTGGTGAAGGCGAGCTAGCCTGACTATACCAATCAACACGTTGTTTAGTGAAGCACGCATATTTTTGTGGGTTTCTATCTTGCCTTAGTTCATTTACAAGTAAGCAGCATATTGAATTTACTGAAATGAACGTGCCACCGTTAGGTGGATTTTACCTGACCGTCTGAATTACCTGCACAATACTTACCATGCCTTCCCTGCCACGAAGACACAAGTTAGTATGCAACAGGTTTAAATATACACGATGATCACTGGCATGGTTGCCATAATGGACGTAGCCGGGGACAAGGATAGCATGCTACGAGAGAACACGATTGCGCTGCAAGCTATCCGGTCCCGAACACGAAGACTACACATGAGTTCCGCCCGGATCGGATCGGTGCCAGTGCCCCAGCGACCGTCCGCAGAACCAATACCTTGTGCACAAGTTGTCCATGATCGAACACGATGAACAAGTTAACAGTCATGCATTTGAGGCAACACGAGTGCAAGAACACGAGTACACGACAAGCAGTATTGCATGATTTATTTTGCATAGCCTCCCTGAACAATTATGCATATACAAGATGTGTTCTACTTAGCACGTTTTATAGAACATTTGCACGAACAAGCATACGATAAGGCAACAGTTCACAGGTTTGATTGACAAGCATAATAACCAAGTATATTTGTCTTTTATCTTGGTTTCTTTTATTATTATTTGGTATCGTTTGATCGGGGCAAAGAAGAGTGCAGATTGATTAGCTGTGAAGCTTGGAAGCAGGACTAGCTAATCGGGTTGGTAGCCACTCACTTAGATTTTGGAAAGAAGAAGGAAAGAGGCGCTTCACGACTCCGCTCGCAAGCCGCCTACTGCTCGTTCACCTGCACACGAACAGCTCGATTAATACTTCTTCCTCTCTTTCCATTCTCGGAATAGAAGTGCAAGTCAATGAACGAAAACAATAAAAACCATCGAAACCGTTCAAGGAAAACAAGCAAATCCCATAACCAACTCAAAGCACGAAAGCAACAAGCGACATCAAAAACCGAGGCAATAAAAGATAGCAGCGGAGAGGTCCCTCCTGACTCTGCCGCTAAGCCGATCCTTGGGGCGCAGTCTACTGAATATGGGAATCGATTCCGAAGAAACAAATCTATAACGCGGACGAGTTCTTAATTCAATCTATCCCGATCGAACGATACCGTCTTGTGTTTCTTAGCCGCGCTCTCCGCATCGGGAGAGCGGGGTGCTACACATATGAGCACGATACAAGTTCCATAGCATAACGGTTTTGCATAGTCTTACTGATCAATATATCGCATAGCAAAGTGTGTTTTATATGCATAGTACAATTTATAGAAGAAGTATACCTTCTAACTAAATTGAGCATATAAAGAACATTTTGAACGAACTAGTATGCAATAGGTAACCGTTCACAAGTTGAATGACAAGCATTAAGTAGTCAAAGTCTGTTCCTTTTTATCTTGACATCTTTTAGTTATTACTTGGTATCGTATGATCGGAGCAAGCAAGAATACAAGATTTTAGATGTGAAGACTTGGAAGAAGGGCCAACTGAATCAAATATAAGCTACTCACAAGTTGGTTGGAGAAGGAAAGGAAAGAGGTGCCTTAAGACTCCGTTCGCGCGTCCCCTACTGCTCGTTCATCTGCATTGCCACGAACAACTGATCAATACCTCTTCTACTCTCTCCAAGCTCGGAATTGAAGTACAGTTCAACAAAAAAAACAACAAAATCTATTGAAACCGTTCAAGAAAACGCAAATAATCCAAAAACCAACTCAAGGCACGAAAGCAACAAAAGCGACATAGAAAATCAGGCAAGAAAACTTGCAGCGGAGAGGTTCCTCTTGACTCTGCCGCTAAGTCGATCCCTGGGACACAGTCCACTGAATATGGAAATCGATTCCGAAGAAACAAATTCATAACGAGGATGAGTTCTTAATTCAATCTATCCCGATTGAACGATACCGTCTTGTATTTCTTAGCCGCGCTCCCCGAATAGGGGGAACGGGGCACCACATCCTAACCAACTAATTGAAAGTTTCGTCCACAAAACTTAGAAATAGAACCAATCACTAAGAAACAATGAAGGAAACCTTTCCCTCATCTCAGACTCAAGCTCCCAAGTGGATTCTTCGACCGAATGATTTCGCTAAAGCATGCGCACAAGAGGAACCAAACGGCTTCGAAGCAGCTTCTCCTTACGATCCAAAATTTGCACAGGTTGTTCAACATAAGTCAAGTCTGCCTTAAGATCCAGTTGATCAAGATCTACCACATGACTCGGGTCATACACGTACTTTCTATGCTGTGAAATATGGAAGACATCATGTACTTTGGATAGTGACGGTGGTAGGGTAATCTGATATGCAACCGTGGTGACTTGCTTCAGTATCTCGAACGGACCGACGAACCTTGGACTTAGCTTTCCCTTTGCTCTGAATCTGGTAACTCCTCACATGGGCGAGACTTTAAGAAATACCCGATCACCTTCTAAGAACTCAAGTGGATGTTGATGCATGTCCGAGTAGCTCTTCTGACGACTCTGAGCTACCTTTAGTCGTTCCCGGATCAAACGAATCTTCTGGACGGTTTGCTCCACAAGTTCAGGGCCAAGAATTTGCCGTTCTCCAACTTTGTCCCAACAGATCGGGGATCTGCACTTCCGCCCATACAATGCCTCATAAGGCGCCATCTAAATACTGGATTAAAAGCTATTGTTGTATGCAAATTCGTCTAACGGTAGATGCATGTCCCAACTCGTCTTCAAGTCTAAGGCGCAGAATCATAGTATATCTTCGAGGATTTGGTTGACACATTCTGTTTGACCGTCTGTCTGTGGATGGTAGGCGGAGCTGAACTTCAACTTCGTCCCTATTGCTGACTGCAGGCTTTCCCAGAAACGCGATATGAATCGACCATCTCTATCGGAGGTAATGGATATAGGCACGTCGTGTAGCCGAACAATTTTGTTGAGGTAGATCTGAGCCAGGCGGTCGATACTCCAAGTACTTTTGATAGGCAGAAAGTGAGCTAATTTGGTTAGTCGATCAACAATGACCCAGACGGTATCATTCCCCTGTTGCGTCTTTGGCAAACCAACAATGAAATCCATTATTATATGTTCCCATTTCCATTCCGGTATAGCGAGGTTATGTATCTCTCCGGCCGACTTCTGGTGCTCGGCCTTTACTCTCTGACAAGCCATGCATTGCGACACAAACAGCGCCATATCTCGTTTCATGTTGTGCCACCAAAACATCGTACGAAGATCTTGATACATCTTTGTTCTACTCAAATGTGAAGTATAACTAGCATAATGGGCTTCCGTGAGTATCTCTTTTCTGAGGGCTGTATCATTTGGAATGCATAATCTTTCCTTCACTCGGATCATCCCGTCCGTGCTTACCGCAAAGTCGGTTGTCTTTCCTGCTGAGATAAGACCTTGCATCTTTTGCAGGAACATGTCATCCTTCTGAGCGGACTTGACCTTTTCTAATAAGTCAAGTTCGAGGCACAGCTGTGCCACTTGCACCCCCTTTTTGTATCTGATTATAAGTGTAATGCCCAAAGCTTCTATATTTCGACGCAGCTTGTCATCAATAGCCAGGCTCCCAACAAATACTCGACTCAGTGCATCAGCTACAATATTGCCCTTGCCAGGGGTGTATCTAATCATCAAGTCAAAATCGCTAAGGAGTTCAAGCCAGTGCCGTTGACGAAGATTCAAATCCTTTTGTGTATATAGATATTTTAGGCTCTTATGGTCTGTATAGATCTTGTACGGTACACCATAAAGGTAGTGTCGCTACAACTTTAGCACGAACACCACTACTGCGAGTTCCAGATCATGGGTCGGATAATTTTTCTCGTGCGGCTTCAACTGCCTCGACGCGAAGGCTATCACCTTATCCTGTTGCATAAGGACACATCCCAATCCCTTACCTGAGGCATCACTATATATCTTAAAATTATCGGGTCCGTTTGGAAGGGTAAGAATTAGTGCTGAGATGAGACACTGCTTTAACTCCATAAATGAAGCTTCACCGTCGTCCGTCCACGCGAACATTACCCCTTTTCGAGTGAGCTGAGTCATAGGCGAGGAGATTCTAGCAAAATCTTTAATAACTCTTCTATAGTAGCCCGCTAGACTAAGGAAACTCTGAATATCGCTAGCTGACTCAGGCCGTTTCTACTTCATGATGGCTTCTATCTTCTTTGGGTCAACTGAGATGCCCGTTACAGAAATAATATGCCCGAGAAATAATATGTTGTCCAACCAGAACTCGTATTTACTTAGCTTGGCATACAACTTATTGTCCTGCGTGTTCATCCCTATTCTTCGAGTACACTAAGATGTCGTCTATAAAAACGATCACAAATTTATCAAGGAAGGGTCGGAACACTCGATTCATCAAATCCATAAATACAGCAGGGGCGTTCATAAGTCCAAACGGCATGACGAAAAATTTGTAGTATCCATAGCGAGTTCGGAATACAGACTTGGGCATGTCTTATGGCTTAATCTTCAGCTGGTGATAGCCCGAGCGAAGATCAATCTTTGAGAACACCGTTGTCCCTTGCAGCTGATCAAAGAGGTCATCTATCCTGGGCAGAGGATACTTGTTCCTGATGGTGACCTTGTTCAGCTCCCGATAATCGATGCAGAGTCATAATATTCTGTCTTTCTTTTTTACGAAGAGCACATGCGCGCCCCAAGGAGACAACTCGGACGGATGAACCTACGATCTAGCAGCTCTTGAAGTTGGCAGTTTAACTCCTTCAGTTCAGCAGGGGCCATTCTGTACGGAGCCTTAAAAATAGGCTGAGTATTCGGGAATGTGTCAATGGTGAACTTGATCTCTCGGTCAGGTGGCATGCCGGGTAGTTCGCTCAAAAACACACCAGGGAACTCCGCTACAACGGAAGAAGACTCAACGTTTGCGTAATCCAGCTATGTGTCCCGAACTGACGCTAGGTATTCCTCGCAGCCAGAGTGTAGCATCCGCCGAGCAGATATGTCCAAAATCACCATGCAGGCCCTGGATGCATCAGTTGCTGGACTACTCGTGTAGCAGAATTTGGCTTCTCCAGGCAGGCGGAAGACGACTCATTTCTCTGCACATTCGATAGTTGCCGAGCAAGCACCGAGCCAATCCATCCCCAAAATGATGTCATAATCCCGAACATCTAGGACTAAAACTTCTAACGATAGCTTCCTTCCTCCAATACAGACGTAACCACCTTGGCATACTGAACGAACATGTATTTTCGTGCCTGACGGGGTACTAACACTAAGGTCTAGATACAACGGTGCCATTTTTATATTATTTTCCACAACAAAATTCGTGGATATAAAACTATGTGTTGCACCAGAATCAAATAGCACACGTGCAGGTATGTTATTAAAAAGCAATATATCTGACACAATGGTGTCCAAGGCCAGGGCTTTTTCTCGTGTTATAGTATACACCCGACCTTGAGCTTGACGACGCTCTGGCTGAGGCGCAGCTCGATTGGCTTGGGGTGCAGGGGCAAGATTTGGATGTTGAGGGGAAAGCTTGGAGGGAAGCGGACAATCTCTAGCTATATGGTCTCGACCACCACAGTTGAAGCAAGACCCGTTCTTGATGTAACATTTGTCAATGGTGTGCCCCGGCCTATTACAGTGTTCACAACGATCCCCTATATTTCCCTTTTGTCGACCACCATTATTTGGACGCTTTGCAGCGTTGTTTCCTTTCTCATTGCTATGGCGTTTGTAATTGGAAGTATGCACAACGCCGACAGCAACTGGAGGATACTGCGGTTCGAGAGAAAGGGCATGGTTAAGAACTTCCCGTATCGTCTGGTACTGAGGAATGACTATGTGCGCATGGATGGCAGGACGCAGACTGCCTTCAAATTATCTGGCATGACTCGCCGCATCAGGTAAATAGGAGCTTGCAAATTTGGCAAGCCGGTTAAATTCGACAGAATACTGCTTAACTGTCATGCTGCCTTGTCGTAGGTGCTCGAACTCGTTCTTTTTCTGATGTCGTACGGGAGGGGGTATGAACTCCTCTTCAAACGTGCCACAGAAGGTAGCCCATGCGATCATCTCTTCATCATCGTCAATTGAAGGAGATATTTGATACACGTCCCACCAATCGTTCTCGTTCAAGCGAAGCTGTAGTTGGGCATACGCGACACACTTCTGCTCGGGTACCTCTAGAAGTTTGAAGTGGTCTTCAAATTCGGCCAACCAATCTAGAGCCACGATTGGGTCCTCGGTCCCTTTAAATGGCGTGTTGCAGACTTTCTTGAAGTCGCCAAAGTCGAAGGTAGTCACATCCTTCTTTCTTGGAGTTTGTGGAGTCTCGACTTCAAGTGCGGGTTGCTCCACCGGTGTCGCTGCTGTTATCGCGGACTGGTTGGAGGCCAAAGTCTGTACGATCTGTTGCAGGATATCTACCTGCTTTTTTTGGACTGATGTCACGTCTCAGTCCCAAAATACCGAGGGACTAGCCATGTGGCAATGGCCAGCAGCACACACCAATGGGCAAACCTAATTTAATGGACCCATTAGAGTGTACTTAAGCTATAAAGCAACAATAATGGTCTACGATACAAGTCACAGTCTAATTCTAATCTCATCCACAGAAGGTAATCACAGATCAAATGTCAGAATAATCAAAATAAAATATAATCTAACAACAAGTCTCAATAAAATATCTCGGAGAACAACCCGATAATGAGTTTGGTACAATAATCCCAGAGACAGGAAATAGAGAAACTAGAAACAGAAATAATTGAGTATATAAGGCAAATACTCAGGAGACATCCTCTGGCATCACCTCGTCCTCTGGTATCGGTACTGTTCCTGCTTCTTCTTATGCTCCTGTCCCGTATATCTCGGGATAGATCTCCTCAGCTATACCTGGGGCCATAATCCAGATTCCAGGTCCTCAGGGGACGTAGCAAGGTACAAGAATAACTCAAGCCAAAATAAATGCAGTACAATAATAAATAAAATAATAACAATAGGATAAACTATGTAACCATCTATGTGATATGCAATTGAGAGCATCACTAGTACTCAGGCTGAGACCACTACAAGCTCTGTATCGGGGAGCCGGTAGCAGTAATATCACGTAATGTGCCTAGCTTTGATGTAGCGACTACGGCCTCACAATAATAAATATATATATAAGATCAGCCTGTAGCCTGTGTGTCTCTCCCCACCCAATGTAATCACACGTCTCATGTCCACGATGTCTCATGTCCATAATACGCAAGATCATAGCTAATATAGTGAGTCATAATGATAGCTATGTGTAAACCCCCTCGATTAATTCTATAGATAGTCAAGTATGGATTTGGAAAATTCTGGATTAGCAGCAGATGTTAAGGTTTAGATTAGAGTTGCTTATGTCTGTTATTTAATTAGTAAACCCTTGGCGTGCCCTACCGTTGTTAATTTATTCGGAGCCCAATATCAGCCCATAAATTCCATCGGACTATTGTACTTCTGACTTGACTCACCAATTTAGGCACTGGACTTTTTCGTCATACAAAAATCAATCCGTTGTGCCTTAAATTAATCGCATAATTTTTCGAATCCTAAATCCCATATTTAATTCCGTGTCGGACACCTATGTCGTTATCCTCAATTTTGAGATACCAATTTAACCCGTTGTGCCGGACCAACTAAAGGGTTCTTCTTCTTCTTCTTCTTCTTCTTCCTTTCTTCTTCTTTCTTTCTTCTTCTCACCCTCACTTCGCAGCTCCGGCCAAGGCTTCTCTCAGGCGAACCCCCGGCCGAGATCCCCTCCGGCCATCGGGCTGCTGCCATACCACCACCGTGAATCTACCCGACCGAGCTGCTGCCCCAGCCGAGAACCCGCGAGCCCGCACCGCACTGCTGTCCACGCTCCGGCCGAGCCGCTTCCGCGAGCTGCTGCGCCACCCACACCCCGGCCTCGAGCTCCGGCGAGCTCCGGCCTGCTGCCATCTCCACCTCCATATCGATCAAGCTCCAGCCGCCTCCCTCCAGCAATGCCACGGCCCGACCCCGCTGCTCTTGGACAGCACTTCGGCACTGCGCAGCCGCTGTCCCGGCGTCGAGCCGCCTCCCACCAACAATGCCATGGCCCAACCCCGCTGCTCTTCGACAACACTCCGGCACTGTGCAGCAGTTATCCTGGCATCGAGCCGCCTCCCTCCTTTATTCTCATTACCAACACCATACCAAACCTTCACCTCTCACCGACATTGAAGAGCGACTGAGACTAGCACCTCCCACTCCTGGAGACGTCATCGAGGAGCATTCAACTCCGTCCAGCCGAGCAACCAGCGGCCTGACGCACGTCTGACCACGCCATTCTCGTACAAACTACCAACGCTTCATTATTCACTACTGGGCCAAGCAGTCCGAGTATCATCGAGGTACTCGCAACGACTCCTCATTCGTTGTGTTTATTTAGGTTTCCCTGTTAGCCTCCATATTCAAGGTTATAGATGCATAGGAAGTAAAGTTTCATTGGCATAGATGTGTTGTGGTTCAATTTGAGCGTCGAATATACGAATATGGTTCTCTCCTCTCGGTACTAGGTGTCGATGTGTTGTGGTTAAGGACTTCTCATTTCTGTTGTTATGTAGGGATGTGTGAAGAGCACCCGTGTGGCATGAACGCGAGGAGTTGACAATGGTAGAGGTGAAAGAAAAATATGTATAAATGATATATACTTGTGTGTTTTAGTTTGGAAGAGAAGCATTACATATACATCATATATAGGAATGTTAGCATGGGTTGTGGTTGAATTCACCATTAGGGAATGATGTTGGATCGTGTGTGTATACACAAGAAGATAGAGAACTGTATTAATTGGAGTGTGTATGTTATATTGTGGTCGGAATGGTATGATTATGTGATCCAATGAACAATGAATGTTTATGTAGGGGAAACTTGTCCATGTAGTATGTGTGGATACAAATGCTAAAGTTATCATGAGGGAGAGTAACCAACGTGTTTTTGAGTGAGCTTAGGGAATTTCAAGGATCTTATAATAACAAGAACCACTAGGTTGGTGTTGCATTTATTTTCTACCACCTGTGGGCATGGCTAGAGAATGTAGAGTAAAATGCTCAAGTTAAATATATATTTAGTGAGAATAGTAGGTAAATGTTTGATTGAGACATAGGAGATATTGTGTACTGAACAATCAGGTAAGGTCTTACTAGGAAGCTTTGAGGAAAGGACCTGTGTGTGTATGGGTGTAACCTTTAGTGCATGCCAAATTATCAACTGCCAATATTTTAGTTTATAGACGTGCGTCACATCCCTGTTTGACGTGTGATAGGTTATTGATTTGGGTTTGTATCTCATCTCTAGGTACTACGGGACCTGAGGGCTTGGACGTGGTACCGGATCTGCGTCATCAGCAGTCGCACGCAGGCAAGTGTACCTTGCCATCCTGTATTTCAGATTACAGATATTTGTTGTTTCTTTATGTACATTGTGCGCATATTTATGTTGACGTTCGATACTTCGTGTCCGGATCACAACCGGGTGCAGACGTTCGTCGTAACGTCTTAGAATAAATATTAGATGTTCGTAACACCTCAATGTACGTACCTGAGTATATCGACACCCCAGGACACACTCATACACTGTGATCGTGTCAGATTCCTGTATCCTGATACTGACATCATGACCAGAGACTGGGACGACCTTAGGGTCATGTCTGTTGAGTTATTTCTATGTGTCGAGACTGTTAGATAGAGGTTCAGGTTCAGCGCACCATCGTTGACCGCTTGGGATGGGAAAGACAGTTACTAGACGTTTGGGCTCCTTTATACGCGCTTATATATGTATATGTAGTGATCTTATATTTCTAGAGTAGTTGTATCACCCGTGTGACTCTGTGCTCGGAGCTACGGTACGCCCCGTGTGTCTCTGTGTTCGGAGCTATGGTTTTATTTTGGATAGCCCACGCGTCAAACATTGTCTTTAAACTGTGTCACACTTGTTTGGTTAGATAGATTACTCTGTCGTTGCACTTGTACTTCCTGTTATACTTGGCATACTGTATTTTTGTACCTTATTACGTCCCTCTGAGGACCTGGTTCCCAGCCAGTTTTGCAGCATAGACGATTACAGAGCACTTGGAGATACTGATGGAGTAGCATGTCTTGCGGGTACTGTACCAGGTACTTATATCATATCTACCGACATTATGGTTACTTATTTTATATGGATCATTCATCTGCTGTTGTAGCCTAGTTTTTGTAGACTCATCTCTTCTCGAGTCTATTCGAGTTTGTGTGTTATTGGACGGCCGACTTTAGCACATATAGCTCTTTCTTGTATACTGATATAAATTGTGGATTGAGACATAGAGGTTTACATTTATGGGATATCTACATAGTGCCCTTTTTATTATTCAGCTTATACGTATTCGAGACAGACCAGAGTTTGGTCGAATGCGTAGCTGGCGTGTCACGTATTTCTGGTCCTACGTATTTTGGGACTGGGGCGTGACATATTTTTGTGGTGGCCCATGCAGGTCAGAATTAAATCATCTTGGTCACCTTACTGTGCCAAGCGAGCCTGCAAATTAGGAATAGATATTATGATTGTTGAATAGGATCTCAATCCATAATCAATTTTTAAAAACTCATTTTTGTATGTGATTATCGCCCTTGGACTTCCAAATTTGTATTCGTTCAATTTCCTTTAATATCGTTATCATTGTTTCTTATCTCTTATTAATTCGGAAGACGGACGCTTGTGCCTGATGATTCCCTCCAGAAGAAGATCGTAGTTCAGACGACAGAAGGCAGATTCCATGTACTAATCTCTGAGAAGATTGTTACCCTGAGTAGGATAGATCGATAGGTTCTTTTGGATTCTAGAACTTGTATGGAAAGGTAGCAAGAGAATTGGAACCCGAAGTACCCTATTCGTACTTGAGATAGAAGTGATCTTGGAAGTACTGGGAGCTGGAAGGATTGTTGATCATGACCTAGAATAATTTATGGAAATGCATAGCCTGATGATGGAAACTAGTGGATGTATATGATAGCAATACCAGGAATGATATTATGGACTAGAGGAGATAAAATTTCAGGCTCTCACTTGGAAGATAATGATCTGATTCCAGAAATTCTAGTATATGCTTGAGTGATACCATTATTGTACTATGTGATTTGGAGAGATAAGAAACGAACAGAAGAAATTTGAGGAATAAATTTTAGGAAAAAACCTTGAGGGAAGAGAAATTATACATTAGGCAAGAAAATTTTTCTTTTGAGGATGATGTTGAAAACAGAATGGGAGAAATTATTATGAGGTTTAGTCTAGACTATGACCTTATCTTAGACATGGATTGGTTGAGCCAATACCACGCGACGCGAGATTGTCGACATGGTTACATTATTTATGACCACCAGATTACCCTGAGTTGGGTTTCGACAAGGAGCCCGAGAGCATGGTGTCCAACCTTAGCGACACACAATGCAAGGTGAACCAGTGTACCCCCGCATTATATTTGTAAACCCCCTGATTTTCAAGAATTTTTAAATTTAGATTTTTCATAATTTTCTGGAATTTTCTGGGAATTTTCTGTAATTAAATTCAGGTATTTTAATTATTAAATAATTTTTTAAATGATAATAAATAATATTAGAATATTATAAAAATAATATTTTATGGTGTAAAATGAAAAACTAGACATAGGATAATTTTTCGGGAATTTATTTGACCCCGAAAGTATTTTTAAAGCCCTAAAAACTGATTAAATAATTAAACCAAAATAAACCGGGTTTATTTGAAATAAACCAACCCAATTGAACCAAACCAGCCGGTCCAACTGACCCAAACCGCCCTAGGCCCTAACGGGTTAGATCCGGGTTCAAACCAGACCCGGCCCGTTTCTACCCGACCCGCTTCCTTGATTTCGGACGGTCCGGATCCGCTAAGACCCGACCCGTCCGCCCAAACCCGACCCGCTAGAGCCATCTTCCCCAAACGCCCTGTGCCCGACTCCTCATCTCCCCTCCGGCCGGCCAACCGCCGCCGCCTGGCCTCCCAGCACCGCTCCGGCTTCCCGAACGGCTGCCAGCCCTCCGGTTCCTCTTCCCCTCACCGGCCGCCGCTCCCTCTCCCCATCTCCGCCTATAAAAAGCCCTAGCCTCCCCGCCGGATCCCCTAGCATTCGTCCTCCTCGCCAGCCACCCTGCTCCGCCGCACCTCCAGAAGCTCGACGCCGCCACCGCACACCCGTCGTGCCCCGCCTCGCTGCCACCACCCTACCTCCTTCCTCCTCAGCCCTCCGGCAACTACAGGACCACCCCGAGCCCCATTCCCCTCCGGTCAGTCTCCGACGCCGCCGTCCAGCCTCCCGCATCCACCGCCGGATCCGCCTCTGCTCCCCCGGCCGCCTCCTGCCAGCCGCCCGACCCCAGCCTCCCTCCGGTCCTCCCGAGCTCCGGCCAGCAGCGTCCCCAAACCCTAACCTAGGACACAGGACTCAGGACACGGACACAACCCTTCGCGTCGTGTCGGACACGAGATATTTTGGGTTTTTCGAACCCCGTTCAGGTACGCTTATCTCCCTGCTCGTTTACCCATTTTTGTTTCCGTCAGTTGCATCGCGAACCCTGCGTGACCCTCTCGGTGCCCGTGCAACCCACTCGGTGCATCGCGTCCTGTGGTGATCGTGAACCGCGATCCAAAAACAGGAAAACTAACGCCCTGTTTCATCCCGGAACTGAGTACGTCCCGCCAAACGGGACGACTTGGTCGTGTGCGATCTTCACAGATACGTGCGCGTCGTTGATACGGATGTGCGAAGTTTCACAGAAGTTGATTCGGATGTGCGTGCACACCGGAATCAGTACGTATCCGCGGACATCGCCCCGTATCTGACCTTTCTGAATCTTGCTATAACTTAGTGTACACACATCGGATTGAGACGGAACTTGTGCCATCGGACTCGTAGCAATACGCTGGTCCTGTGAGCCAAGTTTGGTTCAATTCTGAGAACGTTGACAAAATCGAGTGTCGTGGGCCCCACAGGCTCCACTTGACGGGCGATTTTGAGAACGGCTCATCGAAATCCAATTCTGGAAGTTCAGTTGGGTTCGTATCATCGTTCCTGACCTGTTGACACTAAGTTGGACTGTTTTGGAGACCTTTGACCCTGACGCATTTTTCGGTGCAAAGCGGCCCACATGTGGACCCCGTTTTGTCCTAAAATGTCATTTTCGCCCCTATGTCCAAATTAGACTCAAGGATAGGCGTTTCTAGCTGATTAATATTTTTTGGATCTGATGGTGATGTTTGTTTCAGTGACCGGAGTACTGCCTGTAATTCCCGCTGAAGCCAGAGCTACAATTGGAGCTGAAAACTCAGGCAAGTGTACCTTGCCATAATTGTAGTATAATGATTCATTTTCTCTTGATTTATTTTCTTGTGACTCTTGTACATGCTCAAACCTAGGGCCGTGTGACTTGCTTAGCGTCCAATTATAGTCGGGTGCCAACACCGTACGCGGGGTTGTGCAATATCAACTAGAGATGAATATCGTGACATTTACATTCTCGTACTTGCCATATCAAGTACATTATACCCAGGACACTTGACACAAATCATGAGACAGAATCTTTTTGAATATTCAAGGTGATTCTGTATAGGATACAGGTTTATGACCTATACAGTTTACATGCTTAGATTTTATTCTGACTTATTGCATTAGTTGATCTTGCGTGACATGAACATTATGAAACTGTGACGTGAGATTACATTGGGTGGGGAGAGATATACCATACAAAAGGCTGAATATATATATATAATAACTTAATGGATGTGCCTTAGACTCTGACACAGAGCTTTGGTACCGTACTGGCCCTTCGAAAAAATACTGCTATGGTTTCTTCGACACTGATCCTGTAGTAGTCTCAGCTTGAGTATGTCTATAACTCTCACTTGCATTATCACTTAGCTGGTTTATTTATTTACCCTATTTGTTTCATTTACTGCATTATTTTGGCTTGAGCTTTCTTGTACCTTGCTATGTCCCCTGAGGACCTGGATCCGGATTATGTCCCCAGGTTTAGCAAACGAGATCTATCCTGAGGTATACGGAACATGAGCACTTCTCGGAGCAGTACCAGAACCTGAGGACGAGGTGATCGCTGAGGACTTCTCCTGAACAACTGCTTCACCATGCTCAGTTTTATTTGGCCATTAACTATTTATTTTCTGTTTATGAGAACATTGTAACAGACTTAATATCGGGTTGTTCCCCAATTTTTATTTACTTGTAACTGGATGTTATTTATTCCTTTTACTGTTATTGTTATCTTTATTCTGTGGATGAGATTAGTAAACCCTGACTATTGTAATACAGCTTAAGTATGCCCGATGGATCCATTAAATTGGGTTTGTCCATCGGTGCGTACTGCTGGCCATTGCCACGCGTCCAGTCCCTCGGTATTTTGGGACTGGGGCGTGACAATATCAGAGTTTGAGGATGTGATTTTAGAGAACCTTCCGGGCCTGCCACATGACAACGAGATAGAATTTGCTAAAGAGTTGACTCCAAGAGCCGAGCCAGTTATTTTCCCGTCTTCAGACTAGCACCGATAAAGTTGGTTGAGTTGAAGGCCCATAGTAGAGGATCTCTTGGACAAGGGTTTCAGTCAGGCTAGTATTTTTCCATGGGAAGCAACTATCTAAATAGTGCCAAAGAAGGATGAGATAGTATACTTGCGTATTGATTACAGGGCGTTAAATGCTATAATGATAAAGAACAAGTACCCTTGCCACACATCGATGATTTATTGAATCAGCTAAGTGGCGCATATGTATTCTTGAAGATCGATCTCAGATCAGGATATCATCAAATCGAGGTACGGAAAGAGAACATTCTGAAGAAGGCATTTCGGACGAAGTGTGGACACTATGAGTTTCTAGTCATGCCGTTTGGTTTAACCAATGTGCCAGCAGTATTTATGAGCCTGATGAACAATATTTTCCACCAGTACTTAGATAAGTTCATGGTGGTATTCATCGACGATATCTTGGTATATTCCAAGAGCCAGGAGGAGCATGAGAGACATCTCAGGATCGTGTTGGAGAAGCTGAGACAGGAGAGGTTGTATGCCAAGCTCAGCAAATATGAGTTATGTTTAGACAGAATAGATAGTCTACGCATCAAGACAACTAAGGGTTCATAAGAAGAACTATCAGACACACGACCTAGAGCTAGCTGCAGTAATTTTTGTACTAAAGCTATAACGACGCTACCTTTATGGAGAGCATGTTAAGATTTATACAGAACACACAAAGTCTGAAGTATGTCTACACACAGAGGGAGCTCAACATGGGACAGAGGCGCTGGCTAGAATTTATGACAGATTATAATAACGAGTTGCAGTACCACCCTGGCAAGGCGAATGTAGTAGCAGATGCCTTAAGCAGGAAGCCTATGGCATATTTTTATGACTCATCGCCAGTTGTTAGAGGATTTTCAGGAACTCAGGATTTAGATTGTATTGCCGGGCATGGATGGACAGATGGCCAGTCTCGAGGTTCAGCCTACACTGATTGAGAGGATCAAGACAGCCCTGCCTACAGATGCGAGATTTCGACGTCTACGAGAGAGGACAGAGGCCGCCATGCAGACGGGACTCAGGATACATGAAGACGGAACATTGAGGTGTGGAGATCGCCTATACGTTCCGAGTGGCGAGCTACGCCAAGAGTTGATGACCGAGGCTCATAGATCGATTTATTCTATTCATCTCGGGGGTACGAAGATATACCGAGATTTGAGGCAACATTTCTGGTGGCATGGGATGAAGAGAGAGATTGCAAGATTCGTGATGAGATATTTAGTTTGTCAGCAAGTCAAGGCTGAACATCAGAGAACTGCAGGACTATTGCAGCCGCTTCTCATTCCCGAGTGGAAGTGGGAACACATTACCATGGACTTCGTCACAGGATTCCCGCGGAGCCCTATCGGGAAGGATGCAATTTGGGTTGTCGTAGACAGACTCACCAAGTCTGCACATTTCTTGCCCTTCAGAGTCGGGCAGTCCACGGAGATTTTAGCTAACATGTATATGAGGCAGATAGTACGACTACATGGAGTGCCTGTCAGCATCGTATCGGATCGTGATTCCAGATTCACGTCGCATTTTTGGCGGAGTATGCAGGAGAGCCTAGGAACTCGTCCCAAGTTCAGCACTGCATATCATCCACAGACTGATGGTCAGTCAGAGCGCACGATACAGATATTAGAGGTTATGTTGAGAGCGTGCATGATTGATTTTGGAGGATCTTGGGAGGACCACCTACACTTGGTGGAATTCTCCTACAATAACCGTTACCAGGCTAGCATACAGATGGCACCATATGAGGCACTGTACGGCAGGAAATACAGGTCGCCAGTTTCTTGGAGTGACGTAGGAGAGCGTCAGATACTTGGTCCAGAGTTGGTGACACAGACAATGGAGAAGGTCAAGCAGATTCAGAGCCACCTGCGTGCAGCACAGGACAGACAAAAATATTAGACAGATGCGCACCGCAGACCATTGGAGTTCAAGGAGGGTGACCATATGTTTTTGAGGATATCACCCACTTGGGGTACCATCAGATTCGGAGGCAGAGGCAAGCTGAGTCCGAGGTACATCGGGCCTTTTGACATCTTGGAACGAGTTGGCGAAGTGGCTTACCTTCTTGTATTGCCTCCATCATTAGAGGGAGTGTATGACGTATTTCACGTATCGCAGCTGAGGAGATATGTCGCAGACCCTAGCCACGTGCTTGATCATTCAGAGATTACAGTCGGGCCCAATCTATCATACGTAGAGCAGCCAGTTGAGATCCTCGATCACAGCGAGAAGACCTTGAGAGGGCAGACTATTCGACTGGTCAGAGTTGCATGGAAGCACCATTCGCCAGGCGAGTCTACTTGGGAGCACGATGATTCTATTCGGCAGCGGTTTCCGTACTTATTTGAGGAGCAAGGTACGAATTTACGTACGGTATTTGATTACTAGTTGTTTTTAAATTCTCTTAGCTATTATCGTGCTTCACTTTTAATTTCGAGGATAAAATTTTTCTAAGTTGGGAAGAATGTAAACCCCCTCAATTAATTCTATAGATAGTCAGGTATGGATTTGGAAAATTCTGGATTAGTAGCAGATGTTGAGGTTTAGATTAGAGTTGCTTGTGTCTGTTATTTAATTAGTAAACCCTTGGCGCACCCTACCGTTGTTAATTTATTCGGAGCCTAATATCAGCCCATAAATTCCATCGGACTATTGTACTTCTGACTTGACTCGCCAATTTAGGCATTGGACTTTTCCGTCACACAAAAATCAATCTGTTGTGCCTTAAATTAATCGCACAATTTCTCGAATCCTAAATCCCATATTTAATTTCGTGTCGGAAACCTGTGTCATTACCCTCAATTTTGAGATACCAATTTAACCCGTTGTGCCGGACCAACTAAAGGGTCCAAGACTGACTCCAAGCCCCCACCATTTTTGACCTTTGCGTTATTTCCAAATTTTGACGCCAAGAGCCCCCATTTATTTTAAAACCGTGGGACACTTTAATTCTATTTAAATCGGGGATACCAATTTTGTCTAATCCTATTTTAATCCCCAATTAATCCCAATGCCCATTTAATTAAATCCATGCCAAACACACAACACCCTCTCACCATGCAAATCACCAAACACCATTTTCCCCGTAATTTTTGCATCATTTCATGTGTTCGTGCAATTTCCCAAATTTAAGGGGCTTAGTTGCAATTTATTGATTTAGGTGTCCTCACCTTATTGGCCATGACTAAATGGAGAGCCTACCATTCTTTGACCGTAGTCAACCCATCTCATTCCCTTATTTTTTTTATGAAGAAACCTATTTCTCCATGATCAATCCTGACCCTTCATTTAAAAGGGAGCATCATCACCACACATTTCTACCCACACTCCCCTTATTTCATGTCTCTTCCTACACACATACCAAGCAGGCCCTAATCCCCACATTTGGTAAACCCCACCCCCTCTCTCTCTTCTCCCTCCATACACTCACAGCCATATGCAAGTTTTCCTTTTATTCTTCTTCTTCTTCTTCTTCTTCTTCCTTTCTTCTTCTCCTTCTTTCCTTCTTCTCCCCCTCACTTCGCTGCTCCGGCCAAGGCTTCTCTCAGGCCAACCCCCGGCCGAGATCCCCTCCGGCCATCGGGCTGCTGCCATACCACCACCGTGACTCTCCCCGACCGAGCTGCTGCCCCGGCCGAGAACCCACGAGCCCGCACCGCACTGCTGTCCACGCTCCGGCCGAGCCGCTTTCGCGAGCTGCTGCGCCACCCACACCCCGGCCTCGAGCTTAGGCGAGCTCCGGCCTGCTGCCATCTCCACCTCCATACCGATCAAGCTCCAGCCGCCTCCCTCCAGCAATGCCACGGCCTGACCCCGCTGCTCTTCGACAACACTCCGGCACTGTGCAGCCGCTGTCCCGGCGTCAAGCCGCCTCCCTCCAGCAATGCCACGGTCCAACCCCGCTGCTCTTCGATAGCACTCCGGCACTGTGCAGCCGCTGTCCCGGCGTCGAGCCTCCTCCCTCCTTTATTCTCATTACCACCACCATACCAAAACCTTCACCTCTCACCGGCATTGAAGAGCGATTGAGACTAGCACCTCCCACTCCTGGAGACGTCGTCGAGTAGCATTCAACTCCGGCCAGCCGAGCGACCAGCGGACTGACGCACGTCTGACCACGCCATTTCCGTGTAAACTACCACCGCTTCATTATTCACTGCTGGGCCAAGCAGTCCGAGTATTGTCGAGGTACTCGCAACAACTCCTCCTTCGTTGTGTTTATTTATGTTTCCCTGTTAGCCTCCATATTCAAGGTTATAGATGCATAGGAAGTAAAGTTTCATTGGCATAGATGTGTTGTGGTTCAATTTGAGCGTCGAATATACGAATATGGTTCTCTCCTCTCGGTACTAGGTGTCGATGTGTTGTGGTTAAGGACTTCTCATTTTTGTTGTTATGTAGGGATGTGTGAAGAGCACCCGTGTGGCATGAACGCAAGGAGTTGACAATGGTAGAGGTAAAAGAAAAATATGTATAAATGATATATACTTGTGTGTTTTAGTTTGGAAGAGAAGCATTACATATACAATATATATATGAATGTTAGCATGGGTTGGTGTTGAATTCACCATTAGGGAATGATGTTGGATCGTGTGTGTATACACAAGAAGATAGAGAACTGTATTAATTGGAGTGTGTATGTTATATTGTGGTCGGAATGGTATGATTATGTGATCCAATGAACAATGAATGTTTATGTAGGGGAAACTTGTCCATGTAGTATGTGTGGATACAAATGCTAAAGTTATCATGAGGGAGAGTAACCAACGTGTTTTTGAGTGAGCTTAGGGAATTTCAAGGATCTTATAATAACAAGAACCACTAGGTTGGTGTTGCATTTATTTTCTACCACCTGTTGGCATGGCTAGAGGATGTAGAGTAAAAAATGCTCAAGTTAAATATATATTTAGTGAGAATAGTAGGTGAATGTTTGATTGAGACATAGGAGATGTTGTGTACTGAACAATCAGGTAAGGTCTTACTAGGAAGCTCTGAGGAAAGGACCTGTGTGTCTATGGGTGTAACCTTTAGTGCATGCCAAATTATCAACTGCAAATATTTTAGTGTATAAACGTGCGTCACATCCCTGTTTGACGTGTGATAGGTTATTGATTTGGGTTTGTATCTCATCTCTAGGTACTACGGGACCTGAGGGCTTGGACGTGATACCGGATCCGCGTCATCAGCAGCCGCACGCAGGCAAGTGTACCTTGCCACCCTGTATTTCAGATTACAGATATTTGTTGTTTCTTTATGTACATTGTGCACATATTTATGTTGACGTTCGATACTTCGCGTCCGGATCACAACCGGGTGCAGACGTTCGTCGTAACGTCTTAGAATGAATGTTAGATGTTCGTAACACCTCGATGTACGTACCTGAGTATGTCGACACCCCAGGACACACTCATACACTGTGATCGTGCCAGATTCCTGTATCCTGATACTGACATCATGACCAGAGACTGGGACGACCTTAGGGTCGCGTCTATTGAGTTATTTCTGTGTGACGAGACTGTTAGATAGAGGTTCAGGTTCTGCGCACCATCGTTGACCGCTTGGGATGGAGAAGACAGTTATTAGACGTTTGGGCTCCTCTGCACGCGCTTATATATGTATATGTAGTGATCCTATATTTCTAGAATTTGTATCACTCGTGTGACTCTGTGCTCGGAGCTACGGTACGCCTCGTGTGTCTCTGTGTTCGGAGCTACGGTTTTATTTTGGATAGCCCACGCATCGAATATTATCTTTAAACTGTGTCACACTTGTTTGGTTATGATAGATTCTCCTGTCGTTGCACTTGTACTTCCTGTTATACTTGGCATGATGTATTTCTGTACCTTGTTACGTTCCTCTGAGGACCTGGTTCCCTGCCAGTTTTGCAGCATAGACGATTATGGAGCACTTGGAGATACTAATGGAGTGGCATGTCTTGCGGGCACTGTACCAGGTACTCATATCATTTTTACCGGCATTATGGTTACTTATTTCATATTGATCATTCATCTGCTATTGTAGACTAGTTTTTGTAGACTCATCTCTTCTCGAGTCTATTCGAGTTTGTGTGTTATTGGGCGGCCGACTTTAGCACATATAGCTCTTTCTTGTATACTGATATACATTATGGATTGAGATATAGAGGTTTACATTTATGGGATATCTAGATAGTGCCCTTTTTATTATACAGCTTATACGTATTCGAGACAGACAAGAGTCTGGTCGAATGCGTAGCTGGCGTGTCACGTATTCCTGGTCCTACGTATTTTGGGACTGGGGCGTGACACTATGCATACGTATAAAGTCTATGTCACAAATTTTGTAGCCTATACAGAATCACCATGAATGACTCAGAAAGATTCTGTCTCATGAATAGTGTCAGGTGTCCTATGGTATGATGTACTTGATAATGCAAGCACGAAAATGTATAGGGTCGCGATATCAATCTCTAGGTGACGTTACACAATTCCGCGTACGGCGTTGACACCCGAACCTTATTCGGACGCTAAGCAATGTCACACGGTCCTAGGTTGAACAGATATATCATATAAATAAATCAAGGGAATAATATAAAGCAAGTATTGTAAGATTGGCAATGTACACTTGCCTGGGGTATGAACTCCAACAGTTGCTCCGGTAATAGCAAAATCTTCAGGAACGCCTCCGGATGCTGAAACAAACATTACTATCATTCTTAGAATATATGAAATAGCTAGGATTGACTACCCATAAGTCCAATTTGGACACAGGGGTAGAAATGACAATTTTTGGTCAGAGCGGGGTCCATATGTGGCCCACTCTGCACCGATAAACGTGCCAGAGACAGTTTTCCAAATTCGTCAAACTTAGTGTCTACAAGTCCAGAACGACGTTACGAACCCAACGAAATATCCAGAACTGGATTCCGATGAGCCGATCACAAAATCGTCCGTCAAGTGGGCCGTGGGGCCCACGATACGAGATTTTGTCAACGTTCTCAGAATCGAACCAAACTTGGGTCACAGGACCAGCGCATCACTACGAGTCCGATGGCGTAAGTTTTATTTTGAAATGACGAGCACACACAAAGTTATAATAAGTTTCAGAACAGGCCCGATATGGGGCGATTTCGACGGATACGCGTTGATTCTGGTGTGCACGCACATCCAAATCAACTTCCACAAAATCTCACACGTCCGTTTTAATGATGCGCACCTTTCGGTAAAATTCGCACACGACCAAGTTGCCTCGTTTAGCGGGATGCACCCAGTTCAAAAAAATTAGGATTTTAAATAACCAAGTTTTTGGTCAATTTTACCCGTAAATAAAACACAAACTACAATACATGAAAATAATCTAATTACAGGATTTTAATATCGGTTATATTATCTAATTAACTATTCAAGCAAAATTGAAAATTATTAAACAGGTTGGGAGTAAATCGACCATGAACTTGTGAGTTCGGGACGATTTCTGATTTTCAGAAATTGGTATTATTTTTCTTGTTTTTGCGTCCGGGGTTTGTGACCGACAGATGACGCGATACTCTGAACTATTTGAACAGGATTCGAGAGGGTCACGAGGTCTACGCGTAGGATTCGACAGAACAGAATTTGGATCTACGTACAGGGAGTTACGCGAGCGGGAAGACGATACCTCACTAATGTTTGTGAACTGGGAGGTTCGCGGCGAGGCACGACGGCGGCGACGACGGTTGCTGGGTAGGGTTGTGCGGCTGCTCATCGGCGCTGGGGTCACGGCATGAGGAGGCACCGGGGGAGCTAGTCGTCTTCTTCGTCGTCGTCGGGGAGGTGGTGACCGGAGGGGTGAAGGTGGATGATGGTGGTTATGGCGGTGGCGGTGGTGTAGAGCTCGGGGGGTTTTAATAGGCGAGGGGAGGCGGTTGCGGGGAAGGCCGGAGCGGGGTCGTGGGCGGATTCGTGGGGAACGGGGTCGTGAGGCCGGCAGAGTCGGGGGCGGGGGTTCGTGGGAATCTGGGGGGGGAATGGGTTAGTGGGCGGCGGGCTAACGGGTCGGGTACGGGTAGGGTAGGACCCCACCCATTAGGTTAGGGTTTGGGTCGGTTGGGTTTAGTTAGGTCTGGTTCGGTTTGGTTCAAGCTGGTTTAATCTGGTTTAATTAAAAGAGGGTTTGTAGCTATTTAAAAATAATTTTTGAGCCCAATAAATTTCAGAAAAATTACACAACAACCAATAGTAAATTATACACCCAAAAATATAATTTTTATAATATTTTAATACTTAATTTAATACATAAAAATATTAATCCCTGAAGGATATTTATAATAATTAATTAAAAAACACAGAAAATTCAGAAATTTATTTAAAAAAAATAGGTTGTTACAACTGAGAATCGGGCTCCTATATTATCTTGGAACTTGCTCTGTCTCTCTTCTGCTCGCTTCTCGGCCCGTTCATAATGAACCTCCTCCCTCTGTTGGTTAGCCTCTAACATCCGCATCATCTGCTGAATGGGATCGACACGAGACATTGCTCGCTGGCTCCGAGAACTCCTCGATGTGCCAGAACTGCTTTCTTGGGCTTGTGTCTCGCCGAGTGCTAGCGCTGACGATTGCACTTTTGTCGTTCCTTCAAAATAGGGAAATTACATCAGGATCATAATGTATTATGGACTCATTATATGAACGTATCTTATTTTGGCCTAACGAGTTCAAGAGTTCGCACAGGGATTAGATGGTTAAAGGAACTTTTCCAATACGAGGGTCAAGGAACTTGAAGCTGTGCTCTGATACCAATATGTCACACCCCAATTTCATGGAATCGATGGTCGTCCCCCGGACGTGATACCGTACGTGCCTAGGTTGCGCATCGCACAAGGCTAAGGTATTTTATATAACGAGCACATATTTAGAGTACGCAGATAAATTAAAACACAAGTTGAAACATGGAAAAGTTATCTTTATTGATAATGAAGATCTATTTACAAACTCTTGAACGAGTCAGAAGGTTGCCGCACGGGCTTATAAAAGTTGACACAAAATGAGATAGCTGTCCTGTACATTATATCCTTTACTAAAACTTTAAAATAAGAGACCTCCAGGCAGGACGATGACTTTCCCACAGAGCTGCATTAAATTTAGGTTGCTAGCTCCTTGTTTCAAAATACTTCAAGTAAGGCACGATCAGGACGCGCCGACAGCTGGACTGGATTGGGCAGTGACTTCAGCTCCTCGCAGGATCTTCTTGGTGCAGGGAACCTATTTCAACGAGGGTCAGTACATCGAAATATACTAGTGAAAGCGAGCTAACCCAACTATACCAATTAACACGTTGTTTATATGAAGCATGCATATTATTTGTGGTCTTTGTATCTTGCCTTGGTCATTTTACAATCAAGCAGTATATATAGAAACTACTGAAATGAACTTGCCACCGTTCGATGACTTTTACCTGTCCGTCTGAACCACCTGCACAATACTTACCATGTCCTTCCCTACCACGAAGACACAAGTTAGCTTGCACAGGTTTAAATATACGAAGAGATCACTGGCATAATGCCATAAAGGACGGGCTATAGTCTCTAGACAAGAATGATATGCAACGCAGGTGGCGAGCCCCGCTACATAACACTTCGTCCATAACATACGGCTATACATAATGTTCCGCCCGGATCGGATTGGTCCCAGTGCCCCGACGACCGTCCACGAAAACCGTAAAACCTTGTGCACAAGTTGTCCGTGATCAAACGACATCTATTTAGTTTCAATCAATTCATGCAGTTAAGGACATACGAGCACGATACAAGTTCCATAGCATAACGGTTTTGCATAGTCTTACTGATCAATATATCGTATAGCAAAGTGTGTTCTATATGCATAGTATAATTTATAGAAGAAGTATACATTCTAACTAAATTGAGCATATAAAGAACATTCTGAACGAACAAGCATGCAATAGGTAATTGTTCACAAGAAGCATTAAGTAGTCTAAGTCTATTCCTTTTTATCTTGACATCTTTTAGTTATTACTTGGTATCATTTGATCGGGGCAAGCAAGAATACAAGATTTTAGATGTGAAGACTTGGAAGAAGGGTCAACTAAATCGAATATAAGCCACTCACAAGTTGGTTGGAGAAGGAAAGGAAAGAGGTGCCTTAAGACTCCGCTCGCGCTTCGCCTACTGCTCATTCACCTGCATTGCCACGGACAGCTAAGTCGATCCCTGGGACACGGTCCACTGAATATGAGAATCAATTTGGAAGAAGCAAATCCATAATGAGGATGAGTTCTTAATTCAATCTATCCCGATCGAACGATACCGTCTTGTATTTCTTAGCCGCGCTCCCCAAATAGGGGAACGGGGCACCACAGCTTGGGGGCCTCACTCACCGGGTGAGTCAATTTCGGAGCAAAATGATGATATTCTTGCTCGATACCCATTTTTGTTTGACCTGTGAGGTATACTTGTTCGTATATCTCGTACCCCAATCATGTCTTATGTATGCTTGTCTTGTTCTAGGATTATGCTTGATTCCCGTATGCCCTTGCTTTCCTTGATTGCATGTCCCCAGAATTTTCTTGCTAGACCCCATGCTTTATTAAAATTTTGAGGACATAATTTACTAATTAGGAGGAGAGAGTTGTGAGGCTCGTCTCACTGTTCTAGTATTCGTACCCGATATACGCATATTATACAAGTATATCTTATTTCTTGTTTAATTGATTACATCTTGCTTTATGCCATTCTCCCATTGTTTATGTTATTTTTGTAAGTTTTCTTTAGTTGCATGATTTGGACCGTTGGTCCCTTAGTTTTTTTGGTGGGTGGCTGTGATTAATCCGGGTGAGTGGCATGGATTATGATCTAATGGCCTATAATCTATCCCTTGGATATATAAGCAAACCCATTCTCTTTCATCCACTTTTCTTTCCTTTTATTTCTCTTTCCTTCTTTATTTTTCCCAAAAGAGAGCAGCAGGCGAGCATGGCCTTGGCCGTGGGTGACCTTGCTATGTGGCGCACTATGTGATATTCTCTAGAGACGACATACTTTGTAGCCCTTTGTAATTACTTAATGACGAAGCAATGACTTCTAACCATTCTCGAGAATTGTGTTCTCGACTGCAGAGTCGTCTTGACTGCTGTGCCATGTCTTAAAATTTGTGTTTTATCTTTTGTAGATCTTTCTGCACTTGTTTGTTCGCCAAACCTTACTATTGGCATACTTGGTGAAAGTCACCAAGTTCATAGCTTGGGTACTTTTATTTGTGCGCTAATGATAGATTTATGCGCCAAGCTCTTAGCTCACGCACTTCTATCATTATGCACCAAGATACTAGAAGTACGCTTTAGTACATTTATGCGCCATCTTTGCTCAGAGGGCTTTTAGTAGCACCAGTATTATATGACATGTATCCCAATGGTTGATTTTGATTGTATGCGTCAAGTTACTGTCCTATCTTGCATCATGTCTAAGGCAGATTCCTGAGCACCACGGTCAGAAATTCTTGAAAATTGTCCAGGCTAATAACTAGAATAATAATATAGAAAAGCATATAGAGAGATTTTTCTGGCTACATGTAATCCTGGTATCCCAGCGACACCTGAAGGATTTGGAGCTCTCCATCGTGAGTGGCACACTTCCAGTACACCGACGAGTGTTGTACTACCAGAAAAGATAAAAAATGATTATACCTGATAAATCAATACTATATACCGGTTCGTCTGGATAACCCGGATAGTCTGCAAGACATGTGGCTATAAGGAATCTCAAACCGCATGTGTTAGTAACTAGGACTGTGATAACCATAGTTAGCTGATGATAGCAAGTCGTAGTGCATAATTGGCCGTGATCGCTTGATTTCCAGTCTAGTCTAGTCCTGTCCTGATTTTATTTAATAGCTGACCCGACAATGGTAACCGGAGTACTGATTTCAGATGTCCTTGTTTAATTACTCTAAACTGCTTAACTGTTATTTTATCCGTTGCACTTATTTAACTGTTACTATACCTGCTATTCTTATTATTATATGTTGGTGATCATACATCTTTTAAACTTGTTGCTTGCTTGAGATTGAGACAACTATGATTCCTGACCCAAAATTTTCTGATAGATTGTATAGTAAACTCTCACATGTCTAGACAGTCGTGACCGTATCTCGGGGTATGGAGTACTCTGGTATACGTAGCTGGCTTTGTAATCCTTCGTTCTATAGTATTTTGGTTCTGAGGTGTGACAAGTGGCGAAGGTCATGTGGAGTCTACGAAAAAAGTGTTCATTTAGCAAATGAAGAATCTAGGAAGATGCATAATGAAGATTATTTTCTTGTGAATTACGATCTTAGGGATGAAAGTCAATATACAAAAAGTATGATTGATCTTGAGAACGCTGATGTGAACTACGATTCGAGTTTATGGAAGATTAATGATGCCAAGGGGACAACATTAGTTCAACAAGGTCCTATAAGATTTTGGAAGAAAATGATGAGTTTCTAAGAGAGAAAAACAATTGGAGATGCTTTTCTTCTAAACATTGCATTAGTCATCTACCAAACAGAGGGAAAAAAGAAAAAAAGAAGTAGTTTGTCTATTCAAATATTTGAATAAAGTCTTTTGTTTTTGTTGCAAGATGTTCAAGCATAGACCGATGACATCTAATTTGGCCGAGAATGAAATTGATGATTTGTACAATCTTCCTACAAAGCTTCAAAACCATAAAGGTAATTTGGAACTCAATACAAATGTTGTGAACTAGATTCCCTTGCAAAATGGACTAAAACTAAAGGTAACAATTGACAAAGAAATTTAGGCACAATTTGACAAAAAAAAAAATTGTTGAAAGATGATACTAGTTCGAATCATTGGAATTGTGAAGATACTTTCACATGGTTTGTCATTTTGTAAAACTAATGAGAAGATATACGAGAAGACAAATGGACTTTTTTTTTTGTTAACTTGTAGAATTTGTTGCAGAATTTGATCCAATTATGCAAGAGAATCTGCTTCGCGTGATCGATAATGAAATTCAACATCATTATCTTAGCCACAAAATTTAGAATGAGTTGATATTCTTATTAGCAAACGGTATCAAAGAAAAAACAGTTCAAAAGATTTTGAAGTCCAAGTATTTCTCGATTATTCTTGATTGCACCCTAAATCTAAGTCATGAAAAACCAATGTCAATTGTCATATGATGTGTGGATGTTGAAGATGGAACTAAAGTCATTGAAGATGGAACTAAAGTCGAGGTAATTCTTTCTTGGCTTTATAATGGTTGATGACACTTCGGATATTGGACTTTTCAACCGGCTTGAAGAAACCTTTGGTTGATTATAAGCTCAACATTGATGATATAAGTGGTCAAGATTATGATAATGGGTTAAATATGAAAAAAAAAATCAAGGTGTACAAAAACGGCTACTTGACGTAAAACCTAAATCCCTTTATGTACCATGTGGATGTCATAGCCGAAACCTTGCACAATGTATATATATTAAAATTTTGTGTGAAAGCTAAAAACTCTTTTTGATATGTACAAAAGATTTATACTTTGTTTTTTGGTTCAACGCAATGGTGGGATATTCTTAGAAGATATGTGAAGTGTTTGACACCAAAGTCGTTGTCGATTGGTAACACATTGAAAAAGTCATATTGAGAGCGATAAAGCAATAAGAAATCAATCACTTGAATTAAGAGATACATACTTTGATTGAAATTGTAAATGGCTCTAAAGAGGATGATGTGATGGCGGAAGCTAAATATTTTTTGCAAAAAGGGTTTAGAGGATTTTCAATTCTTGATTAGCTTATTTTTTTGGTACAAATTTTTGAATAAAATTAATCGGTTAGTAAAGTACTTCAACAAGAAAAGAAAAGCAAAATTTGGAGGATGCAATTATAAGTACAAAGGAGCTAATCGTATTTTTCAAAAGTTTAGAGAGAATGGTTTTGAAGACTTGATGAAGCCAAAAAAAAACTTGCTATAATGAAGTTGGTATCGATCCTGCCTTTCCAAATGAAAAGTATGTTCGTAGAAACAAATTTTTTGATGAGGATATGAAGGTGGGTACCGAAGGAATCCAGACATCAGAGGGTAATTTTAGAATTTACTAATTTATCCACATTATATATTAATCAAGCTCTTACAACACTTAAGGGATCGATTTGAACAATTTGAACAATTTGAATGAAAAATCTTTAAATTCTTGTTTAGTGCAAAGTTGAGAAGTGTTAGTGATAAAGACTTATGGAGCATTACATGCACTAAACTAGAAAGTTTCTTAAGACATGAGCAACATTGTGATATAAATGTGAAAGAGTTAGAGCATCCACAGTGGGGACACTCCAATCACATATTCCAAATTATTAAAAATTGTGTAAATTATTAATTTTGGAGTGTCTCCGTGATATTGACTCACAATGATACACTCCAAATAAACACTTCAAATTAATCTCCTCTTTTTTCTTCCTCTTTATTCTGTTTATTTTTCTTCCCTTTTTGATAATATTTTCTATTTTTTTTCTTCTTTATTTTTCTTTGTTGTTTGGTTATTTTTGGTGGGCCCATCAATTAATATAGAGGAAATAGGACACGCTCCAAATCTAGAATGTCTCGTAGCTTTCTATTAATTTTCATGTACGCATAAGTGTCCACTACAGCCTTCAAGTGCTATAAAATTTGACTAAAGTCAAAATGTAGTACTTGAAATCTCTTCCACTATAGATGCTCTTATTTGGAGACCTTAGAGAATTAAAAACAATATTGTCCAAAGAAGTAACAAAATCAAATAACATCCTTGACTTCATAAAATTTGTTTGGAAAGATAGTGGTTTTCGGAATGCTTGAGTCAGTTATCGAATTTTGTTGACTACAGTGATTACGGTTGTTTCGACGGAAATAAACTTTTCTAAATTGACGTTGCTAAAAAGTTAGCTTCGGACCACCATTCCACAAAAAATTAAATAGATTAGCTATGATCTCAATTGAAAATAAACTGCTTGAGAACTTCAAATATGATCACTTAATTAAAAAATTTATTTCAAAAAATAAAAATAGTAGTGTTTTTCTTTTAACCGGATTGTGCAAAGATCATGACCGGGCTTACTCCTATCATCTTGAAATGTCCACATTTGGAATCATCATCATAACCACAAGGTATTAAACTAACTCAAGGTGAACTAAGTATTTGGTTTAAACAATATATAACTCTTTTTAAAAGAATTCTTTTGAATTAAGGTGCACTAAATACATATGATGCTGCAGGAATATGAGAAGTATTTCTTGTGATGATGCAAAGAGGCATCACTTATTTGAGACAAGCATGCTGCATGCATGCAAGAAAACATACATTCTATGGTACCAACTGAATCCATGCTGCCACACTAGGCACTCCATTGTTCACTGCAAACGCCATATAGTACCCCGGCGGCGCCACACTCCCGCTCGGCGGAGCCTGGCACCAGATCCGGTACCGAAAAGACGTCCCTTCCTTCGCTCCGTCGACAATCCTCTTCCTCCGCGTCACGGCGAGCTTCACCAGCCTCTGCCCCATCGAGTACGAGTGCGTCGCGAACGGCGCGCTCGCGAAGTTCACCTCCACCGCCCTGGCCAGCGCGCTCCCCACCGCGATCTCGATTTCGAACCGGCCCCCGTACGCCACGCTGGCGGGCGCTGACTCGATGCTCGGCCTCGCGCCTGCCTTGTCGGCGTCCAGGTAGTCGGGGGAGTACGCCTCGAGGCTCAGCTCGGTCGGGTACTTGACGTCGAACTGGTAGTTGAAGTGCGGGTTGCTGCCGGCCACGAGAATGCGCCCGTCGGCCAGCAGGTTGGCGGTCGAGTGGTACATCCGGGGCACGGCGGCCGCGGCGAGCGTGGCGAACCTCGCTCCTGCCGGCTTTTCGGGACTGTATAGAACCGGGTTCAGAGCGGGGTTGTCGGCCCTCTCGTAACCCTGGGAGCCGGTTTGCGCGCCGTTGATGACGACGACGTTGCCCGTGGGCATCATGATCATGTCTCCCATCGCTCTCGGTGTCGGCATTTCCTCCGTGGCCCAGGTCGGGTTCGGGTCGGTCGCGACGATGCGGCCGCAGATGGCCCTGGCGGGGTGGTCGACCAGCTGGTTGAGGTTCACTCCGTAGACGGACCCGCCGCAGATTAGTATCTCGGCCTTGGCGTAGCCGTCAGCGGGGCTCAACGGGAGCAGGGTCGAGGAGCCGCCGCAGGGGTAGGACCACGGACCGGCCTCGAGGTCGGGGTAGGACTGGACGGTGTCTCCGGTGGCGATGTCGTACATAATGGATTTCTGGTTGGAGAAGACGAAGAGGTGGCCGTTGGGGAGGAGAGAGACGTAGGGGTAGAGGTTGTCGTACTGGGCGTCGGAGGTGTCGGCGAGCAGCTGGAGGTGGCGGATCGGCACGGTGGGGGAGGGAGGGTAGAATTCGATTGTGTCGGTGGCGATGCCACCGACTATGATGACTCCACCGTCCGGCAGGATTTGGGAGGTAGAGTACCTGAAAACAATTAAGTGTTAATTAAGGAAAAACTGTGGCCGTAACTTGAACTCCCATTTTGATAATTTACCAACTAGTAAAACTGTGGCCGTAACTTTGAAATATAATAAATGTGTACATAAAAATTACAATAATTAATATATTTTATTTACTGTTCCAACTTTGAATCCGACCTATTAAACAATAGAAATAATTCAGTCGAACAAACCGAATCGATTATTCGGTTCGGTTTCGGTTTTGACTAATTTCGGTTCTGAATTTTGACTGTTTCGATCCAGCTGAAACCGAATAAACCAAACGTTCAGCCCTAAACTACGATTCCGCTCGGCTTGATGTAGCCCTAATGCTAACTATGTAAGCTTTACTTAATTAGTTTGAAGTACGTACCATCTTCCGGCAGTGAGGGTGGGAGAGTCGAGCTCGTGCCAGTCACAGCCACCGTCCGTACAGGGGGCAAAGGTACGCAGCTTCGACCAGCCGTTGCCGCTGCCTCCAATCTGGAGGAGGGTGCCGTCGGGGAGGAACTGCCCCGCGGAGCACACGGTGTCGGTGACGATGTTGAGGGGGCGGAGGGTGTTGGTGGCCGGGTCGAAGAGGGCGGAGTGGGCCGTGCACTCGGGGTCGGCCCCGCACTGGCCCGGGGGGAGGGCCAGTTTCGAGGGGCCGATCTCGTTGCGGTCGAGGAGGACCACGTGCCCGAAGCGGGTCACGGCGCTGTGCATGGAGGCGATGCCGGAGGACTTCAGGAGGGTCTGCCACGAGCCGGCATATTGCGCGAGAGTGGGGCTGCTGCTCAATATATAAGTGAAGAAGAAGAAGAAGAAGAAGAGGAGGAGGAGCTGGTGGTGCTTGTATGTTGCCATTGCTGGCTACACAAAAGCAGCTGTTACTAACAACGTACGTGAGAGAGAGAGAGAGAGAGAGAGAGAGAGAGAGAGAGAGAGAGGCTGATATTCGATTGGAAGGAGAAACTTTGAGAGTATTTATAAGGGATCAAAAGAGAGGGAAAAATGAAGGACATAGGAGGAGGAGAGCAATGATGCTGACCTGGTGGATGTGGAAGTGTTCCATTAGAGAGAAGTTTGACATTATGAGATTTAATGAAAAGGAAAGGGTAACCTTCCCTATGTTTTGTTTATTACACGATTTTTTTCATTTTTTTGAAAATAATTTCACCAACTTTTTCTATATTTTATATTTTAAGAATAATTAATGTAATAACTTTTTACATAAAACATAAAATATAAAAAAAGTTCTTGCAAACATAAAACATAGGGATAAGGAAGATCCGTCTAAAAAATAACATAAAACATACGAGAGTAAATAACCCAAAAGTGTGTCCACGCGTGTGTGTGACCGAGTTGGGATTAGGGTCCGTGTATGTGTCATATCGTGTCAAAGAGAGAGAGAGACACAGAGAGGAGACATTGAGAGGAGCTCGCTGAGTGAGGAATAGGGGAGCTGGAGGGAGGATGATGCCGGAGGGAGGAGGGGAGCCGGAGGGAGGAGGAGCTGAAGGAGGAAGGAGCACTCTAGAGGAAGGGACTTCACCGGAGGGAGGAGGACGCGGCCGGAGGGGGGTCGCCGCAGTGGGGCACCGGGATGGGGGGTTAGGGGAGGGGTAGAGTTTCAAATTTTTGAGATATCGAAAAAATGGGGGGAAGAAAAATTCGTCAAACCCTATATGAAATAAATTGGCAACGTATGTCCATAAATTAGCAACGTCTGTCCAGACGTCGCTAACCGTCATGAAAATTATAATATACTGCGACTTAAATACAAAAACATCAGTAAACGTCACTAAAATTAAAAAGTTAGCAACTACCTAGCGACTTTTTTTATTATTATAGTAATTATTGTCGCTAAACGTCGCTCCACGTCGCTATAATCGACTTATTGCGATATTTTATATGGACGTCTCTAAATACTTATAATTCAGCGATATTTTATTTGGACGTCGCTAAAATCGTCGTTATTTGGACATTATTTGGTAGTGGTATATATAGGACTGTAAGAAATCATATAGTCCTGTATTATATATGGACTGTAGGAAAGCCTATAGTCCTATAGTATATGTAGGACTGTAGGAAAGCCTATAGTTGTATAGTATAATAAGACCCAATGTTGGAGTACTAGCACCTCTTCCCGCAAAAAATGTCTTGTATACTGCATTGGTTAATATGGTGAGAAAATAATTTATAGATTTGAAAGATTTGTAATTGTATTCAAACTAACCTATTTTTCGTCGTATCATAACAGGCTAAAAAAGTAAAATATTTGAAAAAGTGTCTCCGCGCACATAAGGACAAAAATTACAGAGAAATCAGTAAAGAGTTGGAAACATCGAAAACTCTATTACAGATTTTGACTTCATCCTTTCTAGAGAGCAGCGTACAAAAAAAAAGAAATGATAAATAATTTTTGCGCGCTCAAGCCTCCGCTGCGCGTCGTCCCCCCGCCGTCCCCCCGACCCCGTCGTTGCTCCTCCTATGCCCCCCCCCCTCCTCCGGTCGTCGACGCCATTGAAGGGGGGTGCTGGAGAGAGAGAGAGAGAGGAATAATTTGGTAACTTTTTTTTCAGGGTATCAAGTTAGTATCTATCAAAGTTGAGGATGTCAAATTGAACATTTTGGATAGTTGATAGTATCAAGTTGTAATTTAGTCTTTTTTTTATATAGAGAAGATTTGCATATTCTTTGTGTTTACTCTACTTTATACAGTGTCACCACCCCATTTCCAGAGCCGGGTATTTTTTTTATTTTAATTTGGGTTAATTATGTATTATTTATAATTAATTGTATTTATATTTAATTAGTGATTGCATTATTTTTATTATTTTTATTTTGATTGTTTTAGGATTTTGGCTAGCCTGGACCGATGTCAGACCCTAGTGGACCCATGTCCGACCCAGCCCACACCCTTGTGAGAATTATTTTGGGGCTTAGAATATTTATTTTATTTTTAGGAAGTTAGTTGGAGAGATTTGGAACTAGTTTGAGTGCTTTTGGAACCCGGAACCCGAAACCAAGTCATGTAGGGGCATTTTGGGTATTTTGGAACTTGTGGAGCCCTTTTATATGTTATGGCCGGTTCCCACATCCCCCTACCCGACCAAAACAGCAGCCACAACACAGCCACCTCCCATTCCACTCTTCTTCTTCACTTCTTCTTCTTCTTCTTCTCCACTTCTTCTTTCTTCTTCCTTCCTTCTTCCAAAGTAAGTTTTCTTATTTTTCTTCCTTCCTCTTTCCATTTCTTCTTCTTACTTGAACCCTAACCCTACATTCTTCCCTAACCTAGGTGGGTAGAGCCTAGATTTTGTGTTGGAGCTTGGATTGGGAGCTTGGAAGCTTGGTTTGGAGGATTTGGAGTATTTTGGAGATTTTGGCTTGGGATTCCAACTCCCAAGAGGTAAACCCTAATTTTCCCCTTGTAATTACTTTTATATAGTGTAATTAATATTTTAGAACCTTCCTAGACCCTTAGGCTACCCGTGGGAGGAAGTTGGAACTAGTTGGGTAGTGTTTGGAGACTTTAACACTAGGTTTTGTGTCAATTTCGGGTGAAATCCGAATTTGGCCCAATTTTGGGTGATGCTCTAGGTTAGATGGACCTAGGTAGACGTTGTCGGGTGTCTTGAGGGTGAGTGCGTGTCTCCGTTCGGACACGGGAAGCGTGTCGCGGAGAAACGGGCGTTTCGGGCGAAATTGGAGCTTTTCGTCGTCGCCGATTCTTAGTGCGTGTGCGTTTCCGCCACGGACCTAGAATCGATGCGGGAGCGCATTTTCTAGGATCTAGACATCGTGTAGAGCGCGTGGATAAATTTTGGGCCGATTCCGAGTTCGTTTGGTGTGCGTTTCAGGAGGTTTTCCGAGCCGCGCACCACGTGTTCGTCGAAATGACCGAACGGCCATTTCGACTTGGGTTCCTCGTTTCGGGCTTGTGCGCGCGTTGGATTAGTATCGGAGAGTGTGTGCTAGAGTTTTCGAGTTATATTTTATATATTTTTAGGTGTTTGGGCGTGTCGGGATCGTTGGGCGTGCGTTGGTGGGCGTTGTGGGCGTGGTGTGCGTTGTGTTGTGTTTGTTTATATATATGTGTATATATATATTGTGTGTGTGTTTTTATATATATATTTATATATATATGTGTGGTTATGTGTTTGTGAGCATGTTAGGGAGTGCTTGTGTGAGTGTGTAGGTGAGTGTGTGAGTGAGTGCTTGTGTGAGTGTGTAGGTGAGTGTGTGTGAGTGTGAGTGAGTGTTTATAGGTATATACATATGAGTTTATATATATATATGTATATATATTTGTATATATATGTATGTGTGTTTATGTATATATATTTATGTATATATGTGTGTATTTATATCTATGTGCTTGTGTGTGTATACGTCTATGTGTATATATATATGTATATGTGTAAGTGTGCTTGTGTGTGTATATGTATATATATATATATAGATGTATATAGATATATATTTGTGTTTGAGTGTGTGAGTGTGTATAGGTATAGATATATATAGATATATTAGTATATATAGATAGATGGATATATGTGTGTTTATATATATATATTGATATGTGTTTTTGTGTGTGTGTGTGTGTATTTATATGTATGAGTGTGTGTGTGTTTATATGTGTGCATATATATATATATGTTAGTAGATGTGTTAGTGTGTATATATATATCTATAGAGTTATATATGTATATATATGTATGTATATATATATATAGTGATATATATGTGTGTATGTATATAGGTGTGTGTGTGTGTGTGTTTGAGAGAGGGGGGGGTGCCCAGCAGAACTGGGAACAGCAGCAGCAGCTGCTGCTGTGGGGCAGCAGCCACCACAGCAGCAGCAAACAGGGCAGCAGCAGCAGCAAGTTGAACATCAGCAGCAGCAGCAGGTTGAACATCAGCAGCAGCAGCAGATTGAACAGCATAGCAGCGAGCGTGGGGGAGGTAGTTTGATAGATAGATAGTTAGATAGATTGGTAGATGGATATTAGATGTCTAGATAGATATATATTAGTAGATAGTTAGATAGCTAGATAAATAGATAGCTAGGTAAATAGATAGATACATAGATATAAATAGATAGATAGATATATGGATAGATAGATACATGGATAGCTAGATTGATAAATAGATATATATGTAGATAGTAGATAAATAGATAGATAGACATAGATAGTTAGATAGATAATTACCTAGTTATTTAAATAGATAGATAGGTATTGGATAGATTTAGATAAATAGTTAGATAGCTAGATATATATAACTAGATTGATAGATAGACACATAGATAGATAGGTAATAGAAAGATAGATAGATATATAGTTATATAGCTAGCTAGATAGATAGATACATAAATAGGTAGATAGATGGATATCTATATAGATAGTTATATAGTTAGATAGGTAAATACCTAGGTATGGATATATATATATACCTATAGCTATATATATATATATCTATAGATATCTAGAGAGAGAGAGATAGATAGATTTATATATAGATATCTACATATAGCTAGGTAGATAGTTTATATATCTAGATATAGATATATTTATATATTTATGAGGAGGGTAAGGTAAGGTAAAGTAAGGTAAGATAAGGTATTGGGTGTAGATATATAGGTATATGCCTATATGTATTAGATATCTATATTTTAGCCTAGATTATAGCTAGATATATATGTTTATGCATAGTTAGTTAGCTAGAGGGGTAGTCGGGTTGAGTTTAGAGCGGTATCTCAATACCTTGAGATACCGAGGTATCTCAATACCTTAAGATAACCAAGGTATTGGATTTCAAGCGGGGTTTTTGAGCAATAGCCTAGGAATAATATTGGAGTGATTTTTATATGCTTATGTGTATATATTTACGCGTGCTAGCATAGGTTTTAGAGGGTATAGGCGGGGTGCGTAGCCTAGGTTGAGGTATCGGATACCGAGGGTATCCTGGTATCTCAAGGAGGCGAGTTTGTGAGTTTTCTAGCTTAATGACCTCGGTTTGACCTAGAATTTCAGGAGCACCCTAGTTTGACCCAGACTTGACCGTAGTTGACTCGGTTGACCGCCAAAGTCAACTTTTGACCTAGTTTTGACCTAGAGTTGACTTTTTGGACCAAGAGTTGACTTTTTGACCCAGATTTCACCGGTTTGACCCGTTTGACCTAGAACGACCCTAGAAGCCTATTTTTAGTTATTTTATATCTGTTTAACTCTTTAGAACCCTGTTTAACCTTGCTTTTCGCATTAGGTCCTTGCGACACCGGTTCGGATCGCCAGTTGCTCAGGACGTCAGGCGAGTACATTCTCTGATAGTTTTCATTATCTGATGATTATTATGATTCAGCTTCTAGTATAGTATCATATGATTATTCTGGCACAACACGGGACACTGACTGATATTTCTGGATTCATTTACTTGCGACACGTACATTTCATGTTTCTGGCCTCTATTCTGGAATCACTACTGGCATCACTACTGGCATCACCTACAGGCATCATTCATGTTCAGGCTGGACTCATCTTGATTTGCATGTCGGGTCTTGGATCCACTTGTATTAGTCGGGGCGGAGAAATACTCGAGTAGACATGTAAACATTTCTATCTGGCATCATCAGGAATCACTCCCTCTGGTCTAATCTGGAATGATAGCAGCCGCGCACCCAGTGCGCGGTGAGCCGTACTTACCCCTAGCCGTTTACATGTCGAAACAAGTATTTCAAAGACACCGAGTTCATTCTTTATAGTCTGGACTCTCATGCATTTCTTGACTTGTCTCACTTACATGTTTCTGGACTTGACTCACTACATGTTTTTTATGCTGGACTCACTACACGTTCATGTGAACAGACTTACTCTTAGTGTAGATTTCTTGTATCTTGCAGTTATTACTATCTTGCTCTGATATCCATGCATCTTTACCTTTATGCACCAGTTATACATATTTCCTTGTTTCATACTTGCTTCATTCTTCTTGCTACTTGCTATAACTGTTTTATAGTTTTTATCATTTAAATGGAACTGCTGTTAGAGATGTACTTGCTCCAGTCCTGACTGGACATATTTTTTCAGAGTATCCGGAGGATTGGTGTCCGACGTTTTATGGACCTGAGCCTGTCGATGGTGCAGACAGGGACCCTCTAGTTTAGGGGTGATTTCCGGGTTGGTAGCCGGGATCACTGGGACTTTGTTGTTGTTTTTATTAGCTTTTAGCACCGGATTTGTCTCCGGTTTTAGATTGAGACCTTGTTTGTATATTATTTTGGATATTGTTGTATTATTATTTGATGTTGTGGTTGTTGTAGTAGTTGTTGTTGGTTAGACTTTATAGTTGTTAGATCTCTGTGTTATCTTATCGTGCTTAGATTCGTGATTGAGTACTTGAGATTATCATTTGATATTGCTCCTCCGTTTGGAGTTGAGATCTTGACAGGTTTATATATTGATTGTGTGGTTGCCCTCCTTTTGGAGAGGTCATGGCCGATTTTTTGTGTGAAATTTTATCTAGATAGTTGACCTAGACAGCGTTCTACCGCCGATGCTGCGGCGTAGGCTGGACGTACCCACGACTCATGCCCGATTTTCCGGGTGCGGGTCGTGACATACAGAAATGTTATTCATCATCCAATCTGTCATGTCATGGAAGATGGTATCACCCAAAAAAAAGTTTGACGACAAATGAAGTAGGATATGGGACAAAAATGACCAAGCGGGGGAATGTAAGGGATTTGGTTTGCCGATGGAGTATACTAATTAAGGTTGGTGAACTAAGACAAGAAACCTAGTTAAATAGGTATGTAGGATAACTTAATATATGAGTTGATTACAAATAATGGATAGACAATCAATTAGATCAAAAATCATATTATCTAACCATTTTTTATTTTTAGTTTTCTTACCATTGTAAGGCAGTCTCGACACTTGAAGCTCTTCGTTGATGATTGTACTCCATATTGGAGATACATCTCTGAGTCCTTGAACTCTTATATGCAAGTATCTTGCTTATCATCTTCTAGATATATGAGAGCATAGGCGGAGCTAAATATATAAATTTGAGATTCGCTGTTTCCACGAATTTTTTTATACGATTTTTTTTTTAAAAACTCTTCTTTAAATCAGTATCCATTTTCTTAAATGTCTAGTACACTTTTTTAAATCTTTAGCTAGCAAATTTTTTATTTGTTTCTTAAATTAATTTGTCTCCACAACCTAAGAAAAAGAAGAAGATTCGATCCAAATTTACGTTATAGAATTTTTGGACCCCACATACATGAAATGGCTAGCTCCGTCATTGCTATGAGAGCCTTCGTGACGACACAACTCACAATTATGGTGTATATCATTGTTAGTTTCTTAGTTGATATATTATCATTTTTTTTGTTTTTTTGCAATGAAGAGATATTATCAGTTAATTAATTACTTTACCGGATTGTTTATTTAATGACGAGACAATATTATACGTACTCACAGACTAGACGGTGCTTACTCTAGCTCTGATAGTATATCTCTGTATACGCAAAATCAAATCCTTAGCTGGCGCCAGCGAGTAGGAAGTCTTCCAACTTACAGAGGTCCTGCTCCTTTCGCTCTCAAACCATCACAACTTGTATAAGAATTTTTCTTACTAGATTTGTTTCGAGGTGCAGGCGCGGTCATATTTCTATGTGATGACAGGTAATCGGAGATGTGATAGATATCGGCCAACGGCTGTATAGGGACATGAACAATGAGGACTCTTTAGTTTTGGCCAAGTCAAGCATAGACTCCGTGTGGGAGAAGTAGCTTGCATGGATTCGAAGCAACAAAAACATATAAAGAAATAAGGACTTCAACTGGCCACCATTAATTCCACATTTCAGAGGTTTGAATACACGGTTTACTGTTTATAGATCATCGCGAATTGATTTAAGATCTTTTACGATCCAAACCCTCAAATCACTACCAAAATATGAAAAAATAGAGACGTTTTTTAGCGACGTCGTCAGTTAACATCGCTAATTTTAAAGAATTTAGCGACTTAATAAATAAATGTCGATGTACGTCGCTGTTTGCGACGAATAGTGACTAGTAGCGACTGTACTTGGATTTTTTGAAAGAATAGTCGTTATATATTTTTTTAACGTCGCTAAAGTTTTTGATTTAGCGACGTTTTTATCGACGCTGTTAATTTTTTAATTAGCGACATTTATAAATGTAGGAAGTCGTCGCTAATTTTTTTTAATGGCAACGTTTAGCGATGTCTAAGAAGTCGTTAATATTTTTTTAGCGTTAGCAATGTTTAGCGACTATATAAACGTCGCTATTAGCGATGTTTAACGACGTGTGATCCGCGACGTCTCGATCAGGCGTCAGATCCAGACATCGCTAATTTATTTTCAATATAGCGGTCGAGTTTTCCTTTCCCCCCATTCTCACTCGAAAATTTTCCAAAAGTTTTCATTTCCCCCCAACCCCTCACCGACGACTCCCACTGTCGACCGTGCCCTGCCGATCCACCTCCAACCGTGCTCTACTGCTGACGACCCCCCTCCTCCTCCTCCATCGTGTAACGATCCGTTCCGCTCAAGCGGAGAGCCAATTCAAACGGCGCAAGTGTAAACCCCCTAAAATTTTAAATTATTAAATCTTGGATTTTTCACAATTTTCTGGAATTTTCTGGGAATTTTCTGTAATTAAAATCAGGGTTTCTAATTATTAAATAATTTTTAATTGATAATAAATAATATTAAAATATTATGAAAATAATATTTTTGGGTGTAAAATGGAAAACTGGACTTAGGGTAATTTTTCTGGAATTTATTGGACCTCGGACCTATTTTAAAATGCCTAAAAACTATTTTTATTAATTAATTAATTATTTAATTATTTATTATTCATTTATTATTTATTTATTTGTTTTTTTTTCTTTTCTTTTCTTGGGCCTCGGCCCGGCCCGGCCCAGCCCGTTGGGCCGAGCCCAGCCCGCAAACGTTTGCGGGTCGGGTCGGATCCACCCGCCGCCCGACCCGACCCGAACCCGCCTAAACCCTAACCCAGCCCTGACCCATTCTCCCCCTCCGCCGCTTCCGCCGGCGCCTCCGTCGCGCCGTTGGCGCTCCGCCCGGCTCGCCCTACGCAGCGCCGCCACGAGCCCCCGCGCCTCCGCCTCACCCGGCGCCTCCCCCGCTCGGCCCCGCCCCCTTTCCCCTATTTAAAGCCCCCTCCCCGGCCATCCGCCTCGACCGCCACCGCCACCGCGCTCCCCTCCGCCGCACGCCGCCACGGCCACCTCGCCCTTCCACCGCCGTCGCCTTCGCCTCTCCCCCGTCCTCCGCCTGCCACCGGCCCCGCTCGACAGCGCCCCGCAGCAGCTAGCCCGGCCGCTCCGGCCGCCTCGGCCCCGCGTAGCCGACCGCCTCCGCGAGCCGCCACCGGCGAAGCTCGGCCCGCCCCCAGCCTCTCTCCGGCGTACCCCCGGCCGGCCACCCGCCGTAGCTCCCGAACCCTAACCCTAAAACCCCTTCCTGTGTCGGACACGAGACACAGGACACAGTGTCCTGTGTCGTGTCGGACACGTGTCAGACCCCGGTTTTCGGGTCCCCTTCAGGTGCGTGTAACTTTTTGCTCGTAGCTCCGTTTTCGATTCCGCAAATTGCGTTGGGAAGCCTGTGTGACCCTCTCGGTGTCCGGACAAACTGTTCGGGACATCGCGCCCTGTGGTGATCGCACACCGCGATCCAAAAACAGGAAAAACCAGACCCTGTTTCACCCCGGAACTGAGTACGCCCCGCCAAACGGGACGACTTGGTCGCGTGCGGTCTTCACAGATACGTACGCACCGTCGATACGGACGTGTGAGATTTCGCGGAAGCTGATTCGGGTGTGCGTGCACACCGGAATCAACGCATATCCGCGGACATCGCCCCGTATCCGGCTTTTCTGCAATTCACCCTAACTTCGTGCACACTCGTCAGATCGAGACGAAACTTATGCCATCGGACTCGTAGCGATACGCTGGTCCTGTGGGTCAAGTTTGGTTCGATTCTGAGAACGTTGACGAAATCGCGTGTCGTGGGCCCCACAGGCCCCGCTCGACGGGCGATTTTGTGTTCGGCTCATCGGAATCCAAATCTGGAAGTTCCGTTGGGTTCGTATCAGCGTTCCTGACCTGTTGACACTAAGTTTGGTGAATTTGGAGACCTTTGACCCGGACGCATTTTTCGGTGCAAAGCGGGCCCAACGGCGGACCCCGTTTTGACCCGAAACTGCCGTTTTTGCCCTTGTCTCCAAATTGGACCCAAGGACAGGTGTTTCTAGCTATTTGGCATCTTCTGAGAGTGATGGTAATGTTTATTTCAGCTTTTGGACTCATCTCTGGATACTTCCCCTAGAACAGTTAATCAGATCCAAACAACAGGCAAGTACCTGCACTTCAAGTTTAATCTTTATATTGTGATAATTAGTTTCCCTGCTCTACCAGTACCCTTGCTGATTACACGTAGTGTTAGAATACTGTATTTTATGTCTTGAATATTGGATCTCATGTCTTGTTTTCGTGTCGGGTGGGAGAATACTGAAAGGCATGTAGTTTACCCTTCCCCTTTTCGTGAATAATAGCTGTTGGTACACGACTGTCCATCAGCCGGATCTCGATTGTTCGTGAATAATAGCCGTCTATGACGGCTGGATTAGCCTTATAAACCCCTGCATGCCAACTAGGTATTCTAAATACACAAGTTCACACACATAGTTTCTTGTCTTGTTGCAGTTCCTGTTGCCTTGTCACAGTTACACTTTTTCTGATTTACTCATGCCCTGGTTTATAGCGATTAATCCTGTTTTACTTATAGTCCTGATTATAGTATTATTCCTCAATTATTTATATTACTTATTAAACATACTCTAATCATGATACTTAATCTGTCTTTCCTACTTGTCACCAATATTTAGTTTAATCTTGTTGTGCATTGTGTACTTTGCTCCTTTCCTGACTGGATCTGTTGTTTAGGCGATGATGAGGACTTTGCCCTACCTATTATGATCCCTATGGCATAGCAGGTGACACAGTTGAGAAGCAGGTTCCCGCTCAGGAGATTACCTCCGAGGAGTAGTAGCCAGTTAGCTAGTTTTTTCCTTTTCAGCTCAGTAATCGGGTTTGTCCCCGATTTATATTCTGTTCATGTATAAACTATGGATCTGTTATCACAATTTGTTTTATAAATCAGCATTCCTATTTTCTGTTAATTTCCTTGTCTATTTACTTTATTGTGGATGAGATAGATTTAATTTACCTGTGAGTAAGACCTAGACAGCGTACTACCGCCGACTCTGCGGCGTAGGCTGGACGTGCCCACGCACTCGTGCCCAAATTTACGGGTGCGGGTCGTGACACGTTTTTGTGGTGGCCCATGCAGGTCAACGACTAAATTGTTCGGTTTCAACTTAGGGACCGAACAGGCCTGCAATAAGATTGAGGATTTAGGAAAAGCTCATCCACTTGATTAAATCGTTCTTGATATTCATATCGCCTTCGAATCATTTTATTGACTTGCATCCGGCCTTGATTCCTGTGCGCCTTTATCGTTTATTTTGAATGCAGAGTGAAGGATCTATCAGCAAGCGACGAGGTTCCTACAAGATCACCACGAGATGCTCTACCAGCATAACCGTGGAGAACGCGCAGACTCCTGGAGCAGCTAATGTGCGTAAGTGATTTCTTTTAGCTGCCTTTCTATTGTTGTTTAGCTCGCGCCTATTGGTTCGTGACCTCAGCCCCAACCTAGAAATTTTAAACTTGTTAATAACCTGCTATGCTTTTATAACTGATAACTGTAGAGTTTGTTGAATCTTTTGTTATTGTGCTTATTGTAGGTTGTTTTGTGAACTTAAATAATTGGTGCCTTCTTTTCATCATCATCTAGCGCACTTAATTTTGATGTACGCGATTTATGCTGCTATTTTATAGCCTAGTTTTGCAAGCTTACTCTTTATTGAGCTTGTTCATGACATATGTATTAGTGGGTCGACACACTAATACAATTGTCTATTCAGAATCAGTGTATTACGGTCTGATCAACCTTAGTGCATTTTGATTCGCCCTTCGCACTACTTTCCGTGGATTGAGATATATAGTCGACTAATACACTTGCCCTAGACATGTCTGAACATATCATATCAGGTTACATGACTGTATTAATACAAGCATGTGAATAGGAATTACCAAGATAGGATTCAATCCACAATTTCCCACCTGAATTCTTTAAACTCCTTGATCCCGATACTTCTGTTCTATCACCTCACCCTTGAACTCTGTATTATTGATCCTCGTCTTCCCTTATTTCGGAAAGACGAAAACCTCGTGCTTGGTATAAGGCTGATACATAGATAATACTAGATATGTCCCATAGGCCGATCACATACTTGAGGATTAACCTTTCGTAACTGAGGACATAACATATGTGATATGATCGGCGTTGAAGTTCGAGGATTGAATGACGTAGGCAAGCATATTAAGGAATATTTTCTTAAGGTATATAGTCTTTTGTGATGTTGGGTAAACTCCAAGTTGGGTAGCTATGTATTTGTCAACTCGAGAGGAATGTCCTTTGGATCGTGACCGAGTAAGGTCAGATTGGAAGAAGCAAGCCCTTATAATTTTTAAAAAAATTTAGAGGAGTGACTAAAATGATTAATGAATTGATATCGAGGACCCAATAAGTTGTATCTTGGATACATGATTTAAATCTTGAATAATGAAGGTAAAATCATCAATTTGAATTTAGAAGATAAAATTTATAGAATTTCAGACTTGAGCATGGGTGGACTACATTTAATTATTTTTCAATTTGATGATTTGAATTACAAATTCAAATATTGATGGTTGACTAACTAGTTGGATTATTGAGGAGATGAAAAGTTGAAGCATACAGGACTCGAATTACTCCAGAAGAAATTACGATCGTGAGGTAAATTCATAAGCCCGTGCCAATCTGGAAGATGCTATGTGGACTTAATCAAAAACCTGCCTGTGGGTAACTTGAGGGAGTAATAACCATAAATCGAATTTCTGATTTGAACAGTAGTCATCTTAAACCTTGAAATGATTGCAGTGGACATGATTAGGATTTAAATTATCACAAGGAGATTGCGATTGATGTACATGAAAGGTTAACAGAGTATGGCTTAATTTTTAAATTTCGAGGACGAAATTTTCATAAGTTGGGTAGGTTGTAAACCCCCTAAAATTTTAAATTATTAAATCTTGGATTTTTCACAATTTTCTGGAATTTTCTGGAAATTTTCTGTAATTAAAATCAGGGTTTCTAATTATTAAATAATTTTTAATTGATAATAAATAATATTAAAATATTATGAAAATAATATTTTTTGGTGTAAAATGGAAAACTGGACTTAGGGTAATTTTTTTGAAATTTATTGGACCTCGGACCTATTTTAAAATGCCTAAAAACTATTTTTATTAATTAATTAATTATTTAATTATTTATTATTCATTTATTATTTATTTATTTGTTTTTTTTTTATTTTTCTTTTCTTTTCTTGGGCCGCGGCCCGGCCCGGCCCAGCCCGTTGGGCCGAGCCCAGCCCGCAAACGTTTGCGGGTCGGGTCGGATCCACCCGCCGCCCGACCCGACCCGAACCCGCCTAAACCCTAACCCAGCCCTGACCCATTCTCCCCCTCCGCCGCTTCCGCCGGCGCCTCCGCCGCGCCGTTGGCGCTCCGCCCGGCTCGCCCCACGGAGTGCCGCACCCCCGCGCCTCCGCCTCACCCGGCGCCTCCCCCGCTCGGCCCCGCCCCCTTTCCCCTATTTAAAGCCCCCTCCCCGGCCATCCGCCTCGACCGCCACCGCCACCGCGCTCCCCTCCGCCGCACGCCGCCACGGCCACCTCGCCCTTCCACCGCCGTCGCCTTCGCCTCTCCCCCGTCCTCCGCCTGCCTCCGGCCCCGCTCGACAGCGCCCCGCAGCAGCTAGCCCGGCCGCTCCGGCCGCCTCGGCCCCGCGTAGCCGACCGCCTCCGCGAGCCGCCACCGGCGAAGCTCGGCCCGCCCCCAGCCTCTCTCCGGCGTACCCCCGGCCGGCCACCCGCCGTAGCTCCCGAACCCTAACCCTAAAACCCCTTCCTGTGTCGGACACGAGACACAGGACACAGTGTCCTGTGTCGTGTCGGACACGTGTCAGACCCCGGTTTTTGGGTCCCCTTCAGGTGCGTGTAACTTTTCGCTCGTAGCTCCGTTTTCGATTCCGCAAATTGCGTTGGGAAGCCTGTGTGACCCTCTCGGTGTCCGGACAAACTGTTCGGGACATCGCGCCCTGTGGTGATCGCACACCGCGATCCAAAAACAGGAAAAACTAGACCCTGTTTCACCCCGGAACTGAGTACGCCCCGCCAAACGGGACGACTTGGTCGCGTGCGGTCTTCACAGATACGTACGCACCGTCGATACGGATGTGTGAGATTTCGCGGAAGCTGATTCGGGTGTGCGTGCACACCGGAATCAACGCGTATCCGCGGACATCGCCCCGTATCCGGCTTTTCTGCAATTTACCCTAACTTCGTGCACACTCGTCAGATCGAGACGAAACTTGCGCCATCGGACTCGTAGCGATACGCTGGTCCTGTGGGTCAAGTTTGGTTCAATTCTGAGAACGTTGACGAAATCGCGTGTCGTGGGCCCCACAGGCCCCGCTCGACGGGCGATTTTGTGTTCGGCTGATCGGAATCCAAATCTGGAAGTTCCGTTGGGTTCGTATCAGCATTCCTGACCTGTTGACACTAAGTTTGGTGAATTTGGAGACCTTTGACCCGGACGCGTTTTTCGGTGCAAAGCGGGCCCAACGGCGGACCCCGTTTTGACCCGAAACTGCCGTTTTTGCCCTTGTCTCCAAATTGGACCCAAGGACAGGCGTTTCTAGCTATTTGGCATCTTCTGAGAGTGATGGTAATGTTTATTTCAGCTTTTGGACTCATCTCTGGATACTTCCCCTAGAACAGTTAATCAGATCCAAACAACAGGCAAGTACCTGCACTTCAAGTTTAATCTTTATATTGTGATAATTAGTTTCCCTGCTCTACCAGTACCCTTGCTGATTACACGTAGTGTTAGAATACTGTATTTCATGTCTTGAATATTGGATCTCATGTCTTGTTTTCGTGTCGGGTGGGAGAATACTGAAAGGCATGTAGTTTACCCTTCCCCTTTTCGTGAATAATAGCTGTTGGTACACGACTGTCCATCAGCCGGATCTCGATTGTTCGTGAATAATAGCCGTCTATGACGGCCGGATTAGCCTTATAAACCCCTGCATGCCAACTAGGTATTCTAAATACACAAGTTCACACACATAGTTTCTTGTCTTGTTGCAGTTCCTGTTGCCTTGTCACAGTTACACTTTTTCTGATTTACTCATGCCCTGGTTTATAGCGATTAATCCTGTTTTACTTATAGTCCTGATTATAGTATTATTCCTCAATTATTTATATTACTTATTAAACATACTCTAATCATGATACTTAATCTGTCTTTCCTACTTGTCACCAATATTTAGTTTAATCTTGTTGTGCATTGTGTACTTTGCTCCTTTCCTGACTGGATCTATTGTTTAGGCGATGATGAGGACTTTGCCCTACCTATTATGATCCCTATGGCATAGCAGGTGACACAGTTGAGAAGCAGGTTCCCGCTCAGGAGATTACCTCCGAGGAGTAGTAGCCAGTTAGCTAGTTTTTTCCTTTTCAGCTCAGTAATCGGGTTTGTCCCCGATTTATATTCTGTTCATGTATAAACTATGGATCTGTTATCACAATTTGTTTTATAAATCAGCATTCCTATTTTCTGTTAATTTCCTTGTCTATTTACTTTATTGTGGATGAGATAGATTTAATTTACCTGTGAGTAAGACCTAGACAGCGTACTACCGCCGACTCTGCGGCGTAGGCTGGACGTGCCCACGCACTCGTGCCCAAATTTACGGGTGCGGGTCGTGACAGCAAGTGCGATGACTCAACCCGCCTTACTCAACGAGAAGACTTGCTTGAGGCAAAGGATTTCAGACTTGGCCCTTAAGGAGTTCAGACTTAGACTTTCAAATGCGCACTCGGAGTATCGCTCGACCGAGGCGAATCATCGCTAAGGTGGGTGGCTACAATGAACCTATTTTTGCTTAGCCTGCACACTTAAAAATACGGACGATACATGCTAGTTGCTAGGCGAATCACCCATTGCATGCTAATAAAGAGTACAATGCACCTAGCTAAGGGAATAATCACATCGGGTATTTCTTGCCTAGAATATGGTAAAAAAGTAACTTGATAGTTTCCTTATGCGCTGCACTATATGCCTCTGCACGGTTTCAATCCTCGTACTAACCATGTTAGACTCGTGCTAGCATAGCGGTTCATGATTCTATTGTTTTGATGCTTGTCTGCTTTATGTGCTAATTAGTACTCGATTGTCTAGTTTCAATGCAAGTCTCGTAGATTCATGCCACGGCCTGGAACACAACACGAAATATGATTCACTCACCTAAGGCAGGAAGACTATCAAAATAGTTGTTCCGAGCTAAGTAATAGAAAATATGGAACAACTTTGGGACCGTTGGGTCGCCAAGGCAGTTCCCATACCTGGAGCTGCAAAGATGATAAGAAAAATTAAAAATAAGATGCAAGTAAAGAATGACTAAAATGAATGGCACTAAGGAGTGACACTAAGAGAATGGATATAAAAGAAAGGCTCGAGGAGCCCGTAATAAAGAAAGATGCAAGGAACCAATGAGTCAGGAACGACCTGGGATGGCTTGTAGCGAGGCTCATTACCTGCGTCTACAACCATTGTCATTTACTCAAAAGAAGAAGATATTAAAAGAAAAAGAAAGAACAAATAAAAGAGACTCACTTGGTCGCGGACACTTGTGCATAAGCTTGATTCCTACGGACGGGACGCCGGGGCACCGGGACTGATCCGGCCTAGGAAGAAATCTGGTAGTCGCATTAGTTGTAGCTAGCACGGATAAATTCGGTCTGTCACCGGGGTACCGAGACCACCATCTTGTTGTGACTATGTTCATAATGGCATGTAGGCCAGCGACCCGTTCATATAGATTAAGTCAGGCTCGGTTGCTGCAATCCGTGTGCGAGTTATTGCATTGCGTCTATGAAATCTCACTACTAAAAATTATGGGGTTAGCGACACTAAAAAATGTCACTAAATTGTAAAATTATGTCACTGAAATAAAATTGTGACGTTATTAGCGACGTTTTATAATTGTCGCGGTCTAGCTATTCGCTGACTAAAAATACGTCGTTATATGTCACAACTAGCGACGTATCTTAGTGACGTATGAACGTCGCAAAATTTTCACCAATTAGCGACGTTCTGTGGCACAACGTCGATATATGAGCGACACAATTTTAGTCGCAAAACGTCGCTGATATTTCTATACTTATAAGTGACGTTTACTGTGTCACTAAACGTCGTTGATATTTTTTTGTTAGCGACGTTTAGCAACGCATGTACGTCACTAATATTTTTTGAATGTAGCGACGTTTAGCAATGTATTTTAGTTACGTCTTGATGACATGACAGAGATTGCCAAGTCAGCAAATTAGCGACTTTTAGCGACATATTTGCGACGTCTTGGTGCAAGGATAGCGACATTCTGATACCTCTCTACGACGTATTTGTACGTCTGTAAACGTCACTAAATTGCTGTAAATTTTTAAAAAAAATACAGATTGTTACATAATAATTTATATAACAATATCCAGCCTGCAGTTTATACAAATATATTAATAGTTTATAAAAATAGATTGTCACACATAAGCAAATTATTAAATACCGATAAATTCAAATCTACTGTTACTGTTGGCCAATGTCATACAAATTCATACATACATAAAAGTCTGAAATAAATATCCTCATATCATAAAAAGAATATATACAACAGACCCAAAAATTGGCCAATGTCAAACAAAATCCCAAAAATGGGCCAAATTCACACAAACTCATAACTATCTGTCCAACCTAGGACTAATACTGATCAGAAGGAGGAGGAGGAGGAGGAGGAGGAGGAGGAACACCGTCGCGCAACTGGAATACGATATAGTCGAACTGGCCCTGTGAAAGCGCCACTGATGTCGAACTAGGAGGCAGTATCGTCGGTGGGGTCGATGTCTATGTCGGCGAACCAGGAGGACGTATCCGCTCCAATGCTGATAGGCGATCATTGTATGAATCCATGACACCTATAATCCAAGTGTCGGAATGCTGTGTCGATGATGCTAGATCCGTAATGTCACGCTGTGTCGCCTTGGTCATAGTCCTGAGCTCAAGAAGGTTTTGTTCGAGCGCATCAAAACGTGCTAAGATCCTCGCATCGTCCATCTGCGGCTGGGACTGGGGCTGTTGCGAAATCAGTCTCATCATCTCATCACGCAGAGACATAATCTGATGGTCAACTCTCGTCTACTGGACTCGCACCGACTCCTGGGAAGGCTGTGGGGTATGCGCAGGGGCAAAGGGGGTCCTAGATCTCTATATCGCAACATAGGCGTCGTAGGATCCCGTACCAAAGTATGTACCCCTCTGAAGAACACCAGCGGTGGTCTACCACAACTCGTCAGCCGACAGAACTAGGTGGGCCGACGGCTGCGAGAAAGTACTAGCCTCTCCCTTGGGAGGTGCAGATGCAGCATATTGCGTCGACTGCTTACGGGGTCGTAGATACTCATTATAGAAAAAATGAATCGTTCGATAAATATACATATTACTAATTACATGGATATTTATTTGCATATTTTCTAAGTTGTTCAAACGCAGGGGTACCCGATGTTATAAACAGAAAATATAGGGATAGTTAGTTTAAATAACCCTATTATCTAAGCATGTTATTACTAACTACATGTATATTAATTTACATATTTTTTAAGTTATATTAAAATAAAAAATATAAATTAATACTTACGTAAGTCTGCGTGGCCCTATCATCGATGAGTTGTCCGCCCTTCCGATGGGTGGCGAAGAAGACGGTTACCATGTTAGCGTCTTCACCCATCTGGACCTGTTAATTACAAATAGATATATTGTTACTAAAATTAACCATTTTATCCTACTTTGATTAAAATAATATACATACGTTCAAATACTTACCATGCGACGAAAATGTTCCATCATCAGTATAGACCCACCACACTACTTTTCTGCCTTCTTCCTGGCCGCCTTCTTCGACTTGTCCTTGTACCTGGGATCGTCGAATCTAGCCCTCATCTGAGTCCACTGCTTAGTCGTGATCCTACCTTGGATTGGTTTTTCTAAATGATCACGGTCCTTCTGGTCATTGATCGCATCCCGGACTAGCTTGGCAACGATGGAAGGAAATATCTCCTCGATCACCTCGGTCCGGTGTGGTGGGTAGAAATACGTGTCCTACAAGAAGTAATATAGTAAGTTATATAATATAAATAAATTAGATGATCGACATTAAAATCAAATATATTTTTACCTTGAAATGCTTAAACCAGAATGCTTCGTCTCGTTTGGAGCATCGGAGTAATTGATCCAAGGGCCACCAAAATTGTACCTCAAAAAGTGCCTCAGGCATCTATGTACCCTTGACGGACGATATCTATACAGAAAAAATTATATTCATGAAAAAGTATATATATATATATATATATACGTAAGAAAATGTTAACTAATTATCTTACTTTGTGCCGTCGGCCCAATCTCCATCCGATGTTTGTCCGGAGGCGCGGATGGAGGATCTCTCTGATACTGCGAGGTCTGAGCCTCGCCCGTTTCCTCCTCGGTCTCCATGGTACCGCCAGCAGTAGGAACGGTAAACGGAGGAGTAGTAGGCTCCGGCCTGGAACTGCTCGTCCCAGGAGTACTGTCATGAGGAGGTGCAAGTGGTCGAAAGAGTGGAGTACTGCTCGTCCCAGGAATGCTTGTCCCAGAAGTACTGTCATAAGGAGATGCAAGTAGTCCGTCCCTAGTACCCGGTACTGAAGGAGTGCTGCCACACGGAGCACGGTGTCCTGTAGATGCTCCTCTACGTCCGAACCCTTGCGTCGTCCTATCATAACTGATAACAACATATGATGATAAAAAAATATGCATATATATATATATATATATATATATATATATATTGTGTAAAGTTCAACATTTCGTCCTATCATAACTGATAACAACATATGATGATAAGAAATTAAGTTCAATATTTCGTTAATTATTGTGTATAGTGCATATACAAAAAGTAATTACTGAGCTCCTTATATATGCGCTCAACCAAGAAGAAAAATGACGTCCCATTTCTTCTTCTACTTCTTCGTCTATTATGTAGGGTCTAACTGACCTTGGCTTATTATTATATATGCTGAAAAATACTGAAGCAATCGTCGATTAGTAGCATAATATTATCGAGCTTATACCATTATATTGAGATGACGTAATCGTGGACGTATTAATTACTTACCCCTATACCTTCTCCACTTCATCCTTGTCGCAATTGAGGAATATATACAACTGAGCAGCCCTTAGCTCGTCGTCATTCAAATATCTCTTCTTTATTTTACCCGAAGGCTTTCTGGACACATTAAATACTTTCAGTATTGCATCATTAGATTTCTGATATCCGTCATCATTTCTTGGAGCTCTTGTTCGATTAGTAGCAACATGAGGTTTGAAATACGCCGAGAAAAGTTTGTAATCTCCTCGAGCACATAAGCTTCACAAATAGAACCCTTAACCCGTGCCTTATTTTTCATATTTCTCTTTAGGTGGTTCAGATGCTGCTCGAATTGGTACATCCACCGATAACCGACAGGCCCACCAACATGTGCCTCATAAGAAAGATGAATTGGCAAATGTTTCATGGAGTTAAAAAAATCCAGGAAAAAATACCTTCTCGAGCTTGCACAGTGTTAGCTCAATGTCCTTCTCTTGCTTTTTAGACGATCGACGAGCAACTTAGTAGAACAAAGATCTCTGAGGAATATGCTGAGCTCTGTCAATGGATCCCAAATGATCTGCTGTAAGAATTTATGAAATATAATTGGAATTAACCTCTCCATGAATACGTGACAATCGTGGCTCTTCATACCCGTCAGTTTATTCTTCTTGAGGTCGATGCATCTTCTCAAGTTCGACACATACCCGTCTGAAAATTATAGGCCCTGAATCTGCCACGCCCCAGTCCCAAAATACGTAGGACCAGGAATACGTGACACGTCAGCTACGCATTCGACCAGACTCTGGTCTGACTCGAATACGTATAAGATGTATAATATAAAGGGCACTATCTAGATATCCCATAAATGTAAACCTCTATGTCTCAATCCACAATGTACATCAGTATACAAAAAAAAGCTATATGTGCTAAAGTCGGCCGCCCAATAACACACAAACTCGAATGGACTCGAGAAGAGATGAGTCTACAAAAACTAGGCTACAACAGCAGATAAATGATCAATATAAAATAAGTAACCATAATGCCGGTAGAAATGATATGAGTACCTGGTACAGTGCCCGCAAGACATGCCACCCCATCAGTATCTCCAAGTGCTCCGTAATCGTCTATGCTTTAAAACTGGCAGGAAACCAGGTCCTCAGAGGGACGTAACAAGGTACAGAAATACAGCATGCCAAGTATAACAGAAAGTACAAGTGCATCGACAGGGTAATCTATCATAACCAAACAAGTGAGAGACAGTTTAAAGATAACGTTAGACGTGTGGGCTATCCAAAATAAAACCGTAGCTCCGGACACGGAAACCCACGGGACGTACCGCAGCTCCGGGCAAAGAGTCACACGGGTGATACAACTACACTAGATACAGGATCACTACAGAAACAATACATATATATATAAGCGCGTGCAGAGGAGCCCAAACGTCTAGTAACTGTCTTCCCCTTCCCAAGCGGTCAACGATGGTACGCTGAACCTGAACCTCTATCTAACAGTCTCAACACACAGAAATAACTCAACAGACGCGACCCTAAGGTCGTCCCAGTCTCTGGTCATGATGTCAGTATCAGGATACAGGAATCTGGCACGATCACAGTGTATGAGTGTGTCCTGGGGTGTCGATATACTCAGGTACGTACATCGAGGTATTACGAACATCTAACATTTATTCTAAGACGTTACGACGAACGTCTGCACCCGGTTGTGATCCGGACGCGAAGTATCGATCGTAAACAAAATACGTGCACAATGTACATAAAAAAATAATAAATATCTGTAATCTGAAATACAGGGTGACAAGGTACACTTGCCTGCGTTCGGCTGCTGATGACGGGGATCCGGTACCACGTCCAAGTCCTCAGGTCCCGTAGTACCTAGAGATGAGATACAAACCCAATCAAAATCTATCATACAGCAAACAGGGATGTGACATGTAACACCCCGTTCCGCTCAAGCGGACTGCCGTCTCAATCGGCAATCGTGCAGCTGTCCCGACCTGCTTTGCCTCGATCAAGAAGCAAAGGATATCCAGACTTGTCCCTACAGGAATCCGGCTTGGACTTTCAGAGGCTCGCTCAGACGTATCGCTCTACCAAGGCGAATCATCGCTAAGGTGGGTGGCTACGGTGAACTTGTCTTTGCTTAGCCAGCACACATAAAATCTGGAATGTTTATGCTAGTCGCTAGGTGAATCACCCCCTGCATGCTAATAAATCTAACGCACCTAGCTAAGGGAATAATCCCAACTCATATTGCTTGCTAGAACATGGAAAAGGAAATACTGCTTATATTCAGACCCTCGCATGCTAAGTCCCTTAACGGTTTCATCTCTCGGACTACCTTCGGGTCCGAGCAACGTGCCTGCTTACGTTCCTTAGAAACGCATGCTTGTCTGCCTGTATATTGCCTTGTATTCATCCAAACCCCGGAAGACTACTACGAAGTCGTTCCGTGCCTGAATGAACCTGCAAGTATCCGGGACCGTTAGATCACCAAGGCAATTCCCGAACTAGGGAATCTGCACCCTGAATAAATGTATCCCTGAATCACAGCTCGTGGAGCAAACTACTGAATCAACGTTCCTGCCACAACAAGTTCATATATATATATATCCTGACTCGAACTTGTTCCATATAACTGTTCATATATATATATCCTGCTTCAAACTTGTTCCTGAACCTGACCCTGACCTGCATGTCGCGGACAACTTGTTTCAAGTGAGATTCTCCTGATCTCTGTTCCTGCGGACGGTCTCCGGGGCACCGGGCCGATCCGATCCGGACAGGAACCCCTGTTAGTCTGCCTGTTACGGGCAGAATGGCGTGTAGCGCCTGTGAACTTATCCTTCACGCCATTCTTGCTCACAGACTAAGTAGTCGCCTGACTCGGAAGGAATGACCTGTAGCGCTCCTGATCCGTGCGTTGCTTTTCATTTTCTTTCATGTGCTACACCTGTCCTTTATGGCTATGCCAGCGACTCCTGTTCATATAGATAAGTCATCCTCGCTTAGCGGCTATCCGCGTGCGAGTCACTGCATCGCATCAATGAATAACTGAACACCTGAACGATCATGTTAAAACGACCCTCGTGCTTGCATATGCTTGCCTCCTGAATGTCTATACATGCCTCTGCTCGAATTTATACTGTTTGCCTCAATGTTTGCCTTGGACATGGAAGGAGATGGTAAGTTGGTAAGTCTCGCCGTGTTTCCTCAAACATCGCACGGCGCACTGCCCGACACGATAAGCTATTCAATGTTTGCATGAAACTGATCCTAAGGCAACTAGAAAGACAACTTAATAGTTGTGCACGGAACCTGTATTACGTGTTTGGATTTGTCGAGCGGGCGAGTAGCTTCCCCACCAGTGCATTCAATGTACTGATAATCCACCAGTTTGATATACAGGGTGCGGGAGAACCTCGTACGGTGCGGACGCCTCCAACGTGCGTGCTAAGGCGTGGACAACACTCCGAAGCAACGGTGCGTCCGGGACTGAAGCACATATACAAGACATAAGTTGTGAACATCGCCCGACCATCGCCTGTACAAATCATTCCACAGTTGTAGCCACTTGGCATGCTTTTACTGTTTCAGAGAGAGAGGCTTGAGCGACTTGTAATCTCGGCTATACGTCGCCTGTAACACATGTTCATATCAATAAAAGAGCTTGCTTTACTTCAACTTGTGTTTCAAATGCTTCCGCTATATTTGTCAACTCAGAGAACTTGTTACCGAATCGCTATGCGTTCATGACTCCGCTGCACTCGGACAATCTGTGCGACTCTGTGGCTTAGAACTCTTGCCGCCAGCCAATGAACCATGGCCTTGCACGGGCGTGGATCACGCTCGTGCGGCATCACGCCCAGATGGGTTAAGCAACCGCGGGAGCGCTGGCGAGGGTGATTCCCGCCTAGCGGGAACGGCCGATTGCCTACGGGAGATCGGGGCGTGACATGTTGGTATCAAAGCCTGGCTTCTACGCCTTTAGACTTCGATTCGATATCTCTGTTTCGAAAGCTCGTTCGTGGGTTATGTGCACGCTCTCTCTCAATGCCTCGATGGGATGTTCCAACAATAAGTCTAAATACTTTCAAAATACGTTTTGAATGATATGCTTGCTTGTCTGGTTGTATGCTGCGAGTGGCCTTTGTGCCAACCTGTGCGAACCCTTGAGAGTATCGCTAGTAGCTTGTCCGATTTTCACTAACCCTAAGTTTGGTTGAATGCATCTATTCGAGGGACGCCTTGAACTAGTGCACCATCCAAGACTTAAGAAAAGGTGAAACTCGAGTGCTGAGACTTCGCTATCACTAAGCTGGTTGACGTGTTCACACTAGAAATGCATGTCGAAGGTGCGCACGATCCAGTCTAAGTGATATGCTGATTTCGAAGCTTGTGCAAGTGAAGATCCAAATGAACAAGTACAAACGACTTGTCTAGGATTGCCTCAACCCTAGATTACTGCTTGTCCTTAGTAAGTCTCGAGGACGAGACTTTTTCTGAGTTGGGTAGGATGTAACACCCCGTTCCGCTCAAGCGGACTGCCGTCTCAATCGGCAATCGTGCAGCTGTCCCGACCTGCTTTGCCTCGATCAAGAAGCAAAGGATATCCAGACTTGTCCCTACAGGAATCCGGCTTGGACTTTCAGAGGCTCGCTCAGACGTATCGCTCTACCAAGGCGAATCATCGCTAAGGTGGGTGGCTACGGTGAACTTGTCTTTGCTTAGCCAGCACACATAAAATCTGGAATGTTTATGCTAGTCGCTAGGTGAATCACCCCCTGCATGCTAATAAATCTAACGCACCTAGCTAAGGGAATAATCCCAACTCATATTGCTTGCTAGAACATGGAAAAGGAAATACTGCTTATATTCAGACCCTCGCATGCTAAGTCCCTTAACGGTTTCATCTCTCGGACTACCTTCGGGTCCGAGCAACGTGCCTGCTTACGTTCCTTAGAAACGTATGCTTGTCTGCCTGTATGTTGCCTTGTATTCATCCAAACCCCGGAAGACTACTACGAAGTCGTTCCGTGCCTGAATGAACCTGCAAGTATCCGGGACCGTTAGGTCACCAAGGCAATTCCCGAACCAGGGAATCTGCACCCTGAATAAATGTATCCCTGAATTACAGCTCGTGGAGCAAACTACTGAATCAACGTTCCTGCCACAACAAGTTCATATATATATATCCTGACTCGAACTTGTTCCATATAACTGTTCATATATATATATCCTGCTTCGAAATTGTTCCTGAACCTGACCCTGACCTGCATGTCGCGGACAACTTGTTTCAAGTGAGATTCTCCTGATCTCTGTTCCTGCGGACGGTCTCCGGGGCACCGGACCGATCCGATCCGGACAGGAACCCCTGTTAGTCTGCCTGTTACGGGCAGAATGGCGTGTAGCGCCTGTGAACTTATCCTTCACGTGCTCACAGACTAAGTAGCCGCCTGACTCGAAAGGAATGACCTGTAGCGCTCCTGATCCGTGCATTGCTTTTCATTTTCTTTCATGTGCTACACCTGTCCTTTATGGCTATGCCAGCGACTCCTGTTCATATAGATAAGTCATCCTCGCTTAGCGGCTATCCGCGTGCGAGTCACTGCATCGCATCAATGAATAACTGAACACCTGAACGATCATGTTAAAACGACCCTCGTGCTTGCATATGCTTGCCTCCTGAATGTCTATACATGCCTCTGCTCGAATTTATACTGTTTGCCTCAATGTTTGCCTTGGACAGGGAAGGAGATGGTAAGTTGGTAAGTCTCGCCGTATTTCCTCAAACATCGCACGGCGCACTGCCCGACACGATAAGCTATTCAATGTTTGCATGAAACTGATCCTAAGGCAACTAGAAAGACAACTTAATAGTTGTGCACGGAACCTGTATTACGTGTTTGGATTTGTCGAGCGGGCGAGTAGCTTCCCCACCAGTGCATTCAATGTACTGATAATCCACCAGTTTGATATGCAGGGTGCGGGAGAACCTCGTGCGGTGCGGACGCCTCCAACGTGCGTGCTAAGGCGTGGACAACACTCCGAAGCAACGGTGCGTCCGGGACTGAAGCACATATACAAGACATAAGTTGTGAACATCGCCCGACCATCGCCTGTACAAATCATTCCACAGTTGTAGCCACTTGGCACGCTTTTACTGTTTCAGAGAGAGAGACTTGAGCGACTTGTAATCTCGGCTATACGCCGCCTGTAACACATGTTCATATCAATAAAAGAGCTTGCTTTACTTCAACTTGTGTTTCAAATGCTTCCGCTATATTTGTCAACTCAGAGAACTTGTTACCGAATCGCTATGCGTTCATGACTCCGCTGCACTCGGATAATCTGTGCGACTCTGTGGCTTAGAACTCTTGCCGCCAGCCAATGAACCATGGCCTTGCACGGGCGTAGATCACGCTCGTGCGGCATCACGCCCGGATGGGTTAAGCGATCGTTCCGCGGGAGCGCTGGCGAGGGTGATTCCCGCCTAGCGGGAACGGCCGATTGCCTGCGGGAGATCGGGGCGTGACATGACACACATCTATACATAAGCTCAGTCTTTGTTATGACTCACAGGGACAAGACGCTAGGAGGGTTGACCACAGTTGACTATCGGTACGATACGTTAAATCATCTAGTCATCTGTACCACATCATCAATTCAAACCTTAATCTTACTATATTCATCACGATGTTCGGTGGTTCAAACCAAGATCAATTCCTCAGTTTCTCCTCGGGTCTTCACAGACATTATCCCGCATATTTTAAACATCATCCTCGAATAAATTATTAATTATATAAACTCTTCAATATATATACACTCATTATCATTTCACAAATAAACTATTACTCAATTAAGTTCATCATTATTCATCAAACGTCAATTAAGGGTTATTGGTTCAATATTACACACTACTACACAACACTCACCTGCTCCTCAATTTCCATCAGTGTTTCATCATTAACAATATTAGCTCTTAATATTAATCAATGCTTTGATAGCACAACGTCATCCTACGACAATATGCACCTCTAAAATATTCAATGTTCTTGATATCTCAATACCATTTCATAATAATTAATCCTTCTCCTCGATACTAACCAATATTTTAATATCACGACATCATTTCAAAAATGCTTAAACATGCTCCTCAATAATAATCAATATTTTATCAATCCCCAGTGAGTGACTAAGGGTTTGATATTATACACTAGTTCATCATTAAACACCTGCTCCTCGATGTTCATCCATGTTCCAATATCATAACCTTATTTCTCCATAATTTAAATCTGTTCACCAACCATAATCAAATGCATATATTAATTAATATGCCTTAACAACTCAATGTATCCCAATATCATGAACTCAATATATATTCCATGCCTTAAATATTAACCGTGCATTTTCCACCCATGCATATAGTTCTTAACCATTTCATATATCCCCACCCTAAACAAGGATCCATTAATTATACTTAAATACTTATGTACATAAACCCTAAACACTATATTAACCCTAATCACCCTCATTAAACACAAAGTCCATTAGCATTATACTAAAATTACACAAACAAATATACAACAATAACCCTAACTAAATACACAAAACAATATATATCAATATAGAGATGGGGAGTGGTATACCTCGACGGCGAGGTGGTTGCTGGCCGGAGAATGGCAGTCGAGGTGGCGGGGTGACGTGAAGCTTGAGGTGGTGGTTTGGCAGTGGTCGAGAAGCTGGAGTAGGAAAGAACGGCCCTGACCGGAGTGGCTCGTCGCTGCGCCCGAGCGGGGACAACGGTCGAAGCCACGGGGAGGACGGGCACGCCGGAGCTCGTGCTCGTCCGGGGTTTCAGCCGTCGGTTGGTGGAACGGTGTGAGTAGTGGTCGAGAGGGTGGAGTGGCAGAGGTCTAGGGGTCGACGACGACTCGCCGGAGTTGCTGGGCTGGTGGTGGAGAGTGGTGGTACGGGAACGAGCAGCTGGCCGGAGCAGGGAGAAGCTCGTGGCAACGGCTCACCGAGGGGTGGTGCAGGCTCGCCGTGAGGCGGTGGCTGTCGACGTGAATGGGTGTGGTTCAGCCACTGGATTAGATCGTTCGACAGCAGCTTGGTCGGCCGGCTCGTGGAGAAGCAGCAGCTCGGTCGATGGCCGGCTCGTGGGGAAGCAGCAGCTCGGTCGATGGCCGGCTCGTGGGGTGGCACAGCAGCTCGGCCGGAGTGTGGAGGGGTGGCAGGAATACAGGAGGCCGCCGGAGAACGTCAGTAGTCGGTAGGTTAAGTCGTTGATGGCCGGAGGGGTGATGGCCGGAGGGTGCTCGGTTTTAAATGGAGGGGGTGAAGTAGGGTGTTGGAGAAGAAGAAGAAGAAGAAAGGAAGAAGAAGTTATTGGCTGGTAGTATTAGGAAGAGGGAGGAGAGAGAGAGGGGGGTTTCCCAAATATGGGGATTAGGGCCTGCTTGGGATGTGTGCATTGAAGAGACATTAAATAGGGGAGGTGATATGGGAATGTGTGGTCAGGATTTTCCCATTTCAAATGGGTGGTGGTGATTACATATGAAAAAATAAATTCTTCATCCAAATGAAAGGGAGAGGGAGGCTTGACTTGGTCAAAGGAGAGGGGGCTTCTCCATTTGGCCTAGACCAACGAGGTTAGGACACCTATTTCAATAATTATAACTAAGCCCCTTAAACTTGGGTGTTTGCACAATCACATGAAATGATGCAAAAATTGCGGGGGAATTGGTATTTGGTGATTTGCGTGGTGAGGGGGTGTTGTGTGTTTGGCATGGGTTTAATTAAATGGGCATTAGGATTAATTGGGGATTAAAATATGATTAGACAAAATTGGTATCCCCTATTTAAATAGAATTAAAGTGTCCCGCGCTTTTAAATTAAATTGGGGCACTTGGGGTCAAAATTTGGAAATGACGCAATGGTATGGGCTTGGAGTCAGTCTTGGACTTTTTAGTTGGTCCGACTCAACGGGTTAAGTTGGTATCTCAAAATTGAGGATAATGACACAGGTGTCCGACACGGAATTAAATATGGGATTTAGGATACGGGAAATTGTGCGATTAATTTAAGGCACAACAGATTTGATTTTTATGTGACGGAAAAGTCCAGTGCCTAAATTGGCGAGTCAAGTCAGAAGTACAATAGTCTGATAAAATTTATGGGCTGATATTGGGCTTCGAATAAATCAACAATGGTAGGGTGCGTCAAAGGTTTAATTAATAAATAATAGGCATATGCAACTCTACTTTAAACCTCAAACATCTGCTGCTAAACCAAAATTTTCTAATCCATACCTGACCATCTATAGAATTAATTAAGGGGGTTTACATAATCCACCTAGAAAGTCTTCCTTTATCCTCCTTCTCTGAGTGAGAAAATTGCCTTATGCTGCTTTAACTTTCCATTTCTCTCCTCTATCAAATGCAATGCAGAACGTCTACATATTTCTTCCAAATCCAACCTGGCATTTGGATTGTCTTTCGTCTTCTCCTTTACATCCATTACAGTATTAATTATGTTGTTAAATACATTCTTCTCGATATCCATGACATCAAGGTTATGTCTGATCAGATTGGTGCTCCAATATGGCATATCCCAGAATATACTCCTCTTCGTCCAGTTATGAGTGCGACCAAATCCGTCACACTTGTACCCCTTAGCAGGCTCTTCGATAACACTTGGTAAATCTTTTACCTCTTTCCATATCATGTATCCGGGCTACCTTGGTGGTGGATTGGCCTTCTCTACAACGCTGGCACAAAAAGCATTCTTGTTCCTCCGGTACGGATGATCCTTCGACAGGAATCATCGATGACAATCGAAGAAGCACGGTTTGCCTCCGTGTTTCAAACGAAAAGCCTTAGTGCGGTCCATGCAATACGGACATGAGAAACGGCCATGAGTGCTCCATTCCGATAACATTCCATAGGCCAGAAAGTCGTTGATGGTCTACATAAGTTCTGCCCTTATATGAAAATTTTTCTTTCTAGAAACATCGTACGTGTTGGCACCTACTTCCCGCAGCTGATTCAGCTCATCTATCAACGGCTGTAAATACACATTGATATTCCTCTTCGGATTGTTCGAACCCAGGATAATAACGGTTAGGAAGATATACGAAGTCTTCATGCACATCCAAGGCGGTAGATTGTACGGAGTGACGATTACAGGACAACACGAATACTGGGAGCCCGAAAGTCCAATTGGGGTAAAACCATCGGAGGAGAGCCCCAATCTGACATTATGCGGGTCCGAGGTAAAATTTGGATACTCTCGATTAAAATGATGCCATGCTTCTCCATCAGATGGATGATCCAACACTCCTTCGATCTGTTTTCGTATGTGCCAATTCATGTTTTCTGCAGTCTCCTTCACCATAAACAACCTCTGCAACCGAGGTATCAAAGGCAAGTAGTACATCAAATCGGTAGGCTTCCTTGCACCGATAAACCTTCCTTTACGAGTGGCCTTGTAGCGATCGGCGCCACAGAATCTGCACGCGTCTTCATCCTTGTCGTCTTTGTAGTACAACATGCACCCATTGTGACATGTATCAATTTTCTCGTATCTCATCCAGAGCGATCTCACCATCCTCTTAGATCGGTAGAAGCCTTTAGGCAACTTAGCACACTCCGACAAGATCTCTATACTCAACTCCATCAGTCGGTTGTAGCATTCTTGCGACATGTTAAAATCAGACTTGATGCTCAATAATCTTGTAACCACCTCTAACGGTGAATGATCCTCACAAACAGGATATAATGGAGTCCTTGTATTCTCCAGCAACTCTGTGAACTTCGCAGCATCGGCATTCGGTGCCTCCTCAGCTGCATCATGATTGTCCGGATTGAAACTAGACCCCGCCGCGTCAAAAATCATGTTCACCCACCCGTCGTCGTAAGCAGTATGGTTGTGGACATCCATATACGGATCCACATAAGTCTTCAACTCCGATGTTAAAGACACAAGTTCTCCGTGCGCGGTCCATTGATAGTAATTCGACTTGAAACCCTTCGAGTACAAATGATATATGACTTCCACTTCTTGATGATATTTTAAGTTATGATATCTCACACACGAACACTTAATTTTGGTACCGTCCATGTACTGTGGGAACGCCTTCGCGAACTACAGGAACTGTTGTACACCCTCTATGAATTTATTCCGTACACTACATATGTCCTCAGGATGACGGTTGTACATCCACGAATGATGTCGTGGTAATAATTCATATCCATTTTTAGATACTTCTATAAGATAGATACACATTATGCAAGTATATATCGTTCAAATGGAGGAAAAGATGGATACAATGCATGTTCATCAAAGATGGACATAAATAAAGAAGGATATTGGTGTCGTCATGTGTCTCTTGTGAGCCATTACCTAGCTAGAAACCTAATAAGAAGTAGGTAAATAAACCTAGAAGGCATGAGACCTTTGTCTCTATCTTACGCTCTGGTGCCGAAACCGTGAGACAAAAATATGAAGGAGAAGAGAAGACATATTTCAGTCTCATGGCTTACGATACTAGAGCAGAAAGTAGAGCCAAAGATTTCAAACTCTAGTAAATGGACAGCTCAGAATAAGAATCAAGCCTCTACAAGCATAATTTCAACAAAAATATACCTATTATATACAAGCATACAACCATCATGATCATAATACTTTCTAACACCAACCACTACTAACACTTCTCCTTGACGTTCTAATATTCTTTATTAGAACCTGGACTAATTCATGACCTTTACACTATATTAATACATAAGTAAAATGTCCTCCGACTTGATTCCCCTATACATATATAGAAACCCTATTTAGGATGGTCAAACATGTCATTTATCAATTAAGTTAAATTAATTGCTCAAGATTTGAATTAATTAAAATTAGTCAGCTAAATTAATTGTTCCACTAACTAAGAATTGTCATTCAAAATTATGAAAAGTTGTATATATATATATATATATATATATATATATATATATATATATATATATATAAAGTTTGATATAAGTTCTTTATTATATAAAATTTGGAATCCGTCACTTGAACACAATCAAGTCTAATCTCGTGGAGGCTCTAAAGAGGCCGAGCGTATCCGGTGCACCATGTATGACCTAACCCGCCGACGGACCCGGGCACCCCCTTCCCGGCCTAGAGTCTAGACCGATTCATCAAGCTCGACGTCCTGGACCGCGAGTCAACGGCCCGAGCCTGTACCCTATACATGTGTGTGTCGTGTTTGTGTCAGTATCGTGTCAATATCAGTGTCGTGTATGTCAGTGTCGTATTTGTGTTAGTATTGTGTCACTGTGTGTGTGTTGTGTCATGTCCGTGTCTCTGTGTGTGTGTGTGTGTGTGTGTGTATGTGTGTGTGTGTGTGTGTGAGAGAGAGAGAGAGAGAGGGTTAGGATTTACCTAGAGGTGGTCGGAGTTGTGGAGATAAGGAGGAGAAGCCCGAGGTCGTCGGAGGGGAGGAGTCGTGTGAGGGGTGCGGCCGCGCAGGGGAGGAACCGTGCCGGAGGGGGGTGCTCGGGGGGGGGGGAGTCATGCCGGAGGGGGGTGCTCGGAGGGGGTGAGCCGGTGGGGGGGCGATCGAGGGGGGGGAGCTGTGTTTAGTTTAGGTTTCAAATTTTTTTAGGTAAGAATGGGGGGAAAAGAAACAACCAATCCTATATTAAATAATTTAGCGACGTCTAAATAGACGTCACTAACCGTCACTATAAATTGAAAATGTAGCGACGTTCAACGACCTTTGCCAGCGTATATTTTTTACAATAGAAAATTTTGTCGCTGCATGTAGCAAAAAAGTCATTATTTATCGAAAATTGGCGACATTCAACGACCTGTACCGACGTTTATTTTATAATAAAAATTATTGTCGCTAAAAGTCACTAAACATCGCAGCGACACTGCTTATTAGAGTCGCTAATATTACAGAAATTAACGACTTTAATAACTTACGTCGCTGAAGACGTCGCTAATAGTGCAGATTTTGGTAGTGTCTAAATTTGAGTAACCGGATAAAAGAATAAGTAATCTGTGTAACCTGAGTTTATGATCATTTGAATAACCTGAGTAACATGCCTGAATTTGAGTAATAAAGTAATCGGTGTAACACCATCTAAGCAAACTCGTGCACCTGATTTAGAAAGTAACACGCTATGCGATTCTCTGATTTTTACTATATTTATACTCGTGTTTGGCTAATTTGGTTGGGTCTTTAGACAGGGAAGGACGGATGGTAAGTTGGTAAGTTACGCCATATTATCCTTATATCGTACGGCGCATTGTCACACGAGTTAGACTTTGTATTTTATGCCATAAAACAGATCCTAAACCAAGGCTTTGCATTCATGTACTGATAACCCACCTGATTGATTGCAGGATACGAGAGAACCTCGTTTGGTGTATAGTATCCTCTCGTGCGTACTAAGGTGTGGAGTTTGCTCTGGAGCCTTAGAGTGTTGCATCCAGAGCTGAAGCACATATACAAGACATAATATTGGAACATCGTCTATGTATCATCCCAAGTTGTAAGCAACATAGCACGCCTTTATTGTTTAGAGAGAGGGGGAGCTTGAGCGACTTATAATCTCGACCTAGCATCGCTTGTAATATTTCTTGATTATAAATAAATAGCTTGTTTATGTATCATACTTGTGTTTATTCTATGCTTTTGCTATATCGACTTGGTGAACTAGTTATCGAAACGGCTGTTTGCTCGTATCGTTCAAAATTCTGCTACATTGGAGACTATCTGTGCGACTCTGTAGCTTAGATATTTCTTCACATGTTCGAATTATGGCCTTGCGCGGATGCAGCTTGTGCTCGTGCGGCATCACGTCCTGATGGGAACAATCGTCATGAGGGAGCGCTGGCGCGGTAATTCGCCCCTAGCAAGGACAGCGAATCCTACAGGAGATCGGGACGTGACATATTGGTATCAGAGCACGGCTCTACATCCTTGGACTTCTTATTGATTCTCGCAGTTTTGAAAGCTCGTTCGTGGGTTATGTTATAGACCTCTCTCTCAATGTTCCAATGGGATGTTCCATACAATGAGTCTAAATATTTTTGAAAGTGCATATGAATGATATGATTGCTTGTACAAAATTATGATACGAAGGTCTTTGTGCCAACCTGTGTCAGACTTCGTGGGAATCGACTCGTGTTAGAATCTGCAAGTTATATTTAAACCTGAATACCTATACGTGAACACCAAGTGGGTTAGTGTGCGAGATAGAATATCGTTCGAACAATTAGCTATGCATACAGCCTTTCGGCTAAGTTGTGTTGAGTATCGTACGATCTCTTGGGTGCGAGCAAGTTTGCGAACGAAATTGGAATATCGTTCAGGTAAGGATAAGTCAGACTTATAATGTCTATCGATAGAAACGTTATCGGACTATCGCTAAGGCAAATTTAGGGAGTCGTGTCTGGGTTTCGACATATAGTTCAGACGATTATTCTTATCGATAAGTTGTGACTCAAATATAGTTTGTAAGAAGGACTATCGATAGAGGTTTATAAGATATTAAGATTATTGAGACGACACATAGGGATTGCATAGGAGTTTTAAGGAACGAGTTAGATGGATTAATGCGAACACGATTAAAAATTTACTTGGGTTGCTCGATTCATGAGTGGTGTATGAGATAACTCAGAAACAAATAAGCGATTTGATAATTCGTAGAGTATGGATCGAACCCTGAGTGGTGTATTGATCGTCTTAGAAATGTTCGAACGAATCGAGGATTTCGGAATAACAAACGAGTCTAGCAGCAAGCGATGTACTTATGCGAAGCCTTAGTATAAATATCGCCTAACAAGTAAGCGAATTCGATGGAATCGTGCAATATTTCATTCAAACAAGTTAGAATATATTGAACAAGTGATAAGGCTTATATCGAATAGGGATTCAAGGTAATGGAAATCAATACCTTGGTCAAGAAAACTTAGTAAATCGTACGAGCGATTTTGAATTGAATCAAATGAATTAAAACTTGAGTTTGAGATAGAATAATCTAGGATGCGATCGGAGTATAGCGCTATGGAAGATATCGTGCATCGAAAATATGGATTGAGTAGGATATCGCTCGATAGAATTTTAGCCTGAGTATGAATGTTATGGTTTTAAATTTGGAAGACTTGATACGATATCGATAAGTTGGAAGATAACATGGATTGATGCAAGTTAAAAAAAATTAGTTCAATGATTGAGGTAGACGATAACGGATTTAATCTTGACTTGGACGAACGATCTAAAATCTAGTTTGAAAGGTAACACTCAACATCGGGCCTAAATGAGAACGATTATCCCACGGAAGCGCTGGCGTGATGATTTCACGTCCGACGGGGATGATCGAACTCGTGGGAACATGTTCGAAGATTATACAAACGAACTCGATGAAATAGAACATAACAAAGTTGGATAGACTTTGGCTTGAGGATTTAAATTGTTTCCTTGTAACTTTTATTTTGTTTATCATAAGTCAGGTATGACAGGACGATACATATCTTTCGGCCAGTCTAGAGGTAGAGTATCTAGACGACATGCTAGTCCAATTGGTAGTTCTCCTTCGGGATATGGTATTGGGTCCGGACCCTCGGCTCCCATTACTCAGTCGTTCGCCCACTATCTCCTCCTGGCAGTACTCCTGGGACATGTAGTTCCAGGCCTGAGACTACGCCTACGTCCACAGTTCCTCTTGTTGACGGTACCATGGGGACTGAGGAGCAGATGGACGAGGCCCAACCGACTGCGCCTTCATCTTCTCACATGTTTTAGAGCGATCCTTAGTGTGATCCTCCGGACAAGACGAGGACAGAGATTTGGGCCGCTGGGCCTACAAAGTAAGTTAATTAGTTTTAGTTTTCTTACTCATATATAAATATATATTCACTTTTTTTTAATATAATTATCTATGTATAGATATCGTCCCCATCGGTACAGAGATTATTGGGGCATTTTTTGAGGTACAACTATGGTGGCCCTTGGATTAACTACTCGGATGTCCCAGACGAAAGGAAGGCATTCTGGTTTGCACACTTCAAGGTAAAAGTAAATTTGGTTTTAATATCAATCATCTAATTTGGTATTTTTTTATATAACTTTCTACATTACTTCTTGTAGTAAATATATTTCTATCCGTCACACCGGGCTGAGATGATCGAGCAACATTTTTATACCGTCGCTGCCAAACGCGTTTATCCGTGATGAGATCTGCGACTAGAAGGATCATGATCTTTTGAGATAACCAATCTAAGGTTGGATCACGCCTGAGCAGTAGACTGCGATAACGATTAGGATTAACGATCCTAGGTACAAGAAAAAGTCAGGGAAGGCGAAGGCGGCCAGGAAGAAAGCAGGAAAGTGGTGTGGTGGGTCAATTTCGATGACGAAATATTTTTGTCGCATGGTATTTATTTCATTGTATAAATATTATTTTAATCAAAGTAGGATAAAATATTTAATTTTAGTAACATACTATGTATTTTTAACAGGTCCATAGGGATGATGACGCTAACATGGTGACAGTCTTCCTCACCACCCATAGGAAGGGCGGACAACTCATTGATGAGAGGGCCACGCAGAGCTACGTAAGTATTACTTTATGTTTTGTTAATTTTAATATTACTTAGAAATTATACAAATAAATATTCATGTAGTTAGTAATAAGTACCTTATATATATATTAATAATTATGCATGACGAGTGGATAGTAAGTAGTATGCTTATCGAGAGATACGTATTTTTTAGGATGAGTATCTTAGGATCCATGAGCGGTCGACCCAGCCTATACAGGAAGAGGCTGGTAGTTCCTCGCAACCCCCCGCCGATCCAGCTCCGTCGGTTGATGAGCTGTGGGTGATCGTCGTTGATGGGCTGCAGCGGGGTACGGGATCCTGCGGCACCTATGTTGTGTCGCAGTCCTCTAGAAACCCCTCTGCTAGTGTGCATACCACACAGTCCTCCCAGGAGTCGGTGCGAGACCAGCAGGAGAGGGTTGACCATCAGATTGCTTCTCTGCGAGACGAATTGCTGCAGAGGTTTATGTCGTAGCCCACACCGCAGACAGATGATGCGACGATCGTAGCACATTTTGAATCGCTTGAGCGTAGCATCGCGGAGCTGAGGGATCTAGCCACATCGACAGAGCGTAACGTGTCGGCACTACAGGGATCGCATGTAGCCATGGGTGATGCACTCGCGAGGCTGCAGACGTCACAGGTTCAGATGAGCCAGTCAGTGGAGCAGAGTACTGTGAGGATGTTATCTGTCATGGATACTTGCAACGCTCGACTGACAGCGTTGCAGCAGATACGTTCTCCAGGTCCGCTAGCATCGACATTACATCGACTGCACAGACTCCTCCATCGGGTGCCATGATGATTTTACCGGAGCAGTGGGCCTCGCTGATATCCCAGATTTATGGCGATGCTCCTTCTCCTCCTCCTGATCAGCAGTAGTTGTTCTTTGGACAGGCATGTCTCCTAGGCTCACCGCGGTGCCGCTTCTCCTCCGGATAAGCAGTAGTCCTAGTTAGGATAGTTTATTTGTTTTCAGACTTTTGGCCCATGATATTGGGTCATTTATGTATTGAGATAGTGTTTCAGACTTTATTTGTTCACATCCAGTACCAGTTGTGATGCTTACAAGATATTTTTTCAGACTTCGTTTGTATGATGCATATGAATTTGTTGGATATTTATTTTCATACTTTATTTATTGAGAATGTGTCTTTTTTTTTAAATTTTACTTTATTATTTATATTGAATGCATGCAAATTTATCGGTGTTTGGTGTTCCACCGAAGGGGTCGGCGAACCCAAAAAATTCAACGGAGGGTTGCTCCGGGTCTGCCTATTTTATGAACTGTGATATTGCAGGGATATATGACAAACTGCAAGCATACATTTATTCCAGGGTTTTTTTATTTTTTTCTTCCAATATAACGACGTTTAGCGACGTTTATATACGTCGCTAACTGTATCAGAACGTCGCTAATTGTCACGACCCGCACCCGGATATTCAGACACGAGTACGTGGGCACGTCCAGCCTACGCCGCAGTGTCGGCGGTAGTACGCTGTCTAGGTCTTACTCCCAAGTAATTTTAAATCTATCTCATCCACCATAAATAGACAAGGAAAATAACAGGAAATAGGAATGCTAACTTTTATAAAACCAGTTGTGACAACAGATCCATAGTTAATACAAAGCCAGAAGATAGATCGGGGACAAACCCGAGTATATGCTGAAAGGAAATAAATAAGTAGCTACTGCTAACTACTCTGCAGAAGTATCCTCCTGGGTGGGAACTGGCTCCTCATATGGGTCACCTGCTAACTCATAGTGGCCATAATAGGTAGGGGCAAGGTCCTCATCATCGCCTAAAACAACGGATCCAGTCAGGAAAGGAGCAAAGTACACAATGCACAACAAGATTAAACTAAATATTTATGACAATTATATTGAGTATCATATTGAGAAAGTTGCATAAAGAACATCAATATCTCAGAGTTACTGCTATAAACAGGAATATGAGAAAGCAGGAATAAATGAGACAGGAAATGAAACTACAACAGTCAGCAAGAACTATAACAATACCAGAAACTATCTGTGTGAACTCGTGTTTGTTTTAGAATACATAGTTGGCATGTAGGGATTTATAAGGCTAATCCGGCCGTCATAAACGGCTATTAAACAGAGGAAAATCGAGATCCGGCTGAGGATACAGTCGCGTACCAACAGCTATTAAACATGACATGGGGAAGGGTAAACTACATGCCTTCTAGTATTATCCCACCCGACATGAAAAACAAGACATGAACTCCAGTATTCAAGACATAAAATCCAGTATTCTAACACTACGTGTAATCATCAAGGGTACTAGTAGAGCAGGGAATTAATTATCATAATACAAAGATTAAATTTGAAGTGCAGGTACTTGCCTGTTGTTTGGATCCAATTATAGTTTGTATCTCGGGAAAATTTCCAGAAATGGCTCCGGTTGCTGAAATAAACATTACCATCATGCTCAGAAGATATCAAATAGCTAGAAATGCCTGTCCTTGGGTCCAATTTGGAGACAAGGGCAAAAACGGCAGTTTCGGGTCAAAACGGGGTCCGCCGGTGGGCCCGCTTTGCACCGAAAAATGTGTCCGGGTCAACGGTCTCCAAATTCACCAAACTTAGTGTCAACAGGTCAGGAACGATGATACGAACCCAACGGAACTTCCAGATTTGGATTCCGATGAGCCGATCACAAAATCGCCCGTCGAGCAGGGCCTGTGGGGCCCACGACACGCGATTTCGTCAACGTCCTCAGAATCGAACCAAACTTGACCCACAGGACCAGCGTATCGCTACGAGTCCGATGGTGCAAGTTTCGTCTCGATCCGACGAGTGTACAAGAAGTTAGGGCGAATTGCAGAAAAGTCGGATACAGGGCGATGTCCGCGGATACGCGTTGATTCCGGTGTGCACGCACACCCGAATCAGCTTCCGTGAAATCTCACACGTCCGTATCGACGGTGCGCACGTATCTGTGGAGACCGCATGCGACCAAGTCGTCCCGTTTGGCGGGGCGTACTCAGTTCCGGGGTGAAACAGGGTCTGGTTTTTCCTGTTTTTGGATCTCGGTGTGCGATCACCACAGGACGCGATGCCCCGAGCGGTTTGTCCGGGCACCGAGAGGGTCATACAGGCTTCGCAAAACAATTTACGGAATTGAAATCGGAGATACGGGGTGCAAGATACGAGTACCTGAATGAGGCTCCTCGAAACGGGGTTTTTTCGTGTCCGTGTCGTGTCCGACACGCCGACACGAAATTTGGGGATTTAGGGTTAGGGTTTGGACTCGGCGGCGCTCAGGCGGACAGCACGACGGTGGGGAGGTCGTCCGGGCTAGGGTGGCTCGGGGAGGCGGTCGGCCACTCGGCTGCTGCTGCCGGAGCGGGCGGGGACGGCCGGAGGAGTGGCTGCGGGGAGGGAGGAAGGAGGCTGGGGCTGAGGGGCCGCTGGGACGGCGGAGGTGAGCTGCCGGCGTCGGGCAGAGCGGTGGCGGCGGGTGTCGAAGTGAGGCGGAGGAGAGAGGGCGAGGCGGCCGGCGAGGAGAGGGACGGCGGCGGCGGGGCTAGGGTGGAGTCGGGGACGCCGGAGGCGGGTTTATTTATAGGGGAGGAGGAGAGGCGAGGTGGCGGGGACGAGGCCGGGAAGGGCGGAGGCGAGGGCGACGTGGGGCGGGCTGACGCGGGCTGAGCGGCGGAAAACGCAGCAGAGCGGCGGTTGCGGGCCGAGCGGGGCGCGGGGAGAGGGACCGTGGGGAAACGGTCGAGCTCGGGTCGGGTTCGGGTCTGGCAGACCCGACCCGACCCGACCCGCTAGGCCGTGGGCCGGGCTGGGATAGGTGGGTTGGGCTGGGCCCTGTTGGGCTTGGGCCCGGTTGGGTTAAGGAATTTAAATAAAACAATTAATAAATAAATAAATAAATAAATAGTTTTTAAGTGTTTTAAATTAGGTCCGTGGCCCGATAAATTCCAGAAAAATTATCCTAAGTCCAGTTTTCCATTTTACACTCAAAAATATTATTTCCATAATAATTTAATATTATTTATTAACAATTAAAAATCATTTAATAATTAAAACCCTGATTTTAATTACAGAAAATTCCCAGAAAATTCCAGAAAATTGTGAAAAATCCCAATTTGAAATTCTTGCAAAATCTGGGGGTTTACAATCTACCCAACTTATAAAAATTTTGTCCTCAAAATTTAAAAATTAAGCCATAATCTGTTAACCCTTCATGTACCTCAATCGCAATCTCATTGCGATAATTTAAATCCTAATCATGTCCACTGCAATCACTTCAAGGTTAAGACGACTACTTGTTCCAATCAAAATTCAACCTATGGTTATCACTTCTTACTTCCTCAAATTACCCACAGGCAGATTTTTAAATTAAGTCCATATAACATCTTCAAGATTTGCATGTGCTTATAAATTTACCTCACGATTCTAATTATCATAATTTCTTCTGGAAGTAATTCGAGTCCAGTAGTATTCCCATTCACACTTGTATGCTTCAACTCTTTAAATTTCATTCACCTCCTCCATAATCCAACTAGGTAGTCCAACCATCAAATTTTTAATTCTTGATTCAAAGCATCAAACTGAAAGATAATTTTAAGTGTAGTCCACCAATGTTCAAGTCTGAATCATATATCCCCTAAATTCAAATTGGCGATTTTACTTTCATTATTCAAGATTTAAATCATGTACCTAAGGTATAACTATTGGGTCCTCGATATCAATTCACTAATCAAAATTTTGAAAATTAGAATGGCTTGCTTCTTCCAATCTAACCTTACTCGGTCACAATCCAAAGGACATTCCTCTCGAGTTGACAAATGCATTGCTACCCAACTTAGAATTTACCCATTGATCACAAAAGACTATATACTTTAAGAAAATATTCCTTAATATGGTTACTCATGTCATTCAATCCTCGAAACTTCAACGTCGATCATGATATGTCCTTAATTTCGAAAGAAAAATCCTCAAGTATGTGATCGGCCTATGGGACATATCCAGTATTCTCTGTGTATCAGACTTATACCAAGCACGAGGTTTTTGTCTTTCCGAAATAAGGGAAGAAAAAGATCAATAATAAAGAGTTCAAGGGTGGGGTGATAGAATAGAAATATCGGGGTCAAGGCGTTTAAAGAATTCAAGTGGGAATTGTCAAGCGATTGTGGATTGAATCCTATCTCGGTAATTCCTATTCACATGCTCGTATTAATACAGTTATGTAATCGATACGATATGTTCAGAAATGTCTAGGGCAAGTATACTAGTCAACTATATCTCAATCCACGTAAAGTATTAATTCGAAGGGCGAATCAAGCGCACTATGGTTGATCAGACCGTAATACACTGATTCTGAAATGTATCATTGTGGGCCTCCCCAATAATACACTTGTCATGAACAAGCTCGATAAAGAGTAAGCTTGCAAAACTAGGCTATAGACTAGCAGCATAAATCAAGTACGGCAAAAATTAAGTGTGCTAGATGATGATGAAAGGAGGTACAAATCATTGAAGTTCACACAATAAGCAAAATAACAGAAGACTCTACAATCTCTACAGTTATTAAATATAAAAGCATACCAGGTTATTAGCAAGTTTAAAGTTACTAGGTTGGGGCTGAGGTCACGAACCAGTAGGCACAAGCTAAAACAATACTAGAAAACGGTATCTACGAATCACTTACGCGCATTAGCTGCTCCAAGAGTCTGCGCGTTCTCCACGGTCATGCTGGCAGAGCATCTCGTGGTGATCTTGTAGGAACCTCGTCGCTTGCTGGTAGATCCTTTACTCTGCATCCAAAAATAAACGATAAAAGGCACACAGGAATCAAGGCAGGATGCAAGTCAAGGAATTAATTCAAATCCGAGATAGATGTCAAGAACGATTCAAGCAAGTGGATGAGATCCTAAAACTTATCCTATCTTATTGCAGGCCTGTTCGGTCCCGAAGTTGAAACCGAACAATTTAGTCGTTGGACCTGCATGGGCCACCACACTAATTATGTCGCTAAACGTCGCTAAATTGCTGACATGGCAGTATTTACCAGGTCAGCAGAACGTTGCTAAATGTGTTACAAAATATCGCTAAATAAAAAATATTAACGACGTTTAGGAACACACAACACGTCGCTAATATGTCTACGTTGCGTCCCTAAACGTCGCTAATATGAAAAATATTAGCGACGCGAATACGTCGCTAGAAAACGTCGTTATAGCGACATTTTGTGACATTTTTTCTGTCAGCGACTAGCTTAAACGCGACTTCAATGAAATGTCGTTAATTACGTCGCTAAATTTTTTTAACGACATTTTTATGCCATTTATCGACGTTTTCAGACGTCGCTAATTTGACTTATTCTGGTAGTGAATTGTGTTAGGGTTAAGAATTATATATTTATATTTTGCCACAATACAATTGTGCATGCTACAAATGTTACTATAGCTGAAGTTCAAGTAGCTAGATCATTTCAAATCTTAACTTGCACAAGAGACATTACAAATGATTAGTTCTGAGAACCTGAAAGTTTTTTATATATGCACTTTATATTTATATCAATTGGCATTCTAGTATCTTAATATCTACTACTGTATTCAGTAATTTACCTTATTTATTTAGTAACTTGGTTGGGATTTCCTTGATCCCATCCTTTTGTCTCAAAAACGAAAAAAAAAAAATTTACCAATGAAATACTACTAGAGCATCTAACTAAATTGACCTCATTAGAAAATATTTCTCTTTTTTGAGATGATCATTAGAAGTTTTTATACTCACTAGATATAAAATGAGAGGGATTTCTTTGAATTTATCCATTCTTCGAAACCCAAAGTTGTAGAGAGTCTGGTAGATCAGTCACATATGAATGTGAATGTGAGGGTGAACATGGGAGATTCATCCAAATTAGAAAAAGTAACAAAAGTAAACACTACACCAAAACTAGTAATTTGTAACATTTTTTTTTCTATAATTCGTAATAGTCAATATCATTACAAATTAGTAACGATAATTACCGTAATAATGGTTAAATAACTGTTACTAAAATATATATTTTTGTATTTTGTATCTAATTTATTTTTGGTAACAATAATAAGTGTGACAGAGGAAAAAAAAAGTGTTACCAAAATTTTATTTTTCCTCCAATAATTTCACATCCCTCTTCTACTTCCCTCCTACCCTAATAAAAAGTGTTACCAAATAGAATCAACACATATCCGCCGTACCGAGATCTCTTCTCACTCCTACCACCACCCTCATCTCGCAGCCATGAACATCCCGAGCCAGGCCTCCCGCCACCACTACCCTCACTAGCACCACCACCCATTACCTCTGTGTGATTCTTCTAGTTATGACAATTTTGTTGTTTTTAGAACCGGATTTGGTGTTTCTGTTTAAGTCTCACGTGTTTCGCATGTTATTGGAACTTGACAACCAATTTGATGTGTGGATGTTTTTGAATATATAAATTACAATCTCATAACCACAAGGTATTAAACTAACTTTGATAAGGTTCATCAAATATTTGGTTAAAGAATACATAACATATAATTTCTTTTTTCTTTTGATAGGATGTTTTTGAATGAAGGTTTTTGATCTGGTCCTCATTCAAAAGTATTCTCACTTTCCATGCAATATACTTATTCCAAATTTTCAGAATTATGATAATGATTGAGGATTAAATATAGTGTTACTGATCCTTACTAGTACTGCCATTTCTGTGAGAATGCGCTCTTGTAAGAAACATTCCAACTATAGAATATCCGTTTCATTTCGTTTCATTTAGGGTTAGGGTTAGGGTTAGGGACGTGCTGAGTGCAGTACAGCCGTTAATTTGCAGGACCAAGTGATGTTTTACGTAACTTATCTCGAAATAAGTCTATTTGTTTAGTACTTTGATGTTGAAAGCACAACCTCCTTAACGCGAAAACTTGAACAAAATTAGTCACCTCTATTGAAACGGTCCATGGATTAAAAGAGGATTTTATTCCGACAGTATTAGTTCCGTGCACTTGTGCTTTATGACGTTGGAGTACTAAAGTTACGGTCAGAGCATGCATACTGATCATGTGCATGTGGTGTCTTTGTTTATTACTTATGGAATCATATAACACTCTTAATTGTTATTAATACATTGTTTATTACTTATGCCAATGCTATCAGTAGCTCTGTATTAATTTCTCTAGTTGTTTTATTCCACTTTTTAAGTTAATTAATTGGCATTTTTTAACCTCATCTAACCGATGAATTGACATCACTCAAGTAATAAATGTGTCAAGGGAAATGTTTATCACTTTTAAATTTTTTTGACATCCAACAATGCGCTATCACATCAGTGTAATTATGAAATATGTTAAAAAAAATTGTATCTCCATAACATTTTTCATATATAAATAATTTGTTGACATATATACCTCATTTAAGATGCTGTTTAACTCATCGAGAAATTAATTTTCTTTTCAATGAAATTACAAAGACTGAATGTTTGGACAATTGTTGAGTAGTAGCGCGCAACTTGGAAGAGGTGGAACGTAACTTAGACACGATCTCTAAGAACAAAGACCATAACGTTTGAACACACTCTATGTGATTTAGGACGAAGTCCAAATAAAAAAGAGAGAGAGTACTTTATTTAGATTACAAAATTAGCTAGAATCCTATGGTCTTTTAAAAATTAGAAAGAATTATGCACGAAAATTTTAGGATTTGTGAATAATTACCGTATATCTATCACAATCATTATCGTATTAAATTTAACAATGAAATTGATCACAACGAAGTACCTACGAAGATGATGGTGATGAAGACACTGGATAGACCATGATCTCGTGATAATAAGAGGAAGCTGTTCTTTAAGTGAACATAAGATCCAAGGAAGAAGATATACTAAATAAGATTTTATTGTGAGGGGAATGATTAATTAAGAGTAAGTTGACAGTTTTTTTCTTTTCTTTTGTCATTAGAAAAAAATCTTAATCCAATTTTTTCAATTCATCAAATGCAAGCATGAATACATGACCTATATATAGATAGCATTATAAATCTACATTTATGGATTAATAATTAATCTATACTTATCAACCAGCTTAAATTTCTAATATATAAAAGAGATAAAATAATCTATATCTGAAATAGTTCTAAAATAACCAAAATTGTTGGGGTCCAGTCTGGATTAAGTAAATTTTGGAGCCCAAATATGGTCAAATATTTGATTGGATATCTCATATGGGTTGACCTAAGTTTTCGCAATGCGTCCAACATCGTGGTATCAGAGTCAGGTTCTTCTCGAAACAAATCTTCTCCATGCATGTTGCCCCGCGAGAGGGTGTTTACCCCATAACTCCTCAACTAGACCACATTTGGGCTCCAAAATTTACCAAATTCAGACTGGACCCCAACAATCTCCCCCTCCGGTCTGATGAGAGGGTGTTGACCCCATAACTCCTCAACTGGACTCCATGCCTGTTGACCCGCGACAGAGTTCCTGTTCCCCCATGTCGCCGATCTCCGATCCTCTGAGTTGCCATGCATCTTCTGTCGTCTCCAGCTCTTCGACCGTCACGTCGACGCTGGCTGTCATGCGTAGCTCCTCTTGCACCACTGGGATCATGCCGATATCAATGGCATTGCTCTTTCTCTTGCCCACAAAGGTACTTACCGTTCATACATTATTTTTAGTATATCCAAGAAACGCGTGAACCCATCGAACCACAATCCAAGGCTCAATATCCATCCTCAAACAAAGCCACAATCCAAATCTTATTAATCCAATCATCGATATACACACTCTTGCCGAGGCAAGGTGGCCGCCGCATACATGAAAAGCACAAACCAAAGCAAAGCAAACCAACTCTTATCTATATGAAGTCACTGGCCAAGCCACAAAGGACTGATCAACTGCAGTTCTATCCGATCCAGCGCTGAGTAGCTAGCCCGCCTGGTCGTATCGAACTGCCGGCACCGCGCCCAATATGTCACAAGGGAGAATGCCACAAAGGAGAATGCCACACTCTTGCTCTTTCTCTTGCCCACAAAGATACTTACCGTTCATACATTATGTCCCGTATATCCAAGCAACGCCACTACACCTGCGTACCTGAAATAATGCCCACAAACGTGGGTCAGTACACAGTCGTACTGGTGAGCAGGGTAACCCACTCGTCTAAACCGACACTAAGTAGATAGTGAATGCAAACATTTATATGTGATCTTTCTACGTTGAAATCGTGAACTGACGGCACCGCGCCCAAGGCACGTTGCCATGTGTAGCTCCTCCTGCACCACTAGGATAATGCCGATATCAATGACACGATCAAGACCGAAGTCCCTGACGATCAGCCTCACTATGAGTCTTGGTTGCCTGTCCCCGACTTCAATCTTCCTCTAAACGTGTTAATGTTCCGATGAGGTTTTTCACCCTTGGCTAGCCAACCAAGCGGATGGTGTGATTCTCCCGAGATCCAAACTCCTGAATTTGTCCACCTTCATGTTCGAACCTGAAGCTTCCCCATACACATGCGTCCTCGACCAGAACATCACGCACTGTGCATGTCGTCGATGAACCACAACTCCCCTTGAATTGTGTGAGTGATGATGCTCCCGCCTCAAATTGAGTTTCTTGCAAACCTTGATCTCCTCACTACAACAAAAATACCTTTTTATGACGGCTAAAAAACGTTATAAATGACTTTTTATAATGTTTTTCTGTAAACCCTTAGACGATATAAAAATCAGTGTTATAAATATTTCTAAAAAGCATCATAAATATTATGTACATATATAACATTTTTTCCTAAAAACATTATAAATAAGACGAGCATATATAACACTTATTTTTCAAACCGTTATAAATAAGATTAATATATATAGCACTTATTTTCAAATCGTTATAAATAGAAAATCTATGTATAACACTTATTTTTCAAACTGTTATAAATGTAATGCACATATATATTCTTTTTCAAAGCGTTACAAATAGCAATACTCAATGCTGCTCAATTTTAAAAGAATTTAATGACATGACAGGAACATAAATCAGTACTCATAGAACCACAACACAAATTCACAACACTAAACAATATATATATATATTGTTGAAATTAGTTGATGATTTTATTGATTGTCTCATTGGCATTATATAGCCTTACAGTCATTGATAGAATGATCTCAATCATTATGACAATAATCTCATAATGGAATATCCTGTGACATATTCTGGCATACCAAATGTCCTCAGGATATTCCCATGTGCTTATACTATACTTAAATATGACACCCAACATACCATATCAACACTCCCCCTCAAGATGGGTGAAAGATATTCACTAAGCCCATCTTGTCACATCCTCTAATCATGCTCACTGAGGCGAGTCCCTTGGTTAGTCCATCTGCTACTTGATTCCTGGTTGGAACATGGCCAAGCTCCAGTAATCCACTATCCAACTTCTCTTTGATGAAGAATCTATCAATCTCGATGTGTTTGGTCCTGTCATGCTGTACTGGATTGTTGGCGATACTAATAGCTGACTGATTGTCACACCACAGCTTCATCTTGGCTCCTTGATCCAGCTTCAGCTCCACCAGCATATTCTTCAACCATAGCAGCTCTGCAACTCCCAAGGCCATAGTTCTGTACTATGTTTCAGCTGTCGATCTGGCCACCACAGACTGCTTCTTACTCCTCCAGGAGACCAAGTTACCTCCTACAAATATGCAATATCCCGAGGTAGACCTCCTGTCATCAGCACAACTAGCCCAGTCAGAATCACAGTAGCCCTCGATGCTCACGTGATTGTTCTTCCTGAATATTAGTCCCTTCCCGGGAGCACCTTTCAAGTACCTCAGAATCTGGTACACTGCATCCATATGACCCTTCCATGGGTCATGCATGTAGCGGCTCACCACACTTACTGCAAAGCAGATATCAGGATGTGTGTGGCTCAAATAGATCAACTTGCCAACCAATCTCTGGTATCTGTCCCGATCAACTGGTTCTCCAGCCTCAGCATCAATCTTCAACCTCTGATCTATTGGTGTCGCTGCAGATTTGCACCCTAACATCCCAGTTTCTGTGAGAAGGTCCAGTGCATACTTCCTTTGAGAGAGAACAATCTCCTCTGCTTCTCGAGCAATCTCAATCCCAAGGAAGTACCGAAGAAGGCCGAGATCCTTTACCTCGAATTCCTTGCCAAGCTTTCCTTTGAGTTGGGCGATCTCCTGCTCATCATCTCCTGTGATAATCATATCGTCCACATACACCGCAAGCATGGTGATGTGGCCTCCACTCCGACGGAAGAATACAGTATGATCAGCATTGATCTGCTGATATCCCATCCCTATCATCGCCCTTCTGAATCTGTCAAACCACGCTCGAGGAGACTGCTTCAGTCCATAGAGGGACTTCTTCAACCTGCAGACTTTGCCTACTGTCTGATTGGTGCCAAATCCTGGTGGTATCTCCATGTACACCTCCTCCACTAGATCTCCATGAAGAAACGCATTCTTTACATCCAGTTGGTGTAGCTTCCATCCACCATTCGCTGCCAGAGAAATCAGAGTCCTGACAGTGCTCATCTTTGCAACTGGTGCAAAGGTCTCGTCATAGTCGATGCCGTACGTCTGACTGTATCCTTTGGCTACTAGTCGAGCTTTGTAGCGATCAACCTGTCCATCTGGGTTCTGCTTCACGGTAAAGACCCACTTGCATCCAACTGCTCTCTTCCCCTCTGGCAGTCTCACAAGCTCCCAAGTGTGGTTCTTCTCCAGAGCTTCCAACTCCTCGTGCATTGCCGCTTTCCACTTTGGATCGTTCTTGGCAACCTGCCAATTGTTAGGTACAGTAATACTATCCAAAGATGCTATAAATGCTCCATGAGAAGAAAGGATATGGTCATAAGAAACAAACTGAGCAATATCCCAACCATATCTGTTTGGAGGATTTCTTGCATTGCTGCGAGTGGTCCTCCGTACAGATAGTGGTGTGGGAGGAGTAGTAGTAGGAGGAATGATATCTTGTGAAGGAGGGGGTATCACCTGAAGGGGGGTTAGTGTCGGTGCCTCAGGAGTTGGGACGAACGCAGGCAAGGGACTTGGCACTGGCACTGTCGGTACTGGTCCTGCAATTTGCTTCTCTCTCCTGCTGTAGGTAAGTAACTCTCCCTGAGCCGTAGGCCTAACACCTTTACCTTCTTGTCCCTTCTCCGTGCCTCCATGCCAAACTTCTAAATTGGTTACCACCAAGTTCTCCATCTCCCCCTCTCGCCTAATACTGGCAGTATTAGGCGTGTTGTGTGAAGTTCCGTCCTGGCGGTAGTATGGCTCATGCTCCCGAAAGTGGACATCCATACTGACAAACTTCTTCTTCTCTACTGGACTCCAGCACACATACCCCTTTTGGGTCGCCGAGTAGCCTACGAAGATGCATTTGACCGCTCTAGGGTCAAGTTTCCCAACTGATGGCCTGTTGTCCTTCACAAAACACACACACCCAAACACCTTCAGTGGGAGTATCCCACTATTATTGCCTTACAATACCTCACATGGGGACTTCCATCCGAGGACCTTCGAGGGCATCCTGTTGATGAGTTGAGCTGCTGTCAACACTGCATGCCCCCACAGACTGTGGGACATTCATGTCGATCATCATACTTCTTGCGACCTCCAGAAGGTGTCTGTTTTTCCTTTCTGCAACTCCATTTTGTGCTGGTGTGTATGCACAGGTGGTCTGATGCTGTATTCCGTGTGCTGACAGGTATTCTGCAAGCGTCATGTTGGTATACTCCGTTCCATTGTCAGACCTCAGTACCTTCACAACTGCTTTGTACTGAGTCTGGACATGCTTATGGAAATCCCGAAAACAAGCAGGTACATCACTCTTATTTTTTATCAAATATAACCAGGTAACACGAGAGGCACACTCAATGAAAGAAACAAAGTACTTATAACCATTCATATTGTTAGTAGCACATGGACCCCAGACATCAGAATGTACTACCTCAAAAGCAAAAGTGCTCCTATGACCCGTGCTAACATATGAGCTCCTAGTAAGTTTTTCTAACTCGCACGCATCACATACTAATTTCTCTTTATTTGTTTTTGCATAAATCTCTGGATACAACTTACTTAGAGTATCAAAGGAAGAATGTCCCATCCTCCGATGATGGAGTATCAAGGTATCCTCAGTCCTCTGCTGCAGTCCTTCCATGCCAGCCTTCTCTGCCATAGATACCAATGCTGAGTCCAGTCCTTCTCGATCTAGGTACCACAGTCCCTCATGCCAAGTGCCAGTCCCAAGTCTTCGTCCTGTCCCTTTCTCCTGGAAGGTCACATTAGGAATATCAAAAGAAATAATGCAATTAAGTTGGAGGATTATAGAACTAATGGACAAGAGACTGACTGGAAAGGATGGAGCATGTAAAACATTGGATAATCTTACTGAACCTGTACAATTAACAGTACCCTTACCGACCACTGGCTGGAAAGTGCCATCAGCTGTCTGAATGTTGTCTGCTGATGCTAGGTGAGTGTAGGAAGAAAACTCACTAGCATTCTCCGTCACATGCCGAGATGCTCCCGAGTCGATAATCCAGTCTGATGATTTAAGGGAAGAGATAGACGCAAGGGCAAGTGATTCGTTAGTACCTTCTGATGGATGGGCATACATGGCAGCGTTGTCCCTAACAAAGAATGAGGTGGACGCCTCCTCTGTTCTACTCCTCATGTCTCCCAGTGCCTGGTCCTCCACAGTAAAGGTGCCATCAGCTTCTCCGTTCCCTTCTGATATCAGGAGGTTTGCCCGATAACCTCCTCGGCCGCCTCGTCTATCCCCTCGACCATGACCACGTCCTCCATTATATCCTCGTTCGCCGAACGGTCCTCGTCCATCACCTGAATCTTCCTCCCTAGGTGGTTTGGTACAAGCATACCGATGATGACCCATCTTTCCACAGTTGTAGCACTGCCGGTTATGCTGCCAGGACTCTCCCTTAGATCCTGTGTTACCTGAGCTGGTGATCGCTAGTGCTGACTTTGCTTCGGGGGGACCACCTGTCCCGGCTTGCAGCCTGATGCGTGTCTCCTCCTGGATCATGGCTGAGATAGCCTCCTCAAGGCTAGGGATCTTTGGTTGGGCTAGAAGTAGGGCCGTCCTCTGTGCGAAAGCTGCAGTCAGCCCTTTGAGGAACTTCATCGTCCTCTCCTGCAGACACACCTGTCTCTCCTTACACTTAGGGTCCCCGCAGCTCGCCCGATCTGAGGAGTGATCATAATCCAACCACAGACGCTCCAACTTCGTGGCATACTCCTGCACCGTCTTCTCTCCCTGTACGGTGTCATCAATCTCCCCCTTTATCTGGAAGACCCGTAAGTTGTTCCCCACACCATCATAGGTCCTTCTCAACTTCTCCCACACATCTTTCACCATCTCAATATCGTCTACTATGGCGGCAATAGACTGGACTAAGGAGTTGAGAAGCCAGATGTAGATCACCATATGAGTGGACTTCCACTCATCGCGTCCTGTCGAGCCCTCGTCCGGCTCTGTCGTCTCGCCCGTCAGGAACCCCTCCATGTTTTTTCCTGCGAGGGTTCTTCTCACCCGTCGTGACCAACTCAGATAGGTGGCTGGTCCATCTAATTTCAGATCGATGGAGGGAAGCTTCAACTCCGGCGACGTTCGTGTCGTGTTCTCACCAGCCGACATCGTCAACAACTTCATCAACGTCGCCACCTCTGCAGAATCTAGTTTCTTGATGACCTCCTCCATCGATGCGTCGTCTATCCAATCACGTCACGTCCGCTCCATGACTCACGCTTGTCCTCGTCGTCCGCTCCTAGATCCGAACATGACCTCCCTTTTTTCAGATCTAGGCATCCCTATTAGGCGCTGCCTCGTGCTGGTGCGGAGGAGGCGGCAGCACGCATGTCACAACCGCCGTCGCAGCAGCAGCAGCCGCAGTAGTAGCCGCAGTAGTAGCGGGACGGGGCAGCAACAGCGAAGGGCGGCCTGCGAAGGGAGGAGAAGAGGAGAGGAGGGAAAAAAAGGGGGGGGGTGGAAGAGTTCGGTGGAGGAGATCTAGGAAATCCTCCTGTGGGTTTGTGGAAGCTTGGTGACGGCTAGGGTTTGTGGAAACTTGGCTCTGATACCATGTTGAAATTAGTTGATGATTTTATTGATTGTCTCATTGGCATTATATAGCCTTACAGTCATTAATACAATGATTTCAATCATTATGACAATAATCTCATAATGGAATATCCTGTGACATATTCTGGCATCCCAAATATGTCCTCAGGATATTCCCATGTGCTTATACTATACTTAAATATGACACCCAACATACCATATCAACATATATATATATATATATATATATATATATATATAACAATAAAATAAAACATTTTCTCATATCATAGATTCTGATATATAAAGTTCCAACATAGATCGACTCGAAACACAATTCCAGACATCAAACACCAAAGTCTCGTGTGACAACATACAACACAATTGGGCATCAAACACCAAGTCTCATGTGACAACCCGCTTGTACCACATAGTAGAAGTCTTTTATTTTAGAACTCACAAGCTACTCAAATTTTAAACACAACAGAGTTTGACACTGGACATGCACAACTACTACTAATGACCTGGCTTGGCTGCTTCAATATTTCAATGGAAAGGACACCACGGGAGCCTTGTTGTCATATTCCTCCTCTTGTTACCAGTTGTATTTCCGGAAGAATCAAGCTAGCCAAGTTGAGGTCAAATAATTAACCATCCAAAATAAGTGCTCTCAAAAGAATATGTATCCTTCAAAAGAATATTTAGGTTGTCAATTAACACTTTGGTATATGGTACAAAAGAAGACAATATATCAAAAAGGGTAAGTTTTGATGTGGACACCTCCTACCCTAGGATGACACGAGAACAAATAAAAATAACAATTCGAAGTTTGAAGTTAATGCATCAGAAAAATAATGCTGAAAAATATGAAAAACTACTGCTTGAATGAGAAGTTTAACAATATTTGATATGACTGAAGTGTATATTCCAAAGCCACATGAGATGACTTGTCCCTGTCCTCGCTAAAAAGTATATTTCCTTCTTTAGGTTTTACGAAGATTTAACTTTTGGAATTTACATAGAAGAAAAAGGAAGGAAGTCATATTATGCACTGAGATCTTGAAATTTCTGTTATTAAGAGAATGTTAATAAACGGTCTCGCACATTATATAGTTTTCTGCTTCTGCTTATATTCTATACTCTTATACAAAATGTCCCATGTTTTTTCTGACATTTTTGTCGAATTCCAAAGTTTTCGAGCCATCAAATTTGTTATTAGTGACAACAAACAAGTGAAATTAATTATCAGTGTTATGCACAATGTGACTGAAAATAAATTTGAGCGTCTTGAGTTATTCCTTGTGAATTTACAGAAGGTCATATATAGTTATTGAAACCAAGCGCATACATCGAACATAAATTACCTTTTTCTACAGGGAGCTCATCTGTACAGACATTGCTAATGAGCTGTGTGTTAACCTGAAAACACACATAAAAGTAGGCTCAAATACAATGATAATATTGGATGTAACATATAAACCTCTTTTCAGAGATTATATTCAACTGTGACAAGTATGAACTGCTATTAAATAACTTCCTATGATTGTTGAAACAAGTATTGAATGAGCTTATTACTAGTTTGCGCAAGAATGAATTGCTATGATTGTTGGAACAAGTGTTGAATGAGCTCAATACTAATTTTAAGAAAATTTTGTGCAAGAATTCTCATGTACTAGTTCTCAGATCCAATTGTTTTGAGTATACACTCTAGACCAGGATGCGGACGAATTTTGCATAATCATAGTGAAATATTGAACATTTGATTCTATTCCATCTTCTGTATGTACAACTAATTAAGTGGGAATTAAATAAGCAGTACTTAAATGAATTCATATAACAGTACCAAGTTATGCAATATATATCTAAAGTAAAATATGGATCACAATAATAGTGTATCTCATATTGACTTTTCATAATGCAAGCACGTGCATGTGTCTGAAAGACAATATATCTACCCATCTTTAAATTAGCATGTCTGATTTAAGAGATCAATACCATAAGACTTCCTATCCATTACTTCACATTTTATTAGATTCCTTCAATATCAAAAATCGGTCTTCGTTTATATTTTTTAATATAATTCCCTCGAGGCCGACGCTCATTCATTTGTTCCATAAAATTCATTCTAATATGATCAAAGAGCTTATGTATTACAAGATCCCTAACTTCAAGTATCCATGAGTTGAAGGACTGCAATATTAGAATTCATATAACCATACCTATTTTCAGCAAATAGTATGACAACCCAGTTATTAAAGGATGACTCTGACAACCATTCTTTAGCATATGAGGCCTCCAAAATAATTTGTTTGAAAAAATTTCTGTGCTCTGACACAGTCGTTGAGACTAGTGTACTTACTGGAATAATTCAGAATTCTTGTATATGTTACTAAAATTAACCCCCAAATTTCTGTTCTTGTGACAACGAGGTATATTGCAACATCCATGTTGCTGGATTATAGCCCCTTTCTTATCTTTTGACTTTGTCAACTTCCTGCACAACCAGAAATAGGGGAAAAAGTATTGCAGATGATCATAATGTTGATGGTGCATGGTGAAATTTGTGTATGGTGGAATTTTTGGCATATATATTTGATTTACTTAATATTTAGCGTAAGCCGCCAAATACTACAAACTAGGATACATAGTGGAATCTAAAACGAGAGAAAAAATGAACTCACATTTAAACACATGCCTCAGGGTGTTTTATATGGATGTATAGCCCTCTTTGTGAGTAAGAATACCAGCTGGTCAAGCATACAAATTGTATACATACGATGCCAATGTCAATTCAATATGAAAACTACAAATATGAACTTCAGGAAACAAACAACAGCGAAGTTAGGTAATTGGGTTACGGATATGCACCTGCAATTGAGTTGTCTATGTCCACGAGTCCAAATTATGTCATGTCGTATTTATGTCCATGCAGAGTTGAAAGAACTTCAATATTTCACAAAGAAGAACAAGAAAAGGAAATAACAAGTTCAGAACTTTGTATCCCGATCAAATGTCGAGGGATTTAAAATGTATGTAAATATATGGCAACAGAGTAACAAAACAGAAAAATACCAATATTCTTCGAACTTGTTAGATGGTGGGGAACATGGTCCAATGGAGGTTGCACACGCTCAAGAGAAAAAAATTTCCTCCCAAATCTGACTTGAACTTGTTAATAAAGTGAACCATCTCCGAAACATGCCTCTAACATGCAAAATAAAAGTAAATAATTCAAATAATTCTCTATATAATTTCCACAGTTCAACATGGAATCACCAGGTTTAGAATGAAAGACCTTCCTTCTGTGTCGTAAGTTTCAGAGTCACTTCCGTGCTTGCATTTGTGAATGTTACTCACAGATTCCAAAAAATTAAGCGAAGGCTGACAACAGTATGTTCCTACCCAACCTGGAGACTACTGTACCAATTTTAATCAAAGATGTAAGCACGGACCTACAACAAAGCATAGAAAAATACACAATCTAAAGCATATGGAAATGCACAATCTACTTAAATCAAGTTTCAAGTTACAAGTATTGGTAGTCTCAAAAAAATAATTACAGACTTGTGTTTGAAGTAATAGAATATTGTCCTAAAAAACATTTAGATATACCCTATATACAAAAATCAAGTTTCAGGTCACATATGTTAAAACTTTTAGGAGTATATTAGATGGAAACAAAAATCAATTGCTTCAAGTATAAAGAATTTTGTCCTAAGCATAACTCAACAATATATAAAAAACTAAAGAAATTTGTCACATTCTCTTGTATCCCAAATAGTAAATATCGTTCCAGAACCAACCAAATTATCAATAAGCAGTACTTTGTCAAACTGCAACATACACTCAAAATGCAAACACATAATATTTGTTGGCTAGAAGCAGAGGATTGTAACCTTCAGGAGACAAGGACAGTGAACACAATGTATTTGGAGAATGTTTTATTTCTTGCTCTTGATATTAAACAAACAAGTACACACATATTTATATAGCCACTATGGTAACAACTCAACCCTAAAAATAAGCTAATAAACCCTATTAAAGTGGATCTAAATTAGACAAGTTCTATTCCAAAAAGAAATTGGTCAAATCTAGGTTATTTAACTAATATTCTCCTCCTTAATCTAGGTTTGATCAAGGTTGATAACTCCAAGCACCTGCTGCATCTCAGCGAATTTCACTTTGGCGAGAGCCTTCGTGAGAATGTCGGCACGTTGCTTCTCAGTGCTCACGAACTCCACATTTATCTGCCCTCTTTCAACACACTCGCGAATGAAATGAAAGCGAATATCAATGTGCTTACTGCGTACATGAAACACTGAATTCTTCATCAGCGCAATTGCAGACTTGTTGTCGACATAGAGCGTGACTGGCTTAGGTTCGCGGCCATTCATTTCACTAACTAGATTCCTCAGCCACAAAGCTTGACACGCTGCAGCCGTTGCCGCCATGAACTCAGCTTCGCAGGAGGACAACGCGACAGTTTTATGCTTCTAAGACGCTCAAGTGATCAGGTTCTTGTTGAGGTAGAACGACATTCCGCTGGTGCTCCTCCTGTCAACGACATCTCCGGCTAAGTTACTATCGGTGAATCCATGCAGTTCATCTTCACCATGTCCTCTTCCATACATGAGTCCATACTCAAGTGTTCCCTTCACATATCTGAGGATCTGTTTCACAGCCTGGTGATGCATGGTTGTTGGCTTCTCCATGTACCTACTCACCATTCCGACAGCATAACAAAGGTCCGGGCGAGTATGAGTTAAGTACCTGAGACAGCCAATGATTCGCCTATATTGCGTCGGATCGACTGGTGTTCTTTCAAGGTTCTTGCTGAGTTGCAGTTTAGCTTCCATGGGATACCTGGTTGGATTGCAATCTCCCATTCCAAACTGCTGCAAAACTCTCTTCGCATATGCTGATTGCTTCAGTGTAATGTGATCACCCTGTTGATCTACCTCTATACCAAGGTAGTAAGATAGTAACCCAAGATCACTCATCTCAAATTTCTGCATCATCTGCTGCTTGTAAACCTTTACTACAGTTGCTCTTGTGCCTGTGACGATTAAGTCATCAACGTACACTCCGACAATGAGTGCACCCTCTATATTGCTCCTCGTGTACACAACATGCTCTTGAGTGCATCTGATGAATCCCAGCTCCTTTAAACAGCTGTCCAGGCGTGTGTTCCAGGCCCTCGGTGCTTGTCGCAAGCCATAGAGAGCCTTGGACAGCCTGTACAGCTTGTGCTCCTGGTTCTTGACGATGAAGCCTTCAGGTTGAGCTACATATACCTCCTTTTTGAGGTCACCATTCAGAAACGCAGATTTAACGTCTAAATGGTGTCGTGCTGGGCTGCGAGGGCAATGATCAAGCGAACTGTGTCGAGTCTGGCAACTGGAGCAAATATTTCATCAAAATCAACTCCATATTGCTGGACGTAGCCCTTTGCCACAAGTCTTGCTTTGTGCTTGAGGATCTTGCCTTTACTGTCTCTCTTCACCTTGTATACCCATTTTAAACCGATGGGTTTCTGCCCAGATGGTAACTCAGTAAGCACCCAAGTCCCATTCTTCTCGATGGCTTCAACCTCCTTCTTCATATCTTCCCGTCATTCATGTTCAAGTGTAGCATCTTAAAAATTTGCCGGTTCTTCAGCCGACAAAAATAACATCTCTGGATCAAGAAAAGTATCCTCAGTTTCAGCATATATGTCAACAATTGAGCGGTATCTCCTTGGCTCATTCGAGTTTGTCGTCGGTGTGGGTGAGCCGCTCGAAGTTGTGGCCGCAGCTTGTGGTGTAGTAGGCTCCCTTGATGCCATTACCGCTCTGTGCGTCATAGGTGTTGCCGCATCTCCTGTGCCCTCCGGCGTGTGCATAGCCGCGCCCACTGCTCTCTGTGGAGTGATCACTGTCTCGACAACAGGATCTTCGACTGAGAGTTCTACCCAGCCTTGTGATTCGGTACCATCACCATTGTTCCAATCCCATCTCCTTTCTTCCTCGAATACAACATCCATGTTCACATGGATCTGGCTACGTTGAGGATTATAGAGACGGTATGCTTTGCAGCCCTCTTCCACGCCAAGGTACACCAATGGCGTACTTCGGTCATCAAGTTTATTATGATGAGGACCTGCAGTCTTCATGTGTGCGACGCATCCAAACACCCTTAAGTGTTCGGGGTTTGGTTTCTTACCAGTCCAGGCTTCATACGGCATGAGCGCACTGAGAGCTTTAGTTGGCAACCGGTTGAGCAGGTACACAGCATGTCTGACCGCCTCGCCCCACATACTTCCAGGAACATGCATGCTCTTGAGCAAGCTCCTTGTCGTAGCCATCACGGTGCGATTCTGACGCTCTACTACGCCATTTTGTTGTGGTGTATATGGTGCGGTGAGGTGCCGTTGTATGCCTTCGCCTTCATAGAAGCTTGTGAATTCCTTGGACAGGAACTCACCTCCTCGATCAGTTCTTAGTGTCTTTATCTTGTTGTCACATTCATTCTCTACAAGAGACTTGAATTTCTTGAAAGCATTAAGGGCATCACTCTTTTCTTTGAGCATATACACCCACATCATGCGACTGAAGTCATCAACAAGTAGAAGAAAGTACTTGTTACCAGCAAGTATATCGGGTGTAATCGGGCCGGAAATGTCAGCGTGCACAAGTTGCAGTGGCCTCTCAGCTCTGAAGCTTGCCTGCAGAGGGAACGGTAGTCGTGCTTGTTTGGCGATGAGGCACCCTTCACAGAGCTGGTTTGGATGAGAAATCTTTGGCAGCCCTGTGGCCATTCCCTTCTCTGCCATCATCTTGAGCGCGAAGAAATTCACGTGCCCGAGCCTTGCATGCCACAACCAGGCTGGGTCTTGTACTTTGGCCATTAGACATATCGGCCTGCAAGATTCAAGAGCTATCTTGTACATGCGGTTAGGTGATCTCCTCACCTTCATCAGCAGAATGTCGTTCCTGTCGTACACCCTCAAGTAGGAACCGACAATCTCCACCTTGCTTCCATCTTCTGTTAATTGACCAAGGCTCAATATATTACTTCTTAAACTTGTAATGAAGTATATCTCCGACAGAAGACGTTGTTCGCCATTCTTGCATTGGAACATGATTGATCCCCTGCCCTCAATATGCACGGTTGATCCATCACCAAACTTGACACGGCCGGTGATGTCCTGATCAAGGTCCTTGAACTTTCCTCGGTGGCCCGTCATGTGGTTGCTAGCGCCGTTGTCGAGGTACCACACATCGGTGTCAGCCTGCGCTTCGCCAGCACTACGCAAGTCTGGTACTATCTTCTCTTCATTGAGCATGACGAGGTCAGGCGTCTCCTCCTGAGTCTCTCCCAACAGCAATGCGGCATCTTCATCTTGCGCTCGTGCGAGGTTCGCCTTCTCATCACGACGTTTGTTGCGAAACTCTGACGCATAGTGCCCATAGTTTTCACAATTGAAGCACTTGATTTTTGATTTGTCACGGTTGGAGCTTGAACCACGAGTCCCCTCACCCTCCTAGTGTTGCACTATTTGGCAGCCACGACCACCCCTGCCGCGCCAGCGGCCAAGTCCACGGGGCTTGCCACGGCCCCGGTCGTCGCTAGAGTGCCCCTTTCCGCTCAACGACAAATCAGCGCTGTCTTTCTTCGATCGTGCCTGCCACTCAGCGTGAGTAAGCAGGAGTTGTCCATTGTTGCTCTCGCCTCGACCACGTATGCGTTATTCGTACACTTTGAGGCGACCGATCACTTCCTCGACCGGCATGGTCTCCACATCCACAAACTGCTAGATTGCAGCAACGACCTACAGGTACTTGTCTGGGACGGAGACGAGCAGCTTATTAATGATGACAACGTCCTCCATGTTGTCTCCCAATCCACGAATCTTGTTTGTGAGGGTCGTCAATTTTCCCGCAAACTCATCGATGGAATATGTTCCCTTCATACGCAAAACCTCGAACTCACTCTTCAAGGTTTGAATTCTTGCCTTCTTCACCCGATCTGTGCCGAGGTACATTATCTTCAGGCTTTCCCAAGATTCCTTAACCGTTTTGTGCTTGGCCAACTGGAGTAGGATCTCCTCGGGGACAGCTTGAAAAATGCACGCCAACGCTATCTTGTCTCTCTTCTTTTCTACGACCATCCCGGCCGCGGGTTCAATGGCGTCCCAAACGCCTTGAGCCTCCATGAAGACCTCCATTTTGATCGCCCAAGTGGAGTAGTTGACAGATGTCAGCATCGGGTAGTGCAAGGTTATGCTTCCCTCCTTTGTTGTTGGCGTCGTCGAGTGCTCGACGATTGACATCTTGTTGAGTCGAAGGTACTTTGGCTTACACTTGGCTCTGATACCAAATGTTGGCTAGAAGCAGAGGATTGTAACCTTCAGGAGGCAAGGACAGTGAACATAATGTATTTGGAGAATATTTTATTTCTTGCTCTTGATATTAAACAAACAAGTACACACATATTTATATAGCCACTATGGTAACAACTCAATCCTAAAAATAAGCTAATAAACCCTATTAAAGTGGATCTAACCCTATTAAAGTGGATCTAAATTAGACAAGTTCTATTCCAAAAAGGAATTGGTCAAATCTAGGTTATTTAACTAATAATATTGTCCTAGCTACTTGGGCATGCCGCCTACAGTCCAACATACAAACCATTTTAAGCAAGCTACTGCCTGCAGTCTATAGCCTGATAACGGCTCTATTAAACAACGAAATAACACTAATAATAATAGAAATTAGCCTACCAACCTCTTGTAGTCCCCAGTCCCCGATCCGACCAGAAGATGCACTACGTAAAGACTTGTGGCTAGTTTGACTAAAAATCTGAACTTAATATAAAATGACCCTTTTGACATTGAATCGTGGCGGACGAATAAAAGAGAATCATTCCAACTCATGGTTTGGCTTCTGTTGTAATAAGTCCTAGATGCAGCGGACTGCGTCTCGGCGAGTGAGCTCCATATAAGAGTCCCTTCGACGGGACCAGTCGGCTGTTGCTTTTCTTGAACGTTTTCGTTACGAGGTTTTGGATGAAGTGTTTTCGCGTCGTTGTCTGCTTTCGTTTTCTAAGGAATTCGTTAGGACGGACTGAATACTGGGAGCCCAAAAGTCCGAATGGGGTAAAACCGTCAGAGGAGAGCCCCAATCTGACATTAGGCGAATCCGAAGAAAAATCTGGATACTCTCGATCAAAGTGCTTCCATGCTTCTCCATCGGATGGATAATCCAATACTCCTTTGATCTATTTTCACCTGTGCCAACTCATATTTTCTGTAGTCTCCTTTACCATAAACAACCTCTGCAACCGCAGCGTCAAAGATAAGTAGTGCATCGAATCGGTAGGCTTCTTTGCACCGACAGACTTTTCTCTTCCAGTAGCCTTGTAGCGATCAGCACCACAGAATCTGCACGCATCTTCATCATTATCGTCTTTGTAGTACAATATGCACCCATTACGACATGCATCAATTTACTCGTATCCCATCCAGAGCGATCTCACCATCCTCTTAGATCGGTAGAAGCCTTTAGGCAACTTTGCATCCTCTGGTAAGATCTCTATAATCAAATCCATCAGTCGGTTATAACATTCTTGCGACATGTTAAAATCGGACTTGATACTCAACAATCTTGTAACCACCTCCAACGGTGAATGATCCTCACAACCAGGATATAATAGAGTCTTGCATTCTCCAGCAACTCCATGAACTTTGCAGCATCGGCATTCGGTGCCTCCTCAGCTGCATCATGATTGTCCGGATCGAAACTAGGCCCCGCCGCATCAAAAATCATGTTCACCCACCCGTCGTCGTAAGCAGCGTGGTCGTGGACATCCATATACGGCTCCACATAAGGCTCTGACTCCGATGCTAAAGACACAAGTTCTCCGTACGCGGTCCACTGTTAGTAATTCGGCATAAAACTCTTCGAGTACAAATGATATGTGACTTCCACTTCTGGATGATATTTCAAGTTGCGACATCTCACACACGGACACTTAATTTTGGTACAATCCATGTACTGAGGGAACGCCTTAGCGAACTGCAGGAAATGTTGTACACCCTCAATAAATTTATCCCGTACACCGCACATGTCATCAGGATGACGGTTGTACATCCATGAACGATGACGCAGATAGTAATTCATATCCATTTCTAGATACTTCTGTAAAAATGAATAGACATCGTTCAAGTATATACTAATCGTTAAATATAATACATGCACTGATACTCCTAGTCCTAGCATATATACACAGGAATACCCAATTATGTTATACACCTACTCGTCAACACACACATAAGAATACTAAGAAATACAGTACATGCACTGATACACCAAGTCCTAGCACTGATATTTCTTCATTCAACTTTGTATCCTGGATACTCATATTGCAGTGTATCAGTTAGTATCAACTGAGCAGATTTGGGTTAGGGTTAGGGTTAGGGTTTATGCACTGCTTCAAGTATTAGTCATCTGTTATAGGGGAGTGCCTGTCCATAGGAGTATATGTCATGTTAACAGCAGATTTGGGGAGCAACACGGTGAGCAGTGAGATGGGGAGAGGCTGTTGCACAGACCCGACAGTGCACATTTGATGTGCACATGAGTATTGCGGCAGACTTCACAGGGTCTGCGCACACCATCGTACAAAGCAGGGTGAATCATTAGGCAGCAGCAATTTGAAGTTGCATTTTAAACTTAAGTATCACAACAGGCATTAGAAGATTGGGGGAATCTATGTGTATCTTATGTGTTTCAAATGTGGTTGTGTGTAGGTGAGGAATGGATATAGGTATAAGTTGTGAGTAAGATTCACTCGAGTTGATCACACTACAACTAAGGGCTTGATGTCACTCTAGTTTGGTATCAGTAGTACACTGATGGGCCTTCGGTTAGTGCCTTCAGTAGGAAGGTATTGATGTATATATTATAGGGAATATCAGTAGTGGCGGCATTATTTTTCAGTCCATTGTGTTTATGTACTACTATGTGTGTATCACTGACTGATGAATGTATCAGTTAAATGCATTGTTAGTGAATGCTAGTTAGTAATTATCAGCTAGGGTGAAGTTTAGATTTTAGTTATTTGAGTTAGATATCAAGTTAGAATATCAGACATCAGTTAGAGTAAGCTAAGTTTGTCTAGTTAGTCTTGTGTCATCTAGCATTAGTATTGATATTAAGTTGGTATCAGTTATATTAAGTTAGTAGCAGTTATTGTAAGTTAGTAAGTCATGATAGTATAAGTTATGTACTAATTGTATAGTATTAAACATATTTCAGAGAGAGAGAGAGAGGGTTAGGGTTAGGGTTTATACCCTCTGTGACAGTGTCTGTGTCGTGTATGTGTCTGTGTGTGTGTTGTGTCAGTGTCATGTCGTGTCTGCATCTGTGAGAGAGAGAGAGAGAGATCAGGTTAGGGTTAGGGTTTACACCCTCTGTGACAGTCTGTGTCGTGTCTATGTCGGTGTGTGTGTCGTGTCTGTGTTTGTGTCATATCGCGTGCATCTGTGAGAGAGAGAGAGAAAGAGAGAGAGATCGGATTAGGGTTAGGGTTTACACCCTCTGTGACAGTATGTGTCGTGTCTGTGTCAGTGTATGTGTGTGTCGTGTCAGTGTCAGTGTCAGTGTCATATCGTGTGCATCTGAGAGAGAGGGAGAGAGAGGGTTAGGGTTTACACCCTCTCTCACAGTCTGTGTCGTGTCTGTGTCTGTGTCTGTGTGTCGTGTCTGTGTCAGTATCATGTCGTGTGCATCTGTGAGAGAGAGAGAGAGAGTTAGGGTTTACCTAGAGGATGAGGAGGAGGAGGAGAAGGAGGAGGGGGACGCCGGAGTAGGTGGCTGTGGAGGACGCCGGAGGGTGCACTTCGCCGGAGAGGGGGGGGGTGGGAGGAGTTTTTAAAATTTTGGGGGAAGTCTTCGACAGAAGGGGAGATCGAAACCTATATTAAAATTTTAGCGACGTTTAGCGACGTCAACTTATGACGTCGCTAATAAAAATAGTTTGCGACGTTATAGACATCGCTAAAAACGTCGCTAAAAATCGAAAAAACAAACGTCGCTAAATACGTCGCTAAATTAAAAAACTTAGCGACGTTTAGCGACCTTAAAGAAGCTTATAGAGACTATTATTTAAAAAACTTAATTACTGTCGCTATATGTCGCCAACAGCGATGTATAGCGACGTTTATTTTTGGAGTCACTGAAATTTTTAATATTAGCGACGTTTTATTATGACGTCGCTAAAAACGTCGCTATTTCATCATATTTTGGTAGTGCGTTGTCGCCCTCCAACGAACCATGCAAGTCCTTGTACCAGAGTAGATCCTCCATCCTTGGATTCCAATCGTCCAGTTCCCTCCTGTGAGGGTGATTATAGGAGTGCTTATCTGCTCCGTAGACATAGTTGCACCTTCCCTCTCGAGAAGAATCTGGTTCTGATACCACATGTTGGACGTCTTCCCTCTCGAGAAGAACCTAGCTCCAAAATTTGATTAGATTTCAAATTTGTATCAAATCAAATTTTTGACCACCTTTGGGCTACAAAATTTACCAAATTTAGACTGGACCTCAACAAAAATAACTAGTTAACATAAAATCGAAACTTATTCTCCATCGTCCTTTCTGACTTTGATACCAATTTGATGTAAGACTGAAACCCAAATGAAAATTTTAAAAATAGAGAATATCCTATTTGGATTAAAATTTAAATTTTTATGGATTTGTAAATAATTTAGGCTTGTGAACACATTTCAATATTTTTATCACAATATTATAGTCATCCGTAGAATCTAACAATGAAAGTGAGCTAAGAACGGAGTCACCATAACACTGACAAAAATGACAATGAAGATGGTGAAAAGGCAAGGCAAGGGCAAGGCAGGCGACCACGAATTCCAAAAAATACGAGAATAAGACTCAAAATTGGCGGCACACAAATATTTGGAAGAAAATAAAGCTCATTTTTTTATATTCTCAACTCAACCTCTCTACCATTCTACACTCTTGCATGTCCTTATAATTAATATCAGAAAAATAATATTAGGTACATTATAATGACGAATAATTTGAACTAATCCTAATGATGGTCACATTAATATCCTAATTCAAAATAAATTAAATCATGAGAAAATCCTAAGTAGATCTAATTTGGTTGGACTCAGAGATGGTCATACATCGTTCTCCTTTACTTTGAAGACTTCAACACAAAGGCGGAACTAGCTTAGGGCTGTAGCTCACCCAAGAATTTTTTGTTTGTTTTTCTTTTTCGTATATATTTATTTGGGTTATTTTTTATGAGTCTATCCGTGCTTCAGTCTACTCCAACCTAATCTAACCTATCCCTGTTCAAACTTGTAGCTCCGCCACTACTTCAACACCTAGTGAATAGTACAAACAAGAACTCCAAAGAGCTAGAAGTGAACTTCTTGTTGTATCCCAAGATGGCCATGCATGGTGGTGGTCATTCTTTGGTCTCGGTTTTGTACTAAGGAGAGAGGAGATCCTGATCCTTAAAATATTTACTCAGACCATATCAATAATCATCACATCGAATAGGACTGCATGCCGAGCTATATAGACACGTACACTAAGTCCAACAGTCTCATGATCTTTAAACGATTGTAAATGCCATTTGCTATTGTCTCTGTGGAATCATTTGCCTTGCTTTGTGATGCTTAAACTATATATTTTGGATTATAATGAAATTTGATATATACTAATTAGTACAGTGATATTTGTACCTTCAAATTATTTCTCCATAAGTGATAATTGACATGATAATTAATATCGCAGTTGACATAACAAATTTTAAAATTAAAATTAACATTAAAATTAATATTAATATTAGTATAATTAAAATTAGAAAAAAATTGACTTATCCTCCTCTTTTTTTTTTACAAAAAATTTGTTGTAGCGATAAGAATTTGCCCATAATTAGCCAAAAAGAAAAAAAAATTGAAAAATTAATTTGGACAAAACATTTCGCCAACAGAGTTGGTGAAAATTTGAAGTTGCTCAAATTTCGCCAACTCAGTTGGTGAAATTAAGGATTTTATTTTATTTTTTTAATATTTTTTGAATTTTTGCCATCTTTGTTGGCAAAAATTTGTTTCTCCAAATTTTCGCCAATCTTGTTGTCGAAATTTCGCCTCTCCGGTTTATTTGCGTTGGGGGTTGGGTTGGGTTGGGTTGGGTTGGGTTGGTTTCGGTTGGTTGGGGGTTGGGTTGGTTTAATAGGGATTTGTCTAATTTTATCCATGACCATGATAGTAATATTTTTAATTTTATTTAATAAAAAAATAATAAAATGATAGTAATATTTTTAATTTAATTTTATTTGGTAGTTAACAATTTTTTATAGTTAATAAAATTAATAAAATGATACTAACAAAGTTTTGATAGTTAGTAATTTTATTTAATTTTCGTCATGACCATGACAGTAATATTTTTAACTAATTAATTTTAGCCATGTACATGACAAGTTTATCTATCCCTAATTTGTTAGTACTAGGATTAGTGTTATGGTTAAAATTTTAACCATAATTCAAACCCTAACTATCTTCAAAACTTTAATCCTAATAATGTCACTAATCATTTAAATCATTTTTCTAATCATAACACTAAACGTAACACAATTACTAACACTAAAATTTTTGGTAGTCATGGCTATTGTTTGGACTGTCAAAATATTTGACAGTCCTGAAATCCAGTAATAATTATCTGCCGTAAGAAAGTCGAGCAGATTTCAAGCGGTCATAACTATTGGCCCAAAAGTTTTAACCAAAATCACAAGGATATTCTTCTCACATTTCTTCAAATTGAAGATATTAGGATTAGGGTTAGAGTTATGAGGATGGCGTTGGATACTGCAAGTTGACTGATGTCTAGTATATATATATATATATATATATATATATATATATATATATATATATATATATATATATATTACGTGTGTTGCACGAAAAAATTTACGTTGCACGTATAAAAACAAATTTATAATAATATTTAAATTTTATTTAAAAATTAAATTATATTAGAATATTATAAATATGATTAAAATATATTTTAGTTATAATTTGTTATAATTTTTGTGAACTTTGGATATATGTTTGAATAGATAATACCTTGTAGTTAATTTAAATATAATTTAAACTTTGAATATATTTTAGTATTTATTATATGTTGGTTTTATTTTTTTCAGCCGCTCAAAAGATATCTGGAAGTTAAACTTTTTAAATTTTTTTTTTTTTTTTTTACTTGCGGTCAGTTTTGTGGGAGATAAAAAATGGGTTTCCATTATGCAGAAGATAAGGACAGAAGTTAAGTTTAAAAAAAAAAATCTTCCGTAAATTTTAAAATTAAATCAGCGATGATATACAAACGACTTCTGTGGCTCAAATTGGAGCCGATCAAAGCCATCTTTTATATATAAAATTTTGTAAGAAGGTAATTATATTATTCCAACGAAAATAATCTTAAGTACAACTCACACCCTTACTACTCGTTCCCCTTTAATCCCATTATAGAAATATCATATTCAATATTATTTATAATTCCTACACTAGAAGTACCCTGCCCCTCAAAAATCATGTTATTTCTCACCCTCCATACAAGCCAAACTGAAGCAGCCAATCGCATACGCGCATTTCTAAACCAAGCCACACCTCGCTTCCTGTTTGCAATAATATGGTCAACTATCATCTTCCATTCATGCGCTCCCCAACTTCCCAACTGTAGTTTCTTCTGTTGTTTCCTCCATATATCCCATGTCACCGAGCATTGGAAGAAAAGATGTTCCATAGATTCTTCTCCTTGCTGACAAAGCACACACCCAATTCCACCAACCTGGATCCCTAACCTATTCAATATGTCAAGAGTAAGAAGGTGGCCAAGACATAGTTTATACAAGCAATATTGCATCTTACTGGCCACCCCTTTTGTCAACACTATTTTTGTTAGCGCAATGTGGGGCTTGTCTTCTCTAATGGCCTCAGCGACCGCATGATGCACAAAATATGATCCGTCTGTGCTATCCCAGACCCGAGTGTCCATCGATAAATTTGGATTGATCGCCAGAACCCAGATCTCCTCCCCATATCATCGTGTAGCCCTATGAAGCTCTGGCCGCCACGTTCCCTACCGAATAATGATACTAACTCGCTCAGGTCGGCCCGTCAAGGCAAACACCATCCAACCCTCCCGATCCACCAAGCTTCGATGCGCACACCACGGATCGAGCCATAGGTCAGTTATCTCCCTGTCCCTGAATGTGCGCGATAGCAACTGTTGTAGATGCCCAAGATAACTACAAATGTTCTTAAACACCACCGAGTCATTATTGTTCATCCTCCAAGTCCAAAAATTTTGCCCCTGTAGATACTTGCTAGTCATCAATTGCGCCCATAAGGACCTCTTTGTGAGCATCTTCCACGTTATTTTCAATCCCGCCACATCACGTAGCAAGTGCATAGGCGGAAGGCCCACACCACCTTCTATACGTGGGCAACATAATTTGTCTCATCCAATAGCTTGTACTCCTCCCCTCCAAACAAAGGCCGCACAAGTTCTTTCGATTCTACGCATAGTAACAGGAGGTAGTAGTGTCGCCTGTAGCCAGAACCGGGTGATGGCCAAAATGACAGCACGAACTAACTCGATACGGCCGCAGAAAGATAAGTTTCGGGCATGCCATCCCTCCACCCTCCTCTGCACATACTCCACTAAAATTTGACAGTCCATGTCCCAGGTGTAGTTGATCGATAGAGGAATTAACATGAAGGTTTCCACTTTATATTCCAATTATCGCAACAAGCTCGTCTTTATTCGGACAGTAAGTATTAAAGTAGGCTTTACTCTTGTCCCTATTGAGATACAAGCATGTATGCTGCCCAAAAACCTTTAATTCCTCCAATCCCCTCCTTGTCGGCTTCAAAAATACTAACAGGTCATTAGCATAAATCAAATGCGACACGTGAGGAGTCACACGAGCATGCAAGGGGGCAATTGTATAATGAATAGCCGACTCCATAGGACAAGTGAAATACTCCATCACTAGTGTAAATAGATAGGGGAAAAGAGGATCCCCTTGACATAGCCCCCGGTTACTAATAATGAATCCATATGGTTGCCCCCGGACAAGAACCGAGAACGACGGGGTAGTAATGCATTCTCGAACCCGATCCACCCAAACCTTGTCGAACCCCATGGCTAGCAAAATCTGGCATACAAAATCCATGTTGACAGTGTCATAAGCCTTTTGCAAATCAAGTTTGATTCAGGCCCGACCATCTCCTAGTTTGTTGAAGTTTCGCACCATCTCATGAGCCAGAAGATTATTCTCTACGATATCCCGCCCCTTGATGAATGCTGCTTGTTGGGGTGAGATCAGCTCCTGCATGATGTCCTCCATTCTTCGACACATCAGGTGAGTAATGATCTCGTACAGATAATTGTAGCACGCAATGGGTCTAAAATTCGCAAGAGACGTAGCTCCCTCCTTCTTTGGAATGAGAGTCAAGAAAGTGTGGTTCAACTCTCTCAGTAACCTGCCATGCTGGAAGAAGTCCGTAACTATCTCCTGCACCTCCTCTTTGACTGAGTCCTAATGCGTTTTATAGAACATGCTGCCAAAATCATCCGGCCCAGGCACTTTATTTGGGTCCGTCTTTCTGATTATATTCTCCAACTCCTCCATTGAGACCGGTGCCATTAACAGGTGGTTGCCAAGGGGAGCGACAATTTATTTGCACACCAACTCAGGAAAATGAGACAAATAGTTATTTTGGTTATAAAGCTCGCCTCTGGCTGTATGACTTTGGGATCAACAGCTTCCTTTCCCGCAGTATTTATGAGCTTGCTAATATGGTTCCAGTGTTGCCTTGCGTGTACCACGTCATAGAAGAACTTGGTACAGCGATCACCCTCCCGAAGCCATGCACATTTTGCCCTTTCCTCTAGCTCAACTTGTTCCTGTAGACGTAGCTCCCCCACCAACTGTGCAAGGTCTTTTTCCGCAGCTGCTAGGTCGATGTTTAGAATGTCTCCTTGCAACCGCTCTTGAGCCTCCCTTAATCGGTCCTCCTCAATGGCCAGACTTTGAACCGGAGTATCCTTGTTCCATTGCTTGAGTCCCGTCTTAACCGCCTTAAGTCTGGTAACAAACCGGTATTGTGGGTTGCCATATACCGTCTGTTGCAAGCCTCCCACCACCACCTTGCTGTATCCCCTCATGTGTACCCATTTGTTATTAAACATGAATGGATGCGTAGCTCTTCTTTGTCTATTCAGTAACCGAATATATATAGGGGAGTGATCAGACGCACCCGCGGGGAGTCCCTCCGCCTTCGCGTCGGGGAATCGGTCAAACCACAACCAATTTCTGAGCGCACGATCTAGTTGACAAGCCACTCTTTTATTAGTAGCCTTATTATGCCACGTCCATAGATGTCCTGCCCGTTCCAACTACTGGAGTCCTGCATGCAGAAGACACTGCTGGAAGTCGTGCAAAAGACAATCAGGAACCTCTCGCCCACCGACCTTCTCGTGTCTAAATAATAGATCGTTGAAGTCTTCCATGACCACCATCGGTAGTTTATACTGTCTCGAAGCCAATATACTAACCCGTTCAATGTCACGCCACATCATGCTCCGCTCCAATCTCTCGTTATGGCCATAAGCCGCTCCGAAGATGAAGCTGAAACCACCCTTGTTTGTGAATATCACCATGATCAGCTGATATGACATGTGAACAACTTGACTCTGCCAACTTCTAGTATCCCATCGAAACCCATATACGAGCCATATCACACAGGTGAAGATTATTTACCTGACCCCAATGTGGTGGTGTTCTTCTGGAGATCATCCTTGGTGACTTAATTTTAGTCTCCAACAACGCATGTAGACAACACTCCTCCTTCCTCAGGACCTCACTAATCTCCCGCCACCTCCCTACCGAGCCCCCCCCCCCCCCCCCGCACGTTCCAAGCGATCACTGACATCCAGATAGTGGGGGCTCCCCATCAACGTCACATCGACTGTTACTTGGGGGGGGTAACAATCAACCTGCCTTCCATCGAATGATCATCCGTTGTCTGCCCATCTTCTTGCGCATTTAGTCCAGACTGCACGGATCCCCCTGTACTAGAATACATTTCTAACCACCACATATTGTCAATGCAAAGGACCTCCCCTTCTTGACCTGCACCCTGCGAAGTACGATCCACATCCTCTCGGTGTGGGCCAGCACGACATTTTTGACTTTGATGAGCCGTCCCCGCGGGTATGAGTACGTCCTTCTACTTGCTTTTGTTGTTGTTGCTTCTGTGACTCCCTCCTCCTTGTCGGGCCAATAGGCCCCTCTCCACCCGCCATAGAAGCCATATATGGAACAATGTTGTTAGCTTTAAAGACCACCATCGCGCCATCACCCCCGGATGTGTCACCATTTTCATTAACCACGACGTCCCCCTCATCTCGCTCCGGTGTCTTGCTTATTTCGGTTGCTCTAGCCAGCCCTATATCGATCTCAATGTCCATCCCACGTATCATGACTGAGTCACCAGCAGTAGTCGCATCCCCATTAACGTTCCTCTCTTAAGTAGATGCTTCCTCTATACTGCCTTGGTCCTCCAATCCCCTCGTACTAGAAGTCCCCGGCTGTTCCTGCGTATTATCTGCCTAATTGCACTCCCTGTCTGGATGTCCAATGAACTTGCATATTCGACATGTAGGCGGTACCCATTAATATTCGACCCGTTGCTGGAACACTCCCCCGTCTCCAATTTATACTCTAGTATGTTTGGCAACTTATTGTCTGCCACAATCTCAACAAATATTCTAGCGTACCCCAATCTATCCCTCTTCGTGGTAGGGTGGTCGGCCTTTATGGGCGTACCCACCATACTAGCCACCTTCATCATCATCTCAATGCTCCAATAATTGATAGGCTACTCAGGTAATCGGATCCATATGGGAACAGAATGGAGGACTTCCCTCTCAAACTTAGATTCCTGCATCCAAGCCTTCATTATGATGAGCCTTCCATCAAAAGTCCTTGGCCCTCCCTGTAGTATCATGTCCATGTCTTCCCGCAATTCGAAACGAACGTAGTAGAAGCCGTTGTCCCGAGAGAAGAACTCAATGCTACCTTTTGGTCGCTAAACTCTATACGCATATGCACGTATCTGCCCGAAGAACGGTCGGTTACCCAACACATACAGCATGACTGTATTGCGCCAATACTTCGTCGTTTCTGCTAGATCTGCCACCGTAAAGACCGCTTTGTACCCATCTCCAACTCACTTCGGCTCGACATATCTCATCTGACCGCTCTCATCGGACGCATTGGCTCGGAAGCAATCCGCCCAGGAAGCACGAGTTCCTTATTCATTCATGGGCTTCTTACCCTTTTCCTCCAGCGTGAAGAGCTTATTCTCCCCCGGATCGGTGCACCATCAGACGGATGCATCCTAGGCGGCATATTGTATCCACCACGACCCCACCCTCGGGCGGGTTCCCCGTCTCCACCCTAGTTCGCGCCTGTATTCCCACAGCTGGCCTCCTTTCTCCCTGGCTCGGCAGCTCTCCTCTGTATGGGCGTCGCCTAACCCACGCCTTCCCTCTCGAGTTCTCCACCCCTCGAGGCGCTGGCGCACCGCTCCTTCGTCGGCGGTGGACCACCGTGGTCCACCCTCCCCCGTTTGGCTTACCTCTATGATATGCCAAGCCTCCTACCCCAATCCTTCCCGACGTACCAAGGTCCCAGGCCAAGGTCTCCTCATGTTCATCGCTAGGGTTCCCATTAGGGTTTCCTCTTATCGCCGCTTACATCTTTATATATATATATATATATATATTAGGTGGCAAAAAGAAATCAAAGTGACGGATCCAGAAATATAAAATGGGGTGGATTAGAGTGGGTTGGGTGGGATAGGAATGGACTAACTCCTACAAAAAAAATCATATGAAAAAAAAATTTGTGGGCAGTAAAAAAAATTTGGGGTAGGCTCCAGCCCACCCCAGTTGATACCTGGATCCGCCTATGACTGCTTAGCTCTCCGAACTTACGAGAAGGACTCGGCTGCTCAGATATTGTACGCAAAAATATGTTACAGGATACAACAATAAGTCCAATAAGACTTCGGACTTGGACAACATTCTTCTCCTTGGAGCAACCTCCTAGGTCCAACGTAGCCTCCTGCCTGAGGTTAGGATCGCAGGTGACCCTCTAGGACCAATCCACAACACGGATAAAAAGATAACTAAACTAAGCTCCATATCGAACAACCCAACCTCATGGACCGGTAGTCCCTATCGTCGGATCCTTACTGGATCACTTGGACTGGTAAGAAGCTGACAGTACTAATGATTAAAACATTTAATTCACAACATTCATTTTATTAAGTTCAGTTCAAAGTAAACTAAAATCCTCTCTCTGCCTTGCTTACATGTGATATATCCGGTCCAGCAAATTACAGTATAATTGTCAGCAACTTGAGCTGGTTATAACGATCGATCACAGAAACTGCAGTAGTAATTGCAGTAATTGTTCATGATTTAATTTCTCCCGATTGAGACTAAGTAGGAAGAACACCTTATTGAGCACTGTTAATTATATGCATCATGCATGGTTATTGTATCTGGTTCTTGCAGAATATATATATATATATATAGCTAGCCCATACCTCTTCTTGATCCTTTTCTTTCAAGAAGAGTGGTCGGTCGTAGCAATGTCAGCCGAAGGCAAGGCCAGACCTAGCTATATGCCTGACATTCCTGACCAACTACGGGTGGGATACGCATATGATACAGTTTGGATACAACAACATGGACACAACTCCAATTTTTAATTTCTATTAGTTGTAAATGTGTACGTTTACACAATTTTAATTTAGGTTTGTCCACCCTCTGGTCAGTAAGTAATCCTGAACTTGAAAATGAAAGGCATGAACATGGAAATTAAAGGAAAAATATGGAGACTTGCCATCATTTTCTAGAAACTAGAAATAATAGGAAGATATCTCCAAAGTATATGTAGTTGATGATGATGACTTAAGATGAGAATGGCATATATATGGGGATACAAATAGGATGGCAAACTTCAAATCCAATGCTAAGATGAACCAGTGTTTCAAATCCCAATAATGTTAAGTTTACTAACCAATGCTTACAACCTTCTTACAACCCTCTCTTTTCCCTGCTATGTGGACCACACCTAGTCCCACCTCTCCTCCAATAAATAGCTGCCACGTGACACTCCTGACACGTGGCGGCCACATGGCGGACACCGGATCCCACATACTCTCCTCATTCAATGGACGGCAGTCACGTGAACGTCACGTGGCGTTTGTAAGAAGAGTGTAAGCATTTGGTTGTAGGCATAGCATTACCGTTCAAATCCAAGGCTAAGACGAATGGTATTCTCTAACCAGTGTATTATCAAACGCTCAATCTACAGTCAAAGGGGACACTTCGGTGTAACGTTTGTACTTCTTAATGTCATCCAAAACCTTAGGATAGTAGCTAGTGGGCAACAACTTATAGTTTCACCAGGCAATTCAAAATAAAAAGCAAAAAATTGTATATTTAGCATCAAAGTTTATTGATATTGTTCTCAGAGCATACAGTTTGCACAAATTATATTTTTAGATCCAAAAAGTCTATCGGAAAGACGTATTAAATGATTCATCGGTTAAAAAAAATTGCAATCATGATATACATCATTTGGAAGGACGTCCTTCCAAAGGACGTATTTTCTACATATTAATTTTTTCAGAACACAAAAATTCGTTACTGAAACTCCAATTTTTCACTGAATGTCCAATTTTGTCACTTAATTTTTTTTTGTATATAACACATTTCGTTAGTTTGTCTATGTGATAAAAAAAACTTTAATCGTTAAAATTACGTCCTTCAAAAGAACGTATTTTTCACATTCATAATTAGCCAACCACTAAGCAGGTTTAAATCTGTTAATAAATATATATGCAAAAAATAATATATTCGAAAAGGCGTACACAGAACACAAAATACGTCCTTCTAAAAGACGTTTTGGTGCTCAGATCACAATTTTACGAAACTACATGCTTTCAGCACAATTTCAAAAAAGTTTAATGTTATATACACGCACAATTTTTTGAATAAAAAGTGTTCATAACTGACAATGCAAATAATGTTTTTAGAATATTGAGATATAGTAAAATTAAGTTTCAAACTAGTGAGCTGTTAGGTTGTTGGACTGACCCACATGTCAATGAGATGGCTAAGACTATCGGTTTGGCCCACTTGCCATGAAGATGGTAGGTCCTCTAGATGCCACTAAAAAATGGACTCTTTAGTGTATACTTACTTGTCTTAGCTTTACATTATCGTGATGCTTCTAGTTCTGTTCAACAATAAATACTACATTTGATAAGAATTAACTTATGATACTACGTATTGTTGACGATAAAAAAAAGGCTCCCGAACCTCCACGGAGGGCGCTACCAACTCCATCGACCACCATCCATTGACCGGTTATCGAAACCTCCGTCAACTCTGCATAGGATAATATATTATGGAAGGTTCAAAGTCTATGGCACAATAACATCTTCACTTCTGTTAGTCCCGAGGCTTAATCAAAGATGGTAGAACAGAAAGTTGAAGTCAAGATCACGAGTTCACACAAAAATTTCCTCTTTGATATACCTCGATCCAACAAATAACTATATAATATAGAATACAGTTGTTTATTGCAATTCCTTCTTCATCATAGAATTCTAGAACCAAAAAATACGTTCTTCCTTGCAAACGCAGTTGCAATTGGGACAGAACGTTTACAACTAGAAGAAGAGGAGAGAAATATAGAATAAAAATTATTCTTGCTGGGGTGGAGAAGACCATCATTGCTAAAAGCGATATTCTTCCTCTATCTACGATCTGCTCCTAGGAGCCAGCAAGTTCACAAGAGAACTTCTGGAACGCTCGTAGTCACCTCTTTGTGTGACTTGAACGGCCTCCTTTGGACTCCTCTTTCTTAATTTTTTGTATGGCTCAAAAGGAGGCTAGAGGGATCTTTATATAAGGAATGATGGAAGCTCGTGCTCCTCTTTTTTCTGATGTGGGACTAAAAATCCAATATACAAAATTGATATCCCACAATCGCAGCTCAATGCATAGCCCGCTCAACGCCCGTTCAGAGCCTTTTCAGCACCCGCTCGGCGCCCGCTCATGCAACACGCACATGCAACCCGAGCATAAAACTCGTACAACAAAAACGCACAAGGGACTTGCGACGATGTTGACGTGCTAAGTGCAAAGTGCACCACAAAAGTGCCACTTTGCGTCCTTGAGCCCGAGTCCAAGTTTGAGTCGCTAAGCCCCGTTGGGGCTTAGCTCCTATGGAATAATATCCAAGAGCATGACAAAAAGCTTAAAAGCTTTCATGAAGGAGTTAATCATTTTTTATCCTAATAAAATACCCCCATATGGCACCTATGTGCCCCACCATACCCCATGTGCACACCTTAACACATACAAAGTATTATATTGAGATACTCACTTGGTGGTGTAGCCAATGTGGGACTATCTTTACTAGTCCAAAGACAAAATGACCAATAATCTTCCACATATCATAATATATGGGTTGAGCGTTCCCCACAGTGACTGTCCATCATGCATTAGGATAGATGTTGATTCGACTTGAATCTTCCCGCATGGGTCGAATAACAGTATGATACAAGAATGGACTAAGCCTTAAATTCTGCATCGTAGCTGCAATTATTTTTACTCACACAATAACATCAACTGTGCTTCCGGTTGCACATTAAAGGTCATGTACACGTCTGGTTTTGGTGTATGTATCTTGAGTGTCTACAAGCTTACCCTCAAGAGACGGCCTATATCTCTTTCCATACACTCTAGGTGAGTTCTTTTAAAGAGTCATTGGCATGAAGCCTTGCGTTTCCTTGCGGTGCTACTATGTTATGACATGGTCCAAAGCTGAGGTCCTACCTCATTGTGGTATCATCCATTATAGCATGAGATCTCAGCCTCTTTGTAGTGCCAAATTATCCAGCATAAAGCCTTGTTCTTTCTTGCGGTGTTACGCTGCTGTGACATGGCTCGCGTAGCCGATGCTTTACCCTCTTTAGGCACCTCTTGTTGGTGTCACACTACTGTAACATGAGGACACCGGCCTCTTTGTAATGCTACCTACCACTCTTCATTTTACAGCATTAGGCCACCTGCCTATATGCGGTGCTACGCTATTGTGACATGGCTTGCGAAGCTGAGGCATTACCCTATCAAGGAACCTCATGGTGGTATCACCTACTATAGCATGGAGTTCTCTGCTTCTTTGTAGTGTTGTGCTACCATGCTTCCTGAAAGCACGCCGGATATTCCAAATGTCCTAGAACTCATTAAGGCGTCTAAGTCATCCTCCCACAGGATCTTGTTCTACTCAAAGAACATATAGTAGACAACAGTGGTTCTGGGTCCGTAATCCCTCAATGTCTCAAAGGACTACCCATTGTTCCTGATATTCTCCCAGTCAATGATCCTTCTTTGAACCAAAAGCTAGATGCCTAGTATATTTTTCTTTGAACTAATAGCATAAAACTTTATGGTAGAATTACAAAGATAGAATATCAAAAGTCCTCCAAGCCCATGCATGATGTGTCCTTGACTATATGTGGTGTTACGCCGCTATGACATGGCCTAAAGCCGAGGCTTTATCATGTCAAGGTACCTCATGTGGTGTCGCCACTGTAACATGGAGTACTATGCTCCTTTATAGTTTTTATGATCAGCTGGCGCTTGAGGTCTTATATGAACGGATCCACCAGACCCTTCTGACTCCGATCATCAACTACTGTAATGGTGCCATCTTTGATGCGCTCATGTAGTGTCTTAAACGGATCCGCTAGAATCACCTAGCTCCGAACATTAACCGCTACCATGACGCCATCCTTCATGCGCTCATACAGCACCATGTGCCTTAGCTGCACAGATCTCTTCTAACCATTGAAGAGAAAAATTTGATGCCACCGCTGCAGTCGCCTAGTTGTCGCAGTGAATTGGTACCACCGAATATGTGCACCAACCACTGAAACATCATACATGAGCTCCTGAAGCCACTCTGCTTCATCATCTGCAGCCTCCTGTCACGATCCACACCCGGAAATTCGGGCACGAGTGCGTGGGTACGTCCAGCCTACGCCGCAGAATCGGCGGTAGTACGCTGTCTAGGTCAAATCCAGATTTACTAACTAGCTCATTCACAAAATAACATAGGCAAGATAATAATGAGAAATGAAACTTAAGATTACAACTGAAATAAATGTGACAACAGATTCAAATATTTTAGTACAGGAATCAGAATGAAATCGGGGACAAACCCGATTGCTAAGATAAAGAGCAAAACTAAGATAACTACTGCTAACTAGTCAGCAGGAGTAGCTTCCTGTGCGGGAACTGGCTCTGCAACTGCATCACCTGCTGTCTCATAGGGGCCATAATAGGTGGGGGCAAGGTTCTCATCATCGCCTAAACAACAGATCCAGTCAGGAAAGGAGCAAAGTACACAGTGCACAACAAGATTAAACTAAATATTTTATGACAATTAAATATTGGATATCATGTTGAGAAACAGCATTAGCAGAACATTATTATCTCAGAGTTAGCTGTAAACAGGAATATGAGAAACAGAAATAAATGAAACAGGAAATGAAACTACAACAGCCAGCAAGGAATATGACATGACCAGAACTATCTGTGTGAACTTGTGTTTGTTTTTAGAATACTTAGTTGGCATGTAGGGGTTTATAAGGCTAATTCGGCCGTCATAAACGGCTATTAGACATTATAATCGAGATCCGGCTGATGGACAGTCGTGTACCAACAGCTATTAGACAATCCAGGGGAAAGGGTAAACTACATGCCTCCTTAGTATTCTCCCACCCGACACGAAAACAAGACATGAACTCCAGTATTCAAGACATGAAAATCCAGTGTTCTAACACTACGTGTAATCATCCAATGATGCTAGTAGAGCAAGAAATTAATTATCACAATATAAAGAATAAACTTGAAGTGCAGGTACTTGCCTGTTGTTTGGATCCGATTAATTGTTCTAGGGGAAGTTTCCAGAGATGAGTCCAAAAGCTGAAATAGACATTACCATCATGCTCAGAAGGTGTCAAATAGCTAGAAATGCCTGTCCTTGGGTCCAATTTGGAGACAAGGGCAAAAACGGCAGTTTCGGGTCAAAACGGGGTCCGCCGGGGCCCGCTTTGCACCGAAAAATGTGTCCGGGTCAATGGTCTCCAAATTTACCAAACTTAGTGTCAACAGGTCAGGAACGCTGATACGAACCCAACGGAACTTCCAGATTTTGATTCCGATGAGCCGAACACAAAATCGCCCGTCGAGCGGGGCCTGTGGGGCCCACGACACGCGATTTCGTCAACGTTCTCAGAATCGAACCAAACTTGACCCACAGGACCAGCGTATCGCTACGAGTCCGATGGCGCAAGTTTCGTCTCGATCTGACGAGTGTACACGAAGTTAGGGCGAATTGCAGAAAAGGCGGATACGGGGCGATGTCCGCGGATACGCGTTGATTCCGGTGTGCACGCACACCCGAATCAGCTTCCACGAAGACTCACACATCCGTATCGACGATGCGTACGTATCTGTGAAGACCGCACGCGACCAAGTCGTCCCGTTTGGCGGAGCGCACTCAGTTCCGGGGTGAAACAGGGTCTGGTTTTTCCTGTTTTTGGATCGCGGTGTGCGATCACCACAGGACGCGATGTCCCGAACAGTTTGTCCGGACACCGAGAGGGTCATACAGGCTTCCCAACGCAAATTGCGGAATTAGAATCGGAGCTACGAGGCGAAAGTTACACGTACCTGAAGGGGACCCGAAAATCAGGGTCGAGACGTGTCCGTGTCGTGTCCGACACGGAATCCAAATTAGGGCTAGGGTTAGGGTTTCGACGTGTGTCGGCCGTAGGCGGCGGAGGGCGGCCGGAGAGGCGTCAGCGAGGGCGGGGGACGGTTCGCCGGGGCTAAGCGGAGCTGCTGGCGGTCGGCGGTGGCTCAGGGCGGCCGGCAGCGGCGGTGGGGGGCTGCTCGTGCTGCTGCTGCGGTTGCTGGAGTCGGCGGCGGCGCCGGAGGAGGAGCGGAGGAGGGGAGGAGGTGCGCCGAGGGAGGAGGCGGCGCTGGCGGTGGCTGCACAGACGGCGAGGCAGGGCGGAGCTAGGCGGAGAGGGGTGGCCGGAGAGTTAGGGTTAGGGCGAGGGTGGTGGAGGAGACGGCGAAGGGGCGGGGGATTAAATAGAGGGGCGAGGCGGTTAGGGGAGCCGGCCAAGGCGGAGCGGGGCGACGTGGCCGCGGGGAGCGGCGCAGCGCGCGGAGGGCGGCGCTGCGCACGGAGGGCGGCGGAGGAATCGGGGCGTCGTGGGGGGGGGACGGGGTCGTGCGGGCGGGTCGGCTGACGGCGGGTCGGGTTCGGCTGAACCCGACCCGACCCGATAGGGCGGCTGGGCTGGGCTGGTTAGCGGGCTGGGCCGCGTCCCAATGGGCCAGGAAAAAAAATAAAAATAAAAAAAATAAATAATAAATAATAAGTAAATAATTTAGAAAATTAATTAAATAATTAATTAAATAGTTTTCAGGCATTTAAAAATATGTCTGAGGCCCAGAAAAATCCAGAAAAATTACCCTAAGTCTAATTTTCCATTTTACACCCAAAAATGTTATTTTCATGATATTTTAATATTATTTATTGCTAATTAAAAATCATTTATTAATTAAAAAGCTTGATTTTAATTGCAGAAAATTCCCAGAAAATTCCAGAAAATTGGGAAAAACCCTAATTTTAATATTTTAAAAAAATCAGGGGCTTACAATCTACCCAACTTATATAATTTCGTCCTCGAAATTTAAATTATGGCAGGGTTCTCTCTGTCCAAACTCACTTGATTACAGTCCAGCGGGTTTCTCTCAGGTGAACATTGCGGTCGCTACCCAACTTAGTATTTTACCCATATCCTCTAAGACTGGACAACTAGTAAGGCTAGGTCCCAAACTTAATAAATCATGGTATTGAATCTTAAGTCTGCAACACAAAACACAGCACATAGGGTCTTGTCTTAGTCATAAAGGGTTATCATCAATTCGACCGATCTGAGGGGTATGTCTAACACTACAAATCAACTTATACCAACCACAGGTTTTTGTCTTTCCGAAATAAGGAAAGACGAGGATCAATAATAAAGAGTTTAAGGGCGAGGTGGTAGAACAGAGGTATAGGGATCAAGGCGTTTTTCAGGAATTCTAATGGGAATTGTCAGGCGGTTAAGGATCGAGATTCTATTCTGGTAATGCTGATACGATATGCTCGGACGTATTTAGGGGGCAAGTAGACTAGTCGACTATATCTCAATCCACATAAAGTAGTCATGCGAAGTGCGAATCAAAATGCACTAGGGTTGATCAGACCGTAGTACACTGATTCTGAGTAGACACTTGTATTAGTGGGGTTGATCAGGCCTCAATAATACAGGTGTCATGAACAAGCCCGATAAAGAGTAAGCTTGCAAAGCTAGGCTATAAAATAGCAGCATCAGTCGGGTTCAGCAAAATTAAGTGCGCTAGATGATGATGAAAAGAGGTACAAATTTATTAAAATTCACAAGACACAAAATAAGCACATTAGCAAAAGCTTCTAAAAACTCTACAGTTATCAAAATTAAAAGCATACTAGGTTATTTAGCAAGTTCAAAAATTACTAGGTTGGGGCTGAGGTCACGAACCAATAGGCACGAAAACAATACTAGAAAAGATATCTACGAATCACTTATGCGCATTAGCTGCTTCCAGAGTTTGCGCGTTCTCCACGGTCATTACGTAAGCCTGTCCGCGTCCTTGAGCAGCGGGACAGTCCCTCACTTGATGTGCTGCTGAGCCACAAAGTAGACAAACACCTAGCCTCTTTCTGCAAACTTGCCAAGTATGGCCCGGTCTATGACAATAGTTACAAGCAGCAGCTTGTTGGTTCTGTCCCTGGGCCTGGTGTTGGGGTGCTGGAGCTCGAGGGAGAGGACGCTGAGCTTGTTGCGGGGCCCTCTGCTGTTGTTGTTGGAAAGGGCGTTTGTTGGGTCCCGCATTTCCGGTATCTCTTTCTCGCTTTAGCTTATGCCCCATGTCTCTCTCAACGCCTTGTGCCACGCTCAAGATTTCCTCGTAGGTGCGAGCTCGGCTGGTGGTGACAGCAAGGCGAATATCCGGAGATAGCCCCTTCTTGAATCTACGGGCTCTGTCCTCCGGGGTACGAACCATGTACTCCACAAAGTGGCTTAACCTGCTAAATTCAGCAGTATATTCATCAACAGACAGGTTACCTTGTTCCAGTCTCTCGAATTGGCTTTCGAGAGCTTCCCTAGCCACTTCGGGGTAGAATTTCTCCTTGAATAGCCTCTTAAAATCTTCCCAGGTGAGGTCAGGAGCATATAGTTGAGGTTCGTCTCTAAACCAGGTCCGAGCTATATCGAACAGTTGCAGGCTTGCAGACTCCACTTTAAGATCATCAGGAACCCGAGCAGTCTTCAGGAGTCTCTCGACGTTCTCTATCCACTCATCGGCATAGAGAATGCCCTCAGTTCCATAAAATTCCAGGGGTCTTAGATTCTTGAAATCTTTGGCACTCCCTGGCCTCTTGAGTGGCGACTCCTGGGACTTAATAGCTTCTGAGAGGCTGGTCCGCAGAAGTGCAGTCTGTTCTTTCTGGGATTCCACCAATCCCTGGAATACTCCAAGTAGCTGTGCCCCATCCAGAGTAACTACCGGGACAGATGGAGGCGGCGGGAGTGCAAGAGTCTCGGGCACATTCTGTTCAGCTGGTTCTGATGTGCCTCCTACTGTGTTCCTGGTCTGGACCATTCTGAAAGATTAAGGGATAGGAAGATCAGAATAGAATACTTGGAAATCAAAGGCGATAGGAAAATTGAGCAGCAATGATACCAAGAATTGAAATAATGACGCTATACTGTGAATGAGCTTTTCCTAGAATCCTCAATCTTATTGCAGGCCTGTTCGGTCCCTAAGTTGAAACCGAACAATTTAGTCGTTTAGACCTGCATGGGCCACCATAAAAACGTGTCACGATCCGCACCCGGAAATTCGGGCACGAGTGCGTGGGTACGTCCAGCCTACGCCGCAGAATCGGCGGTAGTACGCTGTCTAGGTCAAATCCAGATTTACTAACTAGCTCATTCACAAAATAACATAGGCAAGATAATAATGAGAAATGAAACTTAAGTTTGCAACTGAAATAAATGTGACAACAGATTCAAATATTTTAGTACAGGAATCAGAATGAAATCGGGGACAAACCCGATTGCTAAGATAAAGAGCAAAACTAAGATAACTACTGCTAACTAGTCAGCAGGAGTAGCTTCCTGTGCGAGAACTGGCTCTGCAACTGCATCACCTGCTGTCTCATAGGGGCCATAATAGGTGGGGGCAAGGTTCTCATCATCGCCTAAACAACAGATCCAGTCAGGAAAGGAGCAAAGTACACAGTGCACAACAAGATTAAACTAAATATTTTATGACAATTAAATATTGGATATCATGTTGAGAAACAGCATTAGCAGAACATTATTATCTCAGAGTTAGCTGTAAACAGGAATATGAGAAACAGAAATAAATGAAACAGGAAATGAAACTACAACAGCCAGCAAGGAATATGACATGACCAGAACTATCTGTGTGAACTTTTGTTTGTTTTTAGAATACTTAGTTGGCATGTAGGGGTTTATAAGGCTAATCCAGCCGTCATAAACGGCTATTAGACATTATAATCGAGATCCGGCTGATGGACAGTCGTGTACCAACAGCTATTAGACAATCCAGGGGAAAGGGTAAACTACATGCCTCCTTAGTATTCTCCCACCCGACACGAAAACAAGACATGAACTCCAGTATTCAAGACATGAAAATCCAGTGTTCTAACACTACGTGTAATCATCCAATGATGCTAGTAGAGCAAGGAATTAATTATCACAATATAAAGAATAAACTTGAAGTGCAGGTACTTGCCTGTTGTTTGGATCCGATTAATTGTTCTAGGGGAAGTTTCCAGAGATGAGTCCAAAAGCTGAAATAGACATTACCATCATGCTCAGAAGGTGTCAAATAGCTAGAAATGCCTGTCCTTGGGTCCAATTTGGAGACAAGGGCAAAAACGGCAGTTTCGGGTCAAAACGGGGTCCGCCGGGGCCCGCTTTGCACCGAAAAACGTGTCCGGGTCAATGGTCTCCAAATTCACCAAACTTAGTGTCAACAGGTTAGGAACGCTGATACGAACCCAACGGAACTTCCAGATTTGGATTCCGATGAGCCGAACACAAAATCGCCCGTCGAGCGGGGCCTGTGGGGCCCACGACACGCGATTTCGTCAACGTTCTCAGAATTGAACCAAACTTGACCCACAGGACCAGCGTATTGCTACGAGTCCGATGGCGCAAGTTTCGTCTCGATCTGACGAGTGTACACGAAGTTAGGGCGAATTGCAGAAAAGGCGGATACGGGGCGATGTCCGCGGATACGCGTTGATTCCGGTGTGCACGCACACCCGAATCAGCTTCCACGAAGACTCACACGTCCGTATCGACGATGCGTACGTATCTGTAAAGACCGCACGCGACCAAGTCGTCCCGTTTGGCGGGGCGCACTCAGTTCCGGGGTGAAACAGGGTCTGATTTTTCCTGTTTTTGGATCGCGGTGTGCGATCACCACAGGACGCGATGTCCCGAACAGTTTGTCCGGACACCGAGAGGGTCATACAGGCTTCCCAACGCAAATTGCGGAATTAGAATCGGAGCTACGAGGCGAAAGTTACACGTACCTGAAGGGGACCCGAAAATCAGGGTCGAGACGTGTCCGTGTCGTGTCCGACACGGAATCCAAATTAGGGCTAGGGTTAGGGTTTCGACGTGTGTCGGCCGTAGGCGGCGGAGGGCGGCCGGAGAGGCGTCGGCGAGGACGGGGGACGGTTCGCCGGGGCTAGGCGGAGCTGCTGGCGGTCGACGGTGGCTCAGGGCGGCCGGCAGCGACGGTGGGAGGCTGCTCGTGCTGCTGCTGCGGTTGCTGGAGTCGGCGGCGGCGCCGGAGGAGGAGCGGAGGAGGGGAGGAGGTGCGCCGAGGGAGGAGGCGGCGCTGGCGGTGGCTGGGCAGACGGCGAGGCAGGGCGGAGCTAGGCGGAGAGGGGTGGCCGGAGAGTTAGGGTTAGGGCGAGGGTTGTGGAGGAGACGGCGAAGGGGCGGGGGATTAAATAGAGGGGCGAGGCGGTTAGGGGAGCCGGCCAAGGCGGAGCGGGGCGACGTGGCCGCGGGGAGCGGCGCAGCGCGCGGAGGGCGGCGCTGCGCGCGGAGGGCGGCGGAGGAATCGGGGCGTCGTGGGGGGGGGGACGGAGTCGTGCGGGCGGGTCGGCTGAACCCGACCCGATAGGGCGGCTGGGCTGGGCTAGTTAGCGGGCTGGGCCGCGGCCCAATGGGCCAGGAAAAAAAATTAAAATAAAAAAAATAAATAATAAATAATAAATAATAAATAATAAGTAATAAGTAAATAATTTAGAAAATTAATTAAATAATTAATTAAATAGTTTTCAGGCATTTAAAAATATGTCTGAGGCCCAGAAAAATCCAGAAAAATTACCCTAAGTCTAATTTTCCATTTTACACCCAAAAATATTATTTTCATGATATTTTAATATTATTTATTGCTAATTAAAAATCATTTATTAATTGAAAAGCTTGATTTTAATTGCAGAAAATTTCCAGAAAATTCCAGAAAATTGGGAAAAATCCTAATTTTAATATTTTAAAAAAATCAGGGGCTTACACCTCCAGTGCATATAACTTAGATTCCCTTGAGGAATGAGATATAGCAGCTCCACCCTTTGAGAAGGCATATCCTCATGTGGACCTTTCGCTCTCTAATTCTGAACACCAGCTTGCATCACTGAAGCCTTCCACTATTGTCGGATATTCGTTGCAGTGCGGTGCATAATTCTGAGTCTTTTTGAGATATCTTATTACTTTCTTCACAGCTTTCCAGTGCTCAACACATGGATTACTCGTGAACCGACTCAACATCCCCACGTCGAAAGCTATGTCAGGCCTTGTGGCAATTGTTGCATACATCAAACTTCTGATGACGCTTGAATACTCCAGCTGCCTGACACTTTTCCTCGGATTTGAATTCAGCTTCTTGTCACACATATATGGAGTATCAATCCCTGGAAGATCCTGATATCCATAGTGTATAAGAATCTTCTCAATATAATAAGACTGTGACAACGCCACTCCAGTGTCCGTCTGGATGATCTTGAACCCCAGGATCACATCAGCTCCCCAAGTCCTTCATACTGAACTTGGATGATAGAAACTTTTTTGTCTCAGTGAAACGTGCTTGATCCGTGCTCAGGATCAGCATGTCGTCCACGTATAGACAACCGATGACTCTTCTTCCGTCATCGAACTTTGTGTAACACACTTGTCCGTCTCACTGACCCTGTAGTCGTTTGATCTTATAACTTTATCAAACTTCTCATGCCACATCTTGGAAGCTTGCTTCAGACCGTATAATAATTTTACCAACTTGCAGACTTTGTCTTCAAGGCCCTTGACGATGAATCATTCTGGTTGTTGCATGTAAATCTCTTCGGTCAATTCACCATTCAGAAATATTATTTTTACATCCATCTTATGTATAACCAGCTTATGGATTGCACTTATGGCAATCAATATCCTGATGGTCGTCATCCGCACTACTTGAGCATATATGTCGAAGTAGTCGATCCCCTGCTTCTGAGAAAAATTTTTGGCTACCAGCCTTGCCTTGAACTTGTCAACAGTTCCATCGGCCTTCGTCTTCTTCTTGAAGATCCATTTACATCCGATTGGTTTAGCTCCTTCAGGCAGATCGACCAACACCCAAGTGTTATTGGAGGTTATTGAGTCATACTCATTATTTATAGGCACCCTCTAGAAGACATCGTCACTGGTCTTCATCGCCTTATCATAGATAAGAAGATTTTCTTCCGCATGATATGTGACAAAATTATCTCCGAAGTTCTTCTGTCTCCTTACCCGCTTAGACACCGGTTGTGAGCTCTGGTTCGAACGTTGTCTCTAGAATGACTTCTTCTTGGACTACATCTTCATTGGAAGCATTAGCCTCATGTGCACTCACATTATTCTCCAGAATATCTACGAAAATAATGTTCTTATGCCTTGCAAATTTATCTTTAATGAATTCTGCGTCACGAGATTTTGATGATATAATTTGACTCAAATATCAAGGAACCTTCTAGCATTACTCTTCTCAGCATATCCCAGGAAGATTGTCTTCGTAGTCCTCGTCCCTAGCTTCTGAATCTTCAAGTCTGGAAGCTTCGTATACGCTAGACACCCCCACACTCGAATGACATTTAAGTTTGGTTTGACTTTAAACCAGAGTTCATGAGGAGTGACATCGGATGTTTCGTATGGCACTCTGTTTAGGATGAATGTAGCCGTGAGCACAGCTTCTCCCCAGAAGTAGTTTGGAAGCCCCACAGTTAACGGGATTGACTTTATCATCTCTGTCAACGTTTTATTATTCCGTTCAGCTACTCCATTTGATTGAGAAAAATTCGGAGCAATCATCTCATTGATAATTCTATGTTCTTTGCAGAGCGATGTGAATTCAATGGACATGTACTCTCTGCCTCGATCACTTCTGAGTCTCTTAAGTTATTGCCCTTTTCGACGTTCAACCTCAGCCCTGAACCCTTTGAACTTCTCGAATGCTTCATCTTTTGTCTTGTGCAGATAGACGAACGCGTACTTTGAGTATTCATAGATGAAGATAATAAAATACTTTATCATGGTCTTTGTGGAGAACTGGTTAAAGTCACAGATATCTGAGTGTACCAACTCCAGAAAATTTGTACTTTGATTTACCCATTTGAAAGATTTTCTTGTAATCTTTGTATGCGCACAGACCTCACACTTCTCCACCTCCTTACCCCCACATTTAGAGATAAGTCATAGACTAGACATCTTGAGGTACAGAGTACATGTCCTAGTCTTGGTGTCCCACAACTCTTGTATTGAGACTCTACTCACAAGCAGAAGCTCGAGCATCCATCTGATATTGAAGTCTTATTTCAAAGTATGTCTCCTGCCAAGATATCATCATTTGGCAACCATAGATGTTCACCCTCAAGTCTGCAACAAGCTTCCTGAGATTAGTTTCTTAGTAATCACTGGTACTTTGCTATACGTACTTCTTTGACTGTAACTTCTCGAAGCCCATAACCATTGTCTCAATCCACAGATCCTCTGCTTGATCCTTATTCGCTATCGAGATCTTCGGCCTTCTTCAGTGATAGGCTTGACCTCGGTGAACTGCTATTCCTAGAGCTCCCGTGGCTAGATGCACTAGTGTCCATTCACCAGTCAGCAACCACGCCAGATGACTTAACCTGCGCAATCATAATAACCAAGTTAAGTAATCAAAGCAACCAAGTTAATCTTTTATCTTGCTATTTTTGTTTGAAATTAGATCTACAATCCTCATTCTTATGGCCCTTCATGCTTGAAGAGACATGCGCCAAGGTGCTCATAGCCTTATGCGCATAACCTGGACGTGCATAGACCTTGCTTAGAGCTAGCCACATAAACGGTTTCATGCGCCAAGTTCTGCCATGCACCGAAAGAACTCCATGCGTAGTGACTACACTACACCGAGTCCGCCATACGTAGTGAGTGTCCTGCGCCGAGACTACTTATGTGTCAAGTTCTTCAATGTTCTAATTGTTGCCATACGTAGATGCATAGTGCCAGTCTCTCTTCTGCAACCGCAGTTCTGCAACCGCAGTAGACTTCTCTATGCGGCTACTAGCTTCAGACATCTCCATGCGCCAACTTGCATCATATGTCAACTTTCTTTCTCTTGGAATGTCCGTCTCCAACGACATCAGATCAAGTTCACTTCCATCCGTAGGAATGGTAGATCCTGGATCTCTCTACCAACGTCCAACATTTGATAGAGGACTCCTTCCCCATCCAAATGATTGAAGTATAGCCCGTCAATCTTCTCATGTTTGTAAAAACTTGTGTTGAGAAGACTTGCACAGTTGTTCTCCATCTTACTCGGATCTTGCTTTGAGATTGTTAGTCCCGAGGCTTAATCAAAGATGGTAGAAACAAGAAGTTGAAGTCGAGATCAGGAGTTCACACAAAAGTTTTCTCTCTAACATATCTCGATCCAACGAAGAACTATATAATATAGAATATAGTTGCTGATTACAATTCATTCTTCATCACATAATTCAAGAACCAAAAATATGTTCTTCCTTGCAAACGCAGTTGCAATTCGGACAAAACGTTTACAACTAGAAGAAGATGAGAGAAATATAGAATAAAAATTATTCTTGCTGGGGTAGTGAAGACCACCGTTGCTCAAAGCAAGATTCGTCATCCATCGACGATCTGCTTTCAGGAGCCAGCAAGTTCACAAGAGAACTTCCGGAATGCTCGTAGTCACCTCTTTGTGTGACTCGAACGGACTCCTTTGGACTCCTCTTTCTCAATTTTTGGTATGGCTCAAATGGAGGCTAGAGAGTTCTTTATATAGGAAATGATGGAAGCCCATCCTCCTCTTCTTTCCAATGTGAGACTAAAAAGGCAATATACAAAATTGATATCCCACAATCGCAGCCCAATGCATAGTCCGCTCAACGTCCGTTCAGCACCCGTTCAGCACCCGCTCATGCAACACGCGCATAAAACGAGCTAAGTGCAAAGTACGCCAACAAAACGCCATTGTGCGCCCAACAAAATGCCACTGTGCGCCCTTTTGCTTCTATGGAATAATATCCAAGAGCATGACAAAAAGGTTAAAAACTTTCATGGAGGAGTTAATCATTTTTTTTCCTAATAAAACACCTCTACATGACACCTATGTGTCCCACCACACCCCATGTGCATACCTCAACACATACAAAGTAATATATTGAGATACTCACTTGGTGGTGTAGTCAATGTGGGAGTATCTTTATTAGTCCAAAGACAAAAACACCAACAATTTTTCATATATCGCAATATATGGATTGAGCGTTCCCCACGGCGATTGTACATCATGTATTAGGACAGATGTCGCTTCGACTTGAATTTTCATGCATGGGTCGAATAACAGTTTGATACAAGAATAGACTAAGCCTTGAATTCTACACCGTAGTTATAATTCTTCTCACTCACACAATAACATCAACTGTAATTCCGGAGTTAGCAGATAATTTGGTCTGTCATAGTTGTGAGGGTGCAAGCATATCATATTTCAAGGTGTGATTGCCGAAAAACATCTCGAAAGTTGTATTTGTCAGTGCAACAATGGTACAGGATGGACAGCGGGCATTTGATGTGGTTGCTGAGCAAGCAAGTACTCCATACCCATGATTCCGTACGGTAACACTACTATGTTGTATATGTACATACACACAAAAAATGGTGACTGTATCGACGTGTCCGTATCTGTATCAATTCATACAACATAGGGTACAATATATACCTATTTAAAAATGTGTCATATCCATAACCTATATCCATGTCCGGGTGCAACTGCAACATAATACCACTGAGAACTCGTTAACGTTGCTATACAAGAATTGGACACTCCTGCATGGTACACCCCTTTCTAGTTTTTAAAGATCTATTCTGTGTGTGTGTGTGTGTGTGTGGTACACCCCCCCTTTTTTTTTTTTTTTTTTTTTAGATGTCCTACGTAATGTTTGGGATATTTTATACATTATGTTGTTGTTTTTTTGGACCCACTGTCTCTAATTTTCTCTTCCATCAAATAAATACAAAAAATAATGTACAACCGTGACTCGATCCATAGATCGTCTGTTATCCATCCAGAATTTTATATATTTTTTCAGTAACCACAAAGATTACTCGAGTCCGGTGGATCGCTCAGTAGTTGTCCGGTTAAAAAGCACAAATACTCCAAATGTTCGTATCAGACATGACACAGGTTCTCAAAGGCACGTAAGGACATGTCACATCCGAGTCAGCATTTCACTTCTTGTGTTTGGTGTGCAATGGGTTCTAAACATTTTAAAAAAAAAATCTCAGCCCAAGGGATATCAATCAACAATTGAGCATCGATGAAGCTCAAGAATAAATCTGAGGTTGAAATTTATAATAAAAAATAAATTTAAAATGGATTGAATTTGAACGAGAATAGTAGAAAAAAAAAATGAGACTCAATTGAGATGAGTAGATATAGGCTCATGTGTCATCATTTTTTCTTTTTCAATAAAATCAAATCAAATCAATAAAATCTAGAATCTATAAATTAAAATTTCAAATTTAGTCTTACTATATCTGGAAATCGGGTCGTTCAGTATTTTTTTATTTTTTTTAGATGTCCGACGTAACGTTTGAAAATTTGTGCACGTTGTGTTGTATTCTTTTTGGACCCACTGTCATCAACTCCCACCAAATAAGTGCAAAGAATAATGCGTCCCCTCGGCTCGATCCAACGATCTTCCGCCACCAAACCAGGATCTTATACATTTCTCCAGTAACCACAAAGGTCACTCGAGTTCGGTAGATCGTTCAATAGTTGTCCAGTTAAAAAGCACAAATGCTCCCAAAACGTGTCGTCCATATCAGATATGACACATTCTCAAAGGCACGGTAAGGATACATGCCACATCCGAGTCAGCATCTCACTTTTTGTGCTTGGTGTGCAATGGTTTCGAAACATTTAAAAAAAAATCTCGGTACAAGGTATATCAACCAACAATTGAACATCATCAGTAGATGAAGCTCAAGAATGCATCTTGAGATTCAAATTTATAGTAAAAAATAAATGTAAAATGGATTGGGTTTGTACGAAAATAGTAAAAAAAAAAAATGAGACTCAATTGAGATGAGGGGATATAGGCTCATGTGTCATCATTTTTTCTTTTTTAATAAAATTAAATCAAATCAATAAAATCTAGAATCTATAAATTAAAATTTCAAATTTAGTCTTACTATTCTAAAAAATGTGTTCCTACATTCTCAATGTAAGAATTCTGAAACCCAAACTATAACTCTTATGGCTGGAATGAGACTATCATGGAGCTTATTTTAAGCCTTACTTTTCTAAAAAATGAGCTCCTACATTCTTAATCCAGAATCTAGAAATTGGAATGGGCTAGCGAGAAAACAAAAGCGACTATAACTCATATGGCTGGAATGAGATCATCATGGAACTTATATTAAGCCTTACTATTCTGAAAAATGAGCTCCTACATTCTTAACCCATAATCTAGAAATTGGGATGAGCTAGTGAGAAAACAAAAGCGATTGCCCCCGCACCCCCCGCGAACACGTCCCTTCTTCTCGGAGCCACCGCTGTCACTGAACAAGTCCATATAAAGTCTTGAGAGTTGAAATATACTTATTTTCCTTGGTTCTCAACTTCTCTCGAGAAGCATTATCTTCTTTTCTAGTCTAAACCAAAGAAAAGTGAGAAAGCTGTTGAACAAACATGATATGTTGTAGCATAAAGCAAGAATTGTCATTAGAACGTTAACAAGCCGGTTGTTCAAAGTAGATGAAACTGGGCAAGTGCCATTGGCCATATGCACAAATGGTAAATGGTCCCACTGTTTCATCTGCGTTCAATGATTTCCTTTTTTCTCTTACTTTTTGTGAAACTACATATAAGCAGTTGGTGGTGGGCAAAAAATTGTGAAAACTCCACAATATACAGGACTGTAAACAATGTTCTGAATCAAGAAATTATCACGGAAGGAATCATGGGGTAAAGAAACAAGGCTCCACGAGGCTTGGCTTGGTATTTATGCTGCTTTTTGGAAGAAGAAGCTTATGAAAGCAGCCTCCCACTGCTTCCATAAGCTACCCCAGAAGTTTAACTCGCATATCAAAGAAAAAAAAAAACAGAAGATGTTACAAACATCTTTTTCCGCTGCTGCTTTTGCAGCTACAGCAGGCCCAATAAGCTGGTACTAAACTAGGCCTGACACATTCATTTTGAACCAAATAAGCACAAGAATTATAAGATGGAACAGAAACTTAGTTCCCTGTACATGATAACCATGATAAAAACTTGGACACCTTTTCAGCTTTTGACAATACACGGAGATACATAAAACCAGGATATATCTATCTATCTTTAAATCAATACTTAGTTCAGAAATCCACAGACCAACGACCACTACAAATCCAATTCAACTATTCAACCACGGCAACCACCTTGAGCCTGCAGGTTAGCCACAAGCTGCCAACTCTACATGCTGATGCACACAGGTACCGCCAAACTCTACCTAGTTGACCTTATTTCCTGATTATCAAGTCCCTCGAGTACAAGTATGGCTCCTTGACCTCACAAACTTTACATGAACACTGGGCAACAGCAGTAATTGCCAGTTTTTCCAGTAATATATACATTCTATATCATGAGATAGAACACCTAACTAATAGGTTCCAATATGCTCATCAGATTCTCGAGAGCTCCACAGATCCCTGCTGGTAATAAAATTTCTTTGTAATAGGAGCTTTCATTAGAATCACCTTATGCTGAAGAGTGCAGCTGCACGGATTTTCATTTCTCGCTTTCAGATAGAGGGTTGATTTCTTTTCCTATTTCTGAGGAGCCAGAACCGGCAGAATATTTCTTTCTCTCGAAATTCCACAGACAAAACTTTCCAACGTCCCCCCACTAGTAAAGCAGTAAGAGGTGTATCAGATGTAAATAGCAGCAAACTGTACTTTTCTTGGTTCAATTTCTCCAGAGAAAAGGAAAGCATATTGCTTCCCATGGCTTCACAATGCAAACACAACAAGGAATAAGTGCTAAACCCTGCCTAGGGATCCAAAACCGAAGAAAGATGATACCCCAAACCAAAATGTCGCCATTGGCAAAAGCTGCAAAAGGTACCAGATCAGGAAGAAAACGGATAGTTTACAAGATATGAAAGAGAACTGATGATCTCATCATCTAAAATGACTATGTAAAATCACAATATTAATAAAATGTAATCTAGCGTGAACCAAATCCACAATGAAACTGTTTGGAATGGCAAAAAATGAAAAGGTTCAAAAAGAAACATGCTAGGCAAATAAAGAATAAATTGCAATCAAATTTAGAGAAAATAGCAAAGAAGATACCCATTAAAGGATTCATGTAGCAGAACCCAAATTCTGGAATAAAGACTTGTTTTGTTGCTGCTGCCTTTGCTGTTGTTTAATATAAGTGAATTGCAGAGAACAAAATAAAAGGGACAATCAAAGCAACTAGTGACACAAATCCAACACTAAAATTAATGCTAGGAAATTAATTTTCAACTTCCTGCAAAAGTATACTGTTTTCTACCTATGGGGTGACATTCTTCTTCGTATTTATTTCCTTTAGCAATGAACTCAAACCATTATAGTCGGTATATAAGATGAACTTGCAATCACACAGAACTTACCATTATCAATGAAAAAGTTACGAACCAGGACCTGACTTTTGAACCCATACTTGTTTCTGCAGAATAAGTAGATATTAAATAACTGAGTCAGAGAAAAGCTTTAACAAGAAAATCAGAAAGTAGATGGGTTGCAGCTCACCTCATGGGGACCATAACCAACAGAACCTCCTCTCTTGGAGGTCTTTCCCTCCAGAAGATTCGTAGAGCCATCTGCATCCTTCATACCATGTGCCATCCCACGGCGCCCAACATGCCTATGTGAAACTACAAGTATAAAGAGCTCCTAAATTAATAGAAAATAGAATGATAATACCAAAATTACCGTACTTCTTTTTTCTTGAGAAAAATGTACTAGTATAGCAAATCCCACCGTTCTCTATTGTAGAAATATTAGCCCGTCCACTTGTAAGGATTTTAATATCTGTAATTCTATTTGAATTGGGTAAATCAGATTTTATCTCTCCATGATTTGATGCAACATCATATGCAGATAGTGAATTACTACCACGCCCTCCACGAGTACTATGAGAAGACATTTCATCATCCACATCTTTATCTGCACCAACTTGTTGGGTCATAGAGAAGCCTTCTGATAACAGCTGTGGGGGGGGGAAACTATCATCACTAGCATGGGTTCCATTTGAACGACGAAGAGGAGTCCAAACACCGCGATCAGGTCTATCTTTGTTTCTAGTGCGCCTCTCGTTCTTTTCATTCACAGATAATGAACCATGTAGATCAATGGTGGCAACCTTATCATCCAGAGATCTTTTCCCATCATTATCAAAGACAGATGCATGCGGAGTAATGCGATCCTTCAGAATTTGACGAGGATTATAACGTGGTGGGCGCTTGTCTATCTCCAAATTCACAATCTGCTGCTCAGATGCAGCAGATAAAGATGACTGACCTTGCCGTGCATCTTTATTGGATAATATGGTTCTAATGATTTTTCCACCAGCCTCATGTCGCTGGCTCTGTTTAGGAGTCGATCCGGTGAAGTTTCTCAATGAAGTTGTTGTCTGCTGCTGTGAGGAGCCGCCAGATACCTGTATCATAAGTTCGCATTCTGGTCTAAGTGGGAAGGAATCTAACATCACATTTGTCATAAAAGCAGAGGTTTCAAACCCTTACTTGAGTAGTTTCTCTCTCTTTTCCTTTCAAAAGCACAAGTCTCCTCCTTCCTCTTTCAATGCTCCCAGATGTTGTGGGTGTGTTTCCATTTGAGGCAGTTACTGGAAATCAAGGAAACACCAGTACATATGAACAAACCATAAAAATTTAGGTAAACAATTATAGTGGATCTAGGTGACATGAAACAGTACTTGCAGCTAAGATCGAAATAAAGTGTCTACATTTTTCTATATTGTCCTTATGTATTAGCATTTTATATATGAAATCCTCCAGGCTACAATCTGTAGAATTAGTGTCAGGTGAAATGTTGGTAAGACAATAGCAAATAAGTGGACTGATCTGCAAACCATAAAAACATAAAAATTTAGGTGAAAACCAGTACATATGAACAAACCATAAAAATTTAGGTCAACAATTATAGTGGATCTAGGTGAGACATGAAACAGTACTTACAGCTAAGATCGAAATAAAGTGTGTACATTTTTCTATATTGTCCTTGTGTATTAGCATTTTATACATGAAATCCTCCAGGCTACAATCTGTAGAATTAGTGTCAGGTGAAATGTTGGTAAGACAATGGCAAATAAGTGGACTGATCTGCAAGCCCATACCAAACAATTCCACAGTATCTTAATATCAAATTACTTCTAAGATATTATCTGAAGGAATTTTGGATGGTTTTCCTTGTGAAAATATCTAATATTGTTGTGATTTCAACGAACAAAAACAAACTCATGAGATTATTATGTTACTTGTGTGGCTATGGATGAAGTTGAATCAAAAAATCTGACAAGAATATAATCATGATAGATTCAAAATAGAATCATAAAATCCGACAATAATAAAATCATAAAATATTATGAAAGTTTTATGGTAAAATACTTCAAATCCATTGATTTAGGACTTTAAAGTCTCGGATATTTGTTCAAACCTCTAAGCTGCAATTATGTTACAGGGAGACGAATATGAAAGGGTCAGAAAACTGATTTTGGCATGTCGTAATTGTTAACAATTTGCACAAAAGCCACCTTAAGTGTAATGATCATTACACCATATGAAGTTAAACCACATCTGCACAAACTTCTAAAATGTTCTTAGTTATAGAAATATTCAAATTCGCCGTTGGATATTCCATATAGACTAGTGACGCAGTTGATCTTGTATTTAAGTTATGTAACACCATATGGTTGCCCGTAAGAGCATGAGTTCATTGAACATACTCATACTAAAATTAAAGATAAGAGTTATATATTTAGTGGTCGCCAGAAATATGTTATAGTGTCAGAGTAAGGTATAAGCTCCTTATTTGATGCACTAGTTACCTTATACACTTGAATCTGTAATAGCTCCTTTATGGAATTATTTGGAAGATGGATGTTGGATATAGTGACGTGTATGTGGAGATATGTGGGCAACAAAATAAAGGACTTGTCACCTTCTAGTAAGGAGAGAGAATGTCTTCGAGTCTGTGAAGCATAATTACCTGTCCGTGCACCCAATGTATTGATAAGTCAATTTCTTAAAATCTATGGTGTGTGTGTGTGTATATATATATATATATATATATATATATATATATATATTACAGGGAGAAGAGAGGGGATTCAATTGCAAAAGATTTAGAGGGGAGATTAGCCCTAGAAATTCAACTTATGTATTAATTGGTTAATGGGTCAGGTTGCCAGGTAAAAATAGGGCAAAATGGTTTTTTTTTCCATGTTGTCATACCCGGACCATACCTAGGCTTGTGGTGCCTTACTGAAGCTCAAAGTCGGTACTTAGTGTCGTATCTAAGGTGTATTGGAGCTATAAGTTGGTACATCGTGGTGTACCAAAATTTAAAAAAAAAACTATATAAAAGAAATTAGGTACATACCCAGTGTGTACCGTGTACTAGCATCGTGTACTTACGAGTACACGTACGCCAGACTTTTTGAAGTACCGGGCTTTCATAGCTTATAGTAGTTTCCCAAGATTATTAAGTTGAAAGTTTTTTACCAAGACAATAAAGTTGGAAATAGTTTTCTAATTTTCATAATATTACCTTAATGAATTTGAGTGAAAAGGGTGGATTCTTCAAGATTGGGGATATCACATAACTGATAATTGATTTTAAGGCAAAAGATGAGAGGAGGAACATATTACATGATTATTATAATAAATTTAACTTGGCATCTTCTAATGTTCAAGTTGATTAGGAGACGTGATATGCAGCTAGGTGACTCCTCATTTTTGAAGTACTACTAAATGAAAGACTAAGCTAGGGTAATCAAATAGATAAAAATTTCGTATTAGTTGCTCATTCAGCGCAAACCTAGGAGTTGGACACATAACTAGTGTCATTTGGAGCTATATACAATTTTATTTACAAAATTATGAAATTGCACATATAGTCTTGTAGGAAATAAATTTTGGACGATTATAAGCCAACACTTGTAATTATCTAAACTTTTGGACCCGATTATTGTTTATCTCGGATAGGATGATATGTCCTATAAGTAGGAACTGCATATGGCATACATAAGTGTTCCTCGAAGGAAAGTTGGAGATCTGGGAGACAGAGGATTCTATATGGGTGAAGTTCCTACATGGACAGATGCAAAAGGAAGGGAACAAGAGGACATGTTGGAGATCTGGGAGACCAAGAGGATTCTATATGGGTTAAGTTATTACATGGACAGATACGAAAGGAAGGGAACAAGAGGACAAAGGGGAAAGGATATCGTTTCTTCCCTCTTCTTTAATATCTATGTTAACAAATCTATAACCTCAACTTATTGAGATGTGCCACATTCCAAATTCAATAAAAAATGGCCTGAGTTGGATCATATTTAGGTCAAGGTGGGTCAAGATGGACACCTAAGGCGGTGAAGTAACAGAACAACTGAAAAGTCTAGGAGGATGCCTAAGACAACAAGGCGGACACCTTTAATAACCTTGGAATAAGATATTAAATCCTTACTATTCCACTGTGTTTAGATCTATGACTGCATTTACTAATGGCTTTTGGAGTGCTTTACCTGTTTCGATGCGATCGTGTCCATTGTGTATATGCCCTATATGTGGCCGAAATGTGGCCTAAATATAATATCATTTAATGGTCGATCATTGGGTCCAACTATCCTATATGCTTATACGTCAGCCTATATGTTAACTTTATGTTAATTCAGACTCGGGTTACGTATATAGGCACCCGGCCATGTTGACATAGTTCAACAAAACACTTGTCTCCTCGTCTCACACAGGAACTCTCCTACTTGACACTAGAAACAATCCACAACTGCAGGGATTGCTCGCAGCTAACCAGGACAGTAGCAATGATCAAATAAGTTTTCTGTTCCTCAATCTATCTGAATTTTCTTTTATTCTTCTTTGTCTACAAACCCTCTAGTCAACAAGTGCAGCAATAGTAACAATCAGATTTTTCCAAAAATAGAAGCCACTGTTGTTTTCTCACTTATTTAAATTCGTTCTCCCTCAGCAAAATCCTCCACCATTCACGATACCAAGGACGTGTATGGTCATGGGCACTTGATATTATATTCTTGATATCTGGTGTGTAGATGAGTAGGATCACTTTATTGCAGTATAAAATTACCTGTTTTCTTCGTATGATAAGATCACTTGGTAGCATAGTTGCCTTATAATTATTTTTTTTAGATATAATACCAATTACAATTTATAATATATATGTGGTGTTTGTGTGTTTTCTCTCTTTTTGTGTACATATGGTGCCCAATATCTTACATATATTGCCAATATATCATCTGATCTCTGCAGCGCTAAACCTCAATCTGGTATGAACCCGATATTTTGTTATTTAGAACCAGGACCCTATATATTCATCTGATATCTGCTATGCCAAACCTCAATCTGATATGAACCCGACATTTTGTTATGCAAATCCTCCATCATTCAAGATGCCAAGTACACGTGCATGGTCATGGGCAAGATCAGTAAAATGAGTTCATAGATTTGATATCTTGGTGTGCAGATGAATAGATCTCTTTATTGCAGTATAATACTCACATTAAGTGTGCTTTCTTTGGTCGATAAGAACACTCGGTAGCATAGATGCCTTGTAATTATTTTATTAGATATGATGTGTTTTTTCTCTCTTTTGTGTACATACTAGAAATAGCGGTGCCTCCACCAGAACTCCTTGATAATTTGGTTTTACCATTCATATAATCTAATAATATCTTTTAAATAATTGACCTACCATGACACTTCTTTAGATGACATATACACATATCGGAAAAGATCACTCCATTTTAATCGTGACAGTTCCTGATCTATCGGGAATACTCCTATCGATTAATTACGGATGTCCTTTATCCTCGTCTTTCATCACGAAAGACAACCATGTTTTGTTATATAGATGATGCCTAATATCTGCATATATTGCCAATATATCTTCTGATGTCTGCTATGCTAAACCTCATTCTGATATGAACCTGATATTTTGTTATTTAGAACCAGGACCCTACATACAATCCATTCCACCACCACCCCTTCTTCTCTTCCACACACACACCCGAAAAAAAGTGTATTTGCAGTTTTGTGATCAAAGCACCTCAAGCTAGTAGTCATTTCTAAAAAAATCTCTCTACTGAAACTAACAAATTATAGCCTGCTATTAAGTGTTGACGCATATTCCTTATTTTTAGGTCTAGATAGAAACGAAAAACCATAGAATGCATGCATCTCTAGAGGTAAATTAAGGATGGCAATATTTTTTTTCTCACGAAGTGCCCCCTCCCCCACAAAACAAAGATAAGAGAACATCCCAACCTCTTCAGTTGGTTCTCCATGTCATCTCCCTGCTTTTATGATGGTTCTGTTATCCACCAGTCCCACACTACATGAACTGATATGTTGGGGATTTTCCTTTACAAAAGCTCAATTACCCCCTTTGAGAAGGCTTTTAATGAATTTAATATTGATGTTGGAAAGCGGCTTGGAGCGATTGGTGGAACTTGGATGAACTTTGACATCTTAGCTTTAAACACCAATACAAATACATCCAATTCCACATTTATAGTTGGCCAGATATGGCATTGGGTACACATGTGATATCCGTTTCAACTCTCCACATATTATCTGCATCCAAGTGAATGGGGACTAATAATATATCATTTTTAGCATGCTTAATATAATAATGACAAAAAAAATATTGCAGCTATCACACAGCCCTAATCCAAATCTATGTGCATAGGAAGTGAAACAAGCAAGACATGCTAAACTAAAGTAACAAATAAAGATAAAAAACTACGATGATAAAGAGAAGGGCTAGGTTGCGCAGGCATACCAGTTTCACTTTCTGGCACTTCTCCACTAGCAGATGGCAATTTCTGCTCTTCCTTTCTTGGAACTAACATATATGTCGATTTGTCCTTCCCACTACTACTCTTTGTACTATCCCTTAAAACATACTGCAGATGAAAGTAGAATTAAGCCTAATAAAGATGTTCATATTCAGATATATAAATAATCAAATGTTTCACAAGTATGATGTACCATTGAAGTGGAGCCTCTTCGTTTCTCAGAACCCCGCTTGGAAGATGGACCGGAGCTGCTAGACACAGCAGTCCCAGCTCTTCTGCTGAGTTTCCCATTGATAGATGATCTCTGTGACAAATCAATCATTAATCACAAAGGCTAAAATCAACCTATGAATAATGAAAATTGACAGCTTGAATTTATACTGAAGACTGGGGAAGGATCCAAACTAACAAGGACCAGATATAGGAGTAATACTTGATAACTAAAAGCTAGTAAAAAGTATTATCTTGCACAAGCATGCTGTGTCGCTTGGTAAAACAGAATTCTATACAGAACTACCAAGTTTTTTCATGCAAAGTCACAAAATGAAGAAAGTAGCAAGTGAGAATGATCAGGTGCAAAGAGCAAAAAGAACAAATATGGTCAAATTAAATTATCCCTGAACAATTTCAAGCTACATATGAGGCTTTAGAACGTTCTTCGTAGGTATACCCCCATCAGAAGTAGATAAGCAGAGTAAACGGGAGTGACTTGACATAGGATACTGATAACGCAATCCGCTGTGAAGTACCAATTGGAATTTGGAACATCACTAATACGAAATCATGTGGTGTGCAAGAACAACATCAACAAAGACTTGTTCCCAATGTTCTGGGATGATCTATACATGAATATATGTCCTTAAAGTAAGCCCTGTTAAGGAAAATCTTCTCAATTTCATTAACAATCCTCATATCTATATAACAAAGTGAATCCATGCCTTATCCCCCCCCCAAAACCCCTCCCTCTCTGGTAGTCTTTCTCTTCAACTATAACCCTATCATTTAATGCTCAACATTGTCTTAGAAAGCTTTGGATTGGAAATTTCATTTTAATATTATTCAAAAGTAGGTTAGTTACATACCCTATGTGATAAGCATGTGGATTTGTGATATTTGGCAAAAAAATTGTTCTTCCTCTATGCACTCATGCCAAAAACTTCAACTGGCACAAAGTTTCCGTCTCCCTCTTCCTTTAATTTCTATTTCCCAAAGTTCCTCCCAATTGCATATTTGTAGGCACCAAAAGCTGCCATCTACTAGCATAATGTAATAGTTTTCTTATCTCCTGTTTTCTTTAAGAATATTCATACATCAACTACTTACTACTATCAGTGACTCGTCAGAAAGAATGCCCAGTGACCAGATCTATCATGAGCTGACACAAGAGTTAGCACCCAGAGATCGCAATTATAATAACAGGTGGTGAGAATCACCAAATCTAAATTACTGATTGGAGCATCAACAGTAGCAAGCCCTAAATCATGGATTGGGCAATTATTTTCATTTTTTCTTCAATTGTCCTGTTGCATAAGCAAGAACCTCGCGGGAACAACAAGATAAGGGTTAGTGCTGGAGCCAGCCAGCAGATCAATGGGCAATTCGACCTCGTGGGCTGGCCGCTTTGCTTACTCAGCTTTAAATCTCCTAGTTATGTTGATCAAGCATTTGTCACTGTTTCTTACTGTATTTCAATTCTCTCCCATCTTTTCTTTCCTTTATTTTAAATCTTAAAACTTTAAAAAGAATAACCATCAAAAAGAAAACATCCAGCATAGCCATTGAGAAGACCCTCACATACTCTTTCATACTAAGTTGATCAAGAATCTGTTACTCAAATCTCCTACATTCTCTCAGTTCTCTACAAAAAATTCCTCATTCTGCTTAAAACTAAAAGCTTGGTTTTGACTTTTGAGAGCTACATGGCGTTATACAAAACTGCTAGCCTTGTATCCCTCCTCCTCTTCCAACCTTACATAAAGTTGCTCATGTTCTCAACATCTCGTGGCAAAGCAAGCGTACTTAGGACAACTTCCGAGTCAACAATTCTAGTTCAGATTCAGTTATGACAAAATTGCATGACATAAAACTTGTAGTCTTAAAGCCTGATTCAGAATCAACCCAACTTGGGGGAAATGACAAACTTGGGGGAAATGACAACAATGTTTGACCTTTTTTAACACAGAATTTTCTAAACTTCTGTCATCTAGACCTTCAACTCAGTAGGATCCGAATTAGTCATTCTCACTTCTTGGCTTGTGATAAATAGATGAATGCAAATCCCTACAGCAATAGCATAGAATTAAGTTAATTAACTTTTCATCTAGACTCTTCTGAGGTGTTCTGAGGTGGTTACTCAACATGTATTTCAAAACCCAAATGAATCTATTTGAAATGAAGTGCTAGTGGTCCAGAGGATTGGTACTTATGAAGAGTATTTGAAAGTTGTGCTTTAGTGAAAAATTAAGAATTTGGATGTGAAAAAACCTGATCATTGTTATAACCTACTGATTATTACTATAAATGACATAAAAGATATATTTTAAAATATGTCCCAATCCATCTTCATTTCAAAGTCTACTTTCAAATTTCAACATATTGATGTATATGGATGTTAATTGGACCCAAGATCCGGACCCAACCTTGTTTTACCCAAACCAGATCCAGACCCGGCTTTGGACACAGTAAGGTACGGGACTCAAAAATACTAGCTTGAGTTAATAAGGAATCATTGAAATAAATCTTTTAGAATTTGATTTAGGATTCAGTTTTAAATTTGATTATGTGTTCTCTCTCATAATATCAAATTTGTAATTCTCTGATAAAATCTAAACTTATCCCTCCAAAATATAGAACCAGTTATGTAAATTTAAACTTGGTACATATCTTTGATATTGAGAGAGATCAAGAATTCTCAATATTTCTTAGATTCATGGATCAAACTCAATTCTAAGGGACCTTCAATCACATGTTTTTACAACAATAACATTTTATGAAACTCATTGACCTTGAATTTGGAAAGACCTACTTTCACGTGATTCACATGGTTCGAGCAGCAACCGTATTTCACGATCAAAAGTGTAGTGTGGCTTGAGGTAGCAGTTTCTCGTATTAACTAACAAAAGATTATCCAAAGGAAGAAAAAAATTATATTTGATGGGACTTATTTCTATACATATGAATTCCATTGAAGCCAGACATTATATATCAAAAGGATCATTTTCGTCCAATATCAATAGGTTAAGTGTTTCAATGTATAACCTATACAATATATTTATAATGCACACCTGAAAAGTAGTATGAGGATCAAAATAGGTATGACTGACTGAAGAACAAGATTACTTGAAACTGAAGATAGTGTTCAATTTCAGTGGCCAGTTCTTCGTAATATAGGGTGCACCTAGTAATATAGTTGATGTGTTACGGCTTGTTACCATAAACATCTTAGTTGCTCGTATATATGGCCTAGTATTCTAAGAATACTTTCATTTCATATATTGTTTGTGCATATGTGTTGCATAACAGCATTTACTTTTACAATTGAAATTTCTATAGTAGGAAACTATATTACTTTTATTTTAACTATTGTGCATCAATTTCAACAAATATCAATAAAACTTTAGTGTAGACTTAACATTGTGCTCAAAATGTATCCCAAAATGTGTCTCCCTTCCATTCAATACCTCCATGACCTCTAAACTTTAGTGTACACTATTATATAAGTTAAATAAAATAACTCCTCCCCCCACCCCCACCCACCCACCCACCCCCCACGAGAAAAGAAACACGTCCCTTGTTGTTTCGGTAGTAACTTCTCTTTAAAACAATTTGTTGAGAAAGGGAAAGGAGGGGCAGTAGCAGTAGAAAATAAAGAAAGTGACCATGACAGAGAAAAAAGGATTAAGATCAGAACCAGCGACAGAAAAAAAAAAAAAAGCGGAAGGAGAAGAAAGTGCACAGTAGTAGAAGATAAGAAGAGAAGATGACAAAGAGCAAAGGCGGAGGAAACAAATAAGGAAGAAAACTAAGTTAAATTCACCTGAATCGGGTAGGTGAAAGGATTCTCAGCAAAAGTTCCTCTAGAAGGCATTTGACAAAAGCAACAAAAAATAGGCACCAGATATCACTTGACATAAGGCAGTATGTAGAAATATAGCAAATAAGTTAAACGATAGAGGTTAACTCAACAAAAAGAATCGCAATTAATTAACAGAACATCATGGTACCTGAGATCCGCTCTTAGCTGCCCGTTTCTGGCGAACAAAATCCATCAAAGGTGTCACTATGAGTGTCTCCTTTGATCCGCCTGAAGAGGCAGCAAATACAAGAAAATTTGGCACCATCATTAACGTATCGACGAGCATTTTCTACTTAATATTTAAAAACTTCTATATGATATTCTTTACAAGCTTCTATGTTACAACTAACCAGATCTTTCTGCTTCTTTTCTTTCCAACTGAATCTCAGCACTAGGAAGATTCTCAGCAGGCTTCGCAAGATGCTCGAGGAATTCCAGATACTCAGGATCTATAAAATTCATCAAAGAATACTATTTGAATAAAAAATCACAGGTTGTCGTAATAGTTGATTTTAGATTAAAATGAAAATTTAGGAGAGAAAAAAGTACCCTTTAAGATGGTGCCTTCCCGACCATCCTTCTTAGACCAGACCTTTGGAACGCGTTGGGATGGCGCATATTCTACGATAGCCTTTAACTGAGCTCCTGGAGGAAAGAAGTATTGTTGTTATATGATTTTAAAAACTCTCCTGTCCTGCCGATGAGAAATCGGGCGGAAAGCAACAATCTTCATGATTCCTAATGTGGTGTTAACTGCATTAACCCTCCTATTCAGCAAGGCATAAGCAGGATTTAAAAAAAACATAGCACAATTGTCAATAAAAAGTCCAAATTTAAAAATTAAAAAAAATATATACAAAAGAGCCTAGGGCACAACAAAGGCAGCTTCTCAATTTAGGATTTGAAATGGGAACCCAATTGTCCCAGCGGTTTGAAAAAACAACCACACCACCCACTCACTCACCTCGAACAGGCCATTTAACTTGAACTTAAAACTACAATATTTAGAAAAAAAGTTACCTTTTTCATTGACAAAGATATGTCCATCGAAAAACTCAGCAAACTCTATCACGTCTTCAGGTCTCTGGAAATCAATGTAGGCTCGCGAATACCGCTGATTCTTCTGGCTGAAGAAAACATATAAAAAAAACCTTTTTACGTTAATAAACATATAGATAATGGAAAACCTACAAATAGCAGACACTCCCACAATCGGTGCCATGTTCGTGTCAGACACAAATTGACACATAAGTGTCACCATGTAGGTACCATTTATGTGTCCATGCAACATAGACTAAACTATGAGTGCCAAATCCATATGATTACTCAAAGTCTGCAACTGCAAAACTACAACTAAAAAGAATCTCAAGAATATATAATTCGACATTTGTGCTTATGCTTATCAACGTAAGATCAATATCGGTTCCTAGATTCAAAATAGGAAGAAAAACATATGAACAAAAGAATACAATAAAGATCCAAATCTTCTCTACTAAATAACAGATTAAAAAAATATAATATAAGAACACTAATGACAAAAAGAAAAAGAAAAAAAAAATCACAGCTAAAGTTACGATACATACAAACAAAAAGAATTTCACCCGTCGCAAAATTTCCAGCCATTCCAGAACTAGATTGTGCATTTGAACTAAAATTCTCAAATTAGTCAGAAATTGGGGCTCGAAATCGACCTGTCCTTTCCGGGACGGAACGAGAACCACTTGTAGCGGCCGGAGAACCTCCCGTCGATCTGGTCCCTCAGCACCGGCTCGGAAATCACCGGCGGAAGGTGGCGGAGCACCACCTTCGTCTTATTCAACGGATCCTTCATCGAAAAAACACGAAAGAAAACCCTAAGTTTTGAGAAGAAGGAGAAGAACGCTGAGATCTCTGTGAGATCACATCTCCTTTTCCGTTGATCGCGCGTGTGGAGGAGAAATTAGGGTTAGGGTTAGGTTTGGGTGTAATTAGTTAGGATTTCGATAGGTGGAGGACATTAGAGAGACGAGTTTGAGAAAGAGAGGAGGAACCAACGAACAGAAAAGAAAATAAGTATTATGGAGATTTTCACATCACTAGCAAGTTTGCAACGGTGAAATTTATTTATTTTGGGTTTTTTATAAAGGCACTACCAACATGACTGGGTGTGGTCCAATTTGTTTTATAAATTTTGCACTCAAAAGATTACTAAGAACTAGTCCAAAAAAAAAGAAAAAAATTATAACTGTCAATTGATAGTACTTCTAGTAGATTGGAATGTCAAAATTTTGATAATTCTAAATAATATATGTAGTTCAATAGACTGTCAACATATTGAAAGTACTGTCAAAATTTTGGTAGTCATAAATAATTTTTAGACTAGTCCTGAGTAAAATTTTGAGTGAAAAAATTATAATAAAAAAATGGACCCGTTTCGAGTCATTTTTGTAGTGCATTTATCAAGAGTCTTATTTTGTCATTAGAAGTAATGAATTATCATTAAAAATAAATAAATAAATTGAATTGTATCCCACTTTATTTATCAAAAAATTTACTGTACCGATAATAAATTTATATTAATTAAATATAGCGATAAAAGTTTGATAAATTTTAAAATTACGATAGGAATCGCTAGTTGGGTTGGCGAAAATTTGGATTACTTGATTTTCGCCGACCAAAAATTCGACGCGGCAAAAAAAAAAAATCCAAATACCATATTTTGCCAACCGAGTTGGCGAAAATTGGGTCCTTGGTTTTTTTGGGTTTTTTATTTGGTTTTTTTTAGGGGTTTGTTTGGTTTATTTATTTATTTATTTTTTATTTGTGTTATTTTTTCTTTGTGGTTTTTTTTTTTGTTTTTGTAGGTTTATTTTGTAGGTTTATTTTATAGGTATGTTAATAGTAAGTCTGTATGTTAATAGTAACTGATATAACAATTTCATCGACCTCTCTTGGCTAATTCTCGATAGTTCAGACGATCAATCTCTCTTAGATTGAGTCGGTCTGTCACGTCCCAGTCCCAAAATACGTAGGACTAGGATACGTAACCATGCCAACCGCCCGTATATATGGCAACTCCAATATATGGAAACCATATATACGTGCGTACACTGTATAATGAACAATAGTTCACCAGTGGTATAATTAATCACAAGTCACAGGGTAATATCTAAATCTCATCCACAGAATATCACATATACAGGAATAACCAATAATCAGGTAACTAGATCTAAATAACAAATATCTAAAGAATGACAGTCGGATGGAAACAAATCCACAGCCGAAATAGAATATAAAAGGAACCAGATACACACCATATAAGAACAACATCTGACAATCACGAGACTCGAAGAGAAGACCTCCTCGGGATATACGTAACATGCCTGGATCTGCTCTCCTACGAATGCTCAAGAACATATACACCTGGCAGGGGACCAGGTCCTCAGAGGGACATAGCAAGATACATAAAAATAACATGCCATAATGTAAATACTGAATAAATGAATGGGGTGTGCTAACCATCTAAGTGAATGCAATTTAAAGACCTTGTAGTACGCATGGGAATGTGTAGGCTAGACATATGCTGACGTAATTCACCAATCGTCATGATTGGCTAGTATATGTGTCATATGCCCCCTGACTCAAGGGCACTCTGCAATCGTCCATCCCCGCGGAGCATGGAACGAAGGATAAAACAGGAATACCCCATCCTCCTCGGAGCATGGTAACGGGAACAAGAAAACCAATACCCCATCTCCGAGCAGCATGGTATCAGGAATACCCCATCTCCGAAGAGTATGGTATCAGACAACAGGAATATATAAGGAGGGGGTGTCCCATACGCCTACTAGTATCTTTTCCGCCCAATATAGATGTACAAGTCGTGAAAACGACGTGGACACCTCCTACTATGATGCAAGTCTCAATAAAATAAACAACTGAGCTAAATACCGCTACACGTGTTGCTCACACTGATGGCCAGTCGCGCATGAGGCACGCGTCCCTACATGTACTCACTCTGTGACGTATAATGATACGTGTCAAGGCCTGGAAAGTTATATCAATAACTTCACAACTTTAGGTGGGTCTACTAGACACTAGGTCAGACACCAGTCCTAACGTCAACGCCATCGTTGACTGCACCCGGGTTTTCTCTGACGCGCACATTTATATAATATTAAAATAGATAAACATGTAACTAACAATAACTGAATTTAAACAGTACAACAAGGCAAGGTATACTTGCCTGGCAAGAGAGCTGCAAATATAATATCCAGATGTCAAATACCAAGTGTCAGAAACTATGGCCTCAGAATAAACATCTCCGGATGCTGAAATAAACATCACTAACAGTCTCAGAAAATATCAAATAGCTAGAAACGCCTGTCCTTAAATCCAATTTGGACACAGGAGCAAAAATGACAGTTTCCGGTCAAAGCGGGGTCCACATGTGGGCCACTTTGCACCAAAAAATGTGTCAGGGTCAAAGGTCTCCAAATTTGCCAAACTTAGTGTCAACAAGTCCAGAACGATGATACGAACCCAACGGAATGTCCAGAACTGGATTCCGATGTGCCGATCACAAAATCGCCCGTCAAGTGGAGCATGTGGGGCCCACGATACGGGATTTTGTCAACGTTCTCAGAATCGAACCAAACTTGGATCACAGGACCAGCGTATTGCTACGAGTCCGATGGCACAAGTTTCGTTTCGATCCGACGTGCGTACACAAAGTTACAGCGTATTCCAGAACAGGCAGATACAGGACGTTGTCGGCGGATACGCGTTGATTCCGGTGTGCACGCACATCCAAATAAACTTCTGCGAAATCCCGCACGTCCGTATCAATGGCGCGCACGTTTCGGTAAAGACCGCGTGCGACCAAGTCGTCCCGTTTGGCGGGACGTACTCAGTTCCGGGGTGAATCGGGTATGGTTTTTCCTATTTTTGGATCGCGTGTCACGATCGTCACAGGACGCGATGCTCCGAGCGGGTTGCACGGGCACCGAGATGGTTACACAGTCTACACGACGCAACTGACGGAACAAAAATTGGGATTACGAGGAGAGAGGAAAGAGTACCTGAACAAGGCTCGAGAAATCAAAGTTTCTGTGTCCGACACGACACAAGGGACACTGTGTCCTGTGTCCGCTGTGTTCGACACGAAGCGTCCGTGTCTGAGTCGCCTAGGGTTAGGGACTCAGGCTGCTGGCCGGAGCTTGGCGGCGCTGCGGCTAGGGCCGGGGGCGTCGGAGGTGTAGCGCCCCGTTCTCCCGGTGTGGAGAGCGCGGCTAAGAAACACAAGACGGTATCGTTCGATCGGGATAGATTGAATTAAGAACTCGTCCTCGTTATGGATTTGTTTCTTCGGAATCGATTCCCATATTCAGTGGACTGCGCCCCAAGGATCGGCTTAGCGGCAGAGTCAGGAGGGACCTCTCCGCTGCTATCTTTTATTGCCTCGGTTTTCGATGTCGCTTGTTGCTTTCGTGCTTTGAGTGGATTTTGGGATTTGCTTGTTTTCCTTGAACGGTTTCGATGGTTTTCATTATTTTCGTTCATTGACTTGCACTTCTATTCCGAGATTGGAAAGAAGAGAAAGAAGTATTAATCGAGCTGTTCGTGTGCAGGTGAACGAGCAGTAGGTGGCTTGCGAACGGAGTCGTGAAGCGCCTCTTTGCTTCTTCTTTCCAAAAATCTAAGTGAGTGGCTACCAACCCGATTAGCTAGCCCTGCTTCCAAGCTTCACTCCTTTGCCCCGATCTAACGATACCAAATAATAATAAAAAAAACCAAGATAAAAGAAAATAGACTTGGTTATTACTGCTTGTCAATCAAACTCGTGAACGGTTACTTACTTGCATGCTTGTTCGTTCGGGATATTCATCATATGTATCAATTTTAGTTAGAATATATCTTCTTCTATAATTGTGCTATCAATGCATTATATCTATGCATTCCTCGTGTTGCCTCTACTGCGTGAATGGATAACTTAACTAAACATCGTGTGTTCGATCATGGACAACTTGTGCACAAGGGTATAAGTTCTGCGGACGGTCGCTGGGGCACTGGCACCGATCCGATCCGGGCGAAACTTCGTGTGTAGTCATCGTGCGTGGACTGGATAGCTTGCAACGCATCGTGTGTTTATCGTGTATCCATTATGAGCTCTCGTTGCATGCTATCCTAGTCCATGACTAGTCCAAAATGGCTACCAAGCCAGTGATCACCTGTGGCATAGTCATCGTGTGCGGACTGGACGGCTTGCAACGCCTCGTGTGTTTATCGTTGCATCCTATCCTTGTCCATGACTATTTCCACCTTGTATATTTAAACCTGTTGCATACTAACTTGTGTCTTCGTGGCAGGGAAGGCATGGTAAGTATTGTGCAGGTAATTCAGACGGTCAGGTAAAATCCACCTAACGGTGGCACGTTCATTTCAGTAAATTCTATATGCTGCTTACTTGTAAATGAACTAAGGCAAGATAGAAACCCACAAAATATGCATGCTTCACTAAACAATGTGTTGATTGGTATAGTCAGGCTAGCTCGCCTTCACAAGCATGTTTCGATATGCTGACCCTCGTTGAAACAGGTTCTCCGCACCAAGGCGAACCGAGCGAGGAGCCGAAGTCGTCTACCCGATCCAGTCCAACTGTTGGCGCATCTTCACCGCGCCCTAGAAGCCTTTGAAGTCCGAAGCTGCAACTCTTCATACACAAATGCAGCTCCGTGGCAAAGCTATCCTCCAGCCTGGAGGTCCTTATCGTTTTGAGTTTATAAAGGGATGTAATGTACAGGACTGTTATCTCATTTTGAGTCGTCTCTTTTGTAAGCCGTTCGGCATATTAGCTAACTCGTTCAAGAGTTTGTAATAGATGTTCATTATCAATAAAGAGAACTTTTCTATGTTTCAAATCTGTGTTTTAATTTATCTGCGTACTCTGAATATGTGCTTGCTATGCAAATCATTAAAGCCTTGTGCGGGCGCAATTCCAGGCCCGCACGGCGGTCACGATTCGGTGGACGCCTCAAGTGATTCTACGGAATTGGGTCGTGACAGGAGGTGGCCGAAGTCGTCGACGACGACGCCGGGGGCTGACCGGAGTCGGCTGGGACGGGGAGACGTCGAGGGCGGCTGGGAGGAGAGAGGGGGAGCTGCGGGAGTCGGAGGCCGGGCTCGGGGCTGCGGCGCTGCCGGCGGAGCTGGGCGGGAGGCGGCGTCGCAGCGAGGTGGTCGGTGGGAGGGTGGCGGAGGCCGGCGCTGGGAGGGTTGGAGAAGAAGAGGAGGTGGCTCGGGAAGGAGAGGAGCGGCGGGGAGGGGTCGACTCCGGCCAGGGGCGGCGGGGCAACTCCGGCGGGGGAAGGGGGGGTTCGGCTGTGATGGGGGTGGCGGTGGTGGTGGTAACCGACGGGGGAAGGAGAGGAAGGGTGGCTAAGGCAGGGTGGAGGTGGAGGAGCAGGGAAGGAGGAGGAGGCCGAGGGGTCGGGGGTCGGGGGTCGGCTTGCCGGCGAGGTCGGCTCGCCGCCGGCGGGGGGGGTTCGGCTGCGGGCTGGGGGGGTAGAGTTAGGTTTTTATTTTCTTTTTCTTTTATTTATAAAGAAAATATAATTGATATTTTAATAAAATATCTTGAGATATTTAAAAGATATTTCCGGGATATTTGTAGGATATTTTAGGAATATTTTCGGGATATTTTCGGGTGGATCCCGCCTCCAAATGGACGGCGCAGGTTCACCGGCCAGTGAGGGGGTGACACCTCGCACTGCGATTTGCAGGAAAGTTCCTGTAATTTCTTAAATTGCGTAAAGTCCTAGTTTTGGGAAATTGTGCAATTACGAAATTGTCTGGAAAAACACCTGATTCCTGAAAATTCTAAAAATGCACAGAACTGAGGAAAATTGTTATGTGAGGGTCCTGAGGGGGTGAGGGTGAGTCTGGGCAGGGGTTGGGTCTGGTTTCTGGGTGATACGGGTCATCATATTTATTAATAAATAAATACTGCGCACGGTGTTCTCTAATTATTTAGAGGCAGGTAGGGTCATAATTTTTCTACGGTGTCAATACACTAAATGTAGTATACTCAGTGTAGAAAAATAACGTATTTTTGTTTGGGCACAACGGATGCATGTTGGGCCTCTAATGTCTGTTGGAACAGGGATGGGTACAGGTCTAGGAATTTAAATACGGACGTTTTGTAACGATATTTGTGCGTCTAAAATGAGGCACAAAACAGAGTATCTGGGAGTTGCACAAGGTTCAGAATAATAGGCTGGCATGTCTAGGACAGGTATGTGAACTTTGTTCGGGGATAACAGTCAAGATAAAGCTCCAAATAATTCGGTGATGGACAGGTGCACAAGTCAATAGGATATGTAAGCAAATTAAAATTAAAATATTGCCATAAATCCTAAATTGTTAAAATGATCCTAAAAATACTGAAATCTGGTCGAGGGGGTTTACACGGTCCCTCTTTTCTCGTGTATTCTCTGGGGCCGCGTCATCACCACATCATTGACTGTCCTCTACTTGAGATGGCATCGGTGCTGATGGAGTTGTCAAGATATACGAATATGTGGTAACACCGAGGGCAAATAGGCTATCCTACTGAGAATCTCCCTCAGGGGCCCATGGGTCGCCCACTAGCTGATTTTGGTATGCGGTATTTAAATCTTGAAGCTGAAATATAACAATTTATGAGAAGGAGATTTTGGTTTATGACACATAGAAGGAGATGTACAAACCAACCAAGAGAATAAATGCATTGCCATAGATTTTTAAATAGTTTTATTTTATGAGAACAATATGTAATTTTATTGAAATAGAACAAAGTTATATTCCAATAAAGTTTGTACTGATATAACAATTTTATCGACCTCTCTTGGCTAATTCCCGATAGTCCGGACGATCAATGTCTATTAGATTGAGTCGGTCCTTCTTTTCTCGTATATTCTCTGGGGCTGCATCATCACCACATCCTTGACTGTCCTCCACTTGAGATGGCATCGGTGCTGATGGAGTTGTCAAGATATGTGAATAGGTGGTAACGTCGGGGGCTCCAAAAATTTTGCCAACTTAGTTGGCGAAAATCTGTCTATTTTCGCCAAAAAGTCGAATTTTCGCCAACCCAGTTGGTGAAAATCAAGTTATCCAAAATTTCGATATGTATCGGAATTTAAAAAATTTCCAAATTTCTATCGATATATTTAATTAATATAAATTTATTATCGGTACAGTAAATTTTCTGTAAAAAATTTAAAAAAAATTACCGGAAGTAAAATTTGGAGGTCGAAACATCATTTTTTTTACGATTCTAAAAATTTTAGAAGTCCGTCATACGGTGAAACTATTTATCCCGAAGTACTTTTCCGTACGGTCATTTTGGCACAAACTGGACCTTGTTTCGATCTCCCAGTCAAAATTTATGATACTTTAAAGTTTTATATTTTATATTTTTGCCTGTAACATGTACGTCTTACTTCGGATGAAAATTCTCTCTACACAAATTGTGTTACTCTTGTCGAAAACATACAAATCGACCTATTGTTTGACGAAAAACGATTTCAAAACAAATAGTTATGATCGTTCGAAGTCTGCTCGACGACAGACGTAATATTCTTACGGTAGATTTTTTTTTTTTCAATGATGACATATTTTATTTTGGATGTTAAGTTTTATTTTTTTCTAATTTACTTAAAAAAATTATTGCTATAGCAATTTTTTTTTAAATATAACTAAACCTAAATAAAACTAAACGCAAAAAAACCTAAAAAACAAAAAAAAAAAAAAAAAAAACATTGGCGGAAATTTTCGCCAACCCAGTTGGCAAAATTTTAAAAAAAATAATTATTTTATATTTTCGCCAACTCAGTTGACGATATGTATCGTAATTTCAAAATTTTCTAAACTTCTATCGGTATATTTAATTAATATAAATTTATTATCGGTACAGTAAATTTTTTTTTTATTTATCATAATTCAAGGTGCACCTCACTACTTTACCATAATGTACAATTTCTCCACTTCCGTCAAAAACTAACGGTCAACTCCGTTGACAGTTAATTTTTAATCGAAATACTCTTTCCATTTTCCCAGGTTTAGGAGGGCTGGTAATAATAATGATTTGCTAGGGGTATTTTGGTCAAAAACTAACGGTCAATGGAGTTGACCGTTAGTTTTTTACGGAAGTAAAAAATATTGTACATTATGGTAAAGCAGTGGGGTGCACCTTGAATTATGATAAATAAAGTGGGGTGTAATTCAAATTTTCTCTAAACACAAATTGTGTTATAGATAGTTGTTTTTTTAAATAATAGAGAATAGACTTATTTTAGGGTTAAATTTTAACTTAATACCAGAAACTTTAAAACTATATAACATGATACCATAAACTATTGAATATTTTCAACTTGGTATCCTACGTCAATCAGGATTTAGTTTTTTCGATTTTTAAAAAAAATATACCAAAATACCCCTCCCCAATGCTGCACTCTCCCCCCGCCCCCGCCATTGTTGTCTGTTGTCGCTAACGTTGTTGATGCTGCCAACGCGCGCTATCGGTGCTGTTGCCACCGCCGTGCAGCTGTTGCCGCTACCGGAGAGAGAGGGGCAAGAGAATGGGGGTATTTATATCATTTATAATTTCTGTTAACACCGGAGGTTAAGTTGTACAGTTATAATTGAGATATCAAGTTGTCTATTTTTAAAGTTTTTAGTATCAAGTTGAAAAACTCGAATAATTGAGGGTATTAAGTTGAAATTTAGCCCTTATTTTAGAGATGTCGTAAATTTATCATGTAATGACTTCGATTAGTTGATACCACAAATTTATTGTTTGTTTGTTTGTTTGTTTTTGGTTTAATTTGAACTTGATATTGTCGACTATTCAATTTTTTTAATTTGATACCCTAAATTTTATTATCGTACAAATCACTACTCTCTATTATTGAATATTTTTAAATCGATACTCTCCGTCAATCAGTTAGATTTTTTTTTCAAAAAAAAGTAAATAATATTTTTTTACCAAATAACTCCAATCATTCCCCCTATAGGGATAGACAAATATTTTTGTTATTTTGAATTTTATGTTAACACTATTCAAATATTAAATTGTTTAATTATAGTTAAGATATTAAGTTGTCTAATATTAAAATTTAGGATATAAAGATAAAAAAAACTAGAATAGTTAACAGTATCAAGTTAAAATTTAGCTTATGAGGAGGTTCTTGCAGAGGCGAGGATCCAGGAGGCCATCGGCAGAGGAGCAAAATATTCCAGCACGACCACGCCAGCCAAAGCCCAGTCCGGAGCAGGAGGACCGATCCGTCCTCCCGGAGCACAGACACAGCAGAGGGCAGCACCATACCAGCAAAAGGAGCTTCCGACTTGCTACCACTATGGTAAGATAGGACATTACCAGAAGGACTGCCGAAAGAGACCGAGGATATGCATGATTTGTGGGGTGAGCCAGCACCAAGCCCGAGACTGCCCACAGCGTAGGGATGCGGCATCGCAGACCGGACAGAGGCCAGCAGCACCAGTTTCGAGGATACTACCCCCACCAGGAGGTCAGTGTCCACCAGCACCCGGATGATTTCAGAGGGGACCACCTTGGGCCCCACAGTAGGAACAGTTTAATCGAGCCAGACAGCGGGCCGAAGGGCAGAGGCACGGACAGGCCTTTGCATTAGCAGCTACTGAGGAGGAAACAGAATGGGAAGCTATCACAGGTACCATTTTAGTTGCATCATTACCTACGACTGTATTATTTGATTCTGGAGCTACACCATCATTCATATCTAGTAGATTCGTAGCAATGCATAGAGTAGCTACTTCCCCCTTACCTAAGAGTTGGAAGATTCTTACCGGAGGAGGCATCGTGCCGGTTACCAGCACTATTAGAACGTGTTCGGTAGTCGTATGTGGTAGAGAGATAAGAGCGCGATTCTTGGTATTACCCATGCCATACTTTGACGTTGTGCTAGGCATGGACTGGTTAAGCCAGTATAATGTCGTACTGGATTGCCGGAAAGGTAGCGTCACTTTTAGACCGCCAGATCAACCGGAGTTCGAGTGCATGCGAGGGACCGTCGAACAAGGAGTAGGACAGATAGTTGGAGCTTACATGGCTATGGAGATGGTACCCCCACCAATAGTTACAGAATTCGAGGATGTTTTCCCTGAGGAATTGTCAGGCTTACCGCCAGATAGAGATGTGGAGTTCACTATTGAGCTAGTACCCGGAGCAGCACTGGTATCTTCTAATGTATACCGATTGGCGAAGAAGGAACTAGATGAGCTGAAGCTACAATTAGAGGAGTTGCGGAACAAGGGATTTATCCGTCCTAGTGCATCACCCTGGGGAGCACCAGTGTTGTTTGTACCTAAGAAAGATGGGACAGTACGTATGTGAATTGATTACAGAGCCCTTAATGCTTTGACTATCAAGAACAAGTACCCCCTGCCGCGAATTGATGATTTATTCGACCAGTTGACAGGAGCAGTGGTGTTCACAAAGATCGACTTGAGATCGGGTTATCATCAAGTAAAGGTGCGAAGAGAAGACATTCAAAAGACAATATTCATGACTCGTTATGGTCACTACGAGTTCTTAGTGATGCCTTTTGGACTGACAAATGCGCATGCTGTATTTATGAACTTGATGAACAGAGTCTTCCACCAATACTTAGACCAATTTGTGGTAGTCTTCATCGACGACATCTTGGTATATTCAAAGAGCCACGAGGAGTACGAAGAGCACTTGAGACTAGTGTTAGAGACGCTGAGGAGAGAGAAACTTTATGCCAATCTGAGCAAGTGTGAGTTTCTTCTAGATCGTGTCGCTTTCCTTGGACACGTTATCTCAGGAGATGGTATTTCAATAGATACGACAAAGATTTCATCAGTAGAGACATGGCCAACCCCTACCAATGTCTCGGAGGTGAGAAGTTTTCTAGGACTTGCCGGATATTACCGAAGGTTCGTAGAGAACTTCGCGAAGATTGCAGAGCTGATGACCCGCTTGACCCGTAAGGAGCAGGAGTTTACCTGGACAGAGGAGTGTCAGACGGCATTCGATGAGCTAAAGAAGCGTTTGACTATGGCACCTATCTTGACTATACCTTCTGGACCCGGAGGATTCGTGATCTATAGCGATGCATCCGGGAAAGGATTAGGATGTGTCTTGATGCAACATAGAAAGGTTGTGGCATATGCCTCTAGGCAGTTAAGGACCCATGAGAAGAACTATCCCACTCACGACTTGGAACTTGCCGCAGTGATCTTTGCTTTGAAGCTTTGGAGGCACTACCTATATGGAGAAAGAGTGGAGATATTCACTGACCATAAGAGCCTAAAGTACGTCTATACTCAGAAGGACCTGAACCAGAGACAGAGACATTGGCTCAAGGTGATGACAGACTTCGAGATTGAGCTATAGTACCATCCGGGAAAGGCCAACGTAGTAGCTGACGCATTGAGCAGAAGACCCATGGCATTCTTCTTAACTACCCAACAATATTTGTTGAGAGATCTAGAGCAGATGGGTATAGAGGTCGTTATGTCCGGAGTAAACAGACAGTTGTCGAGTTTCCAGTTGCAATCGACATTAGTGGAGAGGATCAAGGCTGCTTTGCCAACATATGCCAGATTTCAGAGGCTTCGACAGAGGACAGAGGCCGAAATACAGACATGATTGCGTATACATGAAGACGGGACTTTGAGATGTGGAGATCGTCTCTATGTTCCAAATGGAGAACTTCGTCAGGAGTTGATGACAGAGGCACATAGTTCAACCTACTCTATTCATCCAGGAGGCACGAAGATGTACAAAGACTTGAGACAGTACTACTGGTGGCATGGAATGAAGAGAGAGATAACACGCTTTATGGCGAAGTGCCTGGTGTGTCAGCAAGTCAAGGCTGAGCATTAGAGATCTGCAGGATTACTTCAACCGCTTCCGATACCTAAATGGAAATGGGAGCATATCACTATAGACTTTGTTACGGGCTTTCCGAGGAGTCCTAGTGGTTGCAATACAGTATGGATAATCGTAGATAGACTCACCAAGTCCGCACACTTCTTACCCTTCAGAGTTGGACAATCTACAGAGGTCTTAGCAGCTATGTACATGAGGGAGATTGTGCGACTGCATGGAGTGCCAGTTAGTATAGTGTCTGACAGGGATATGAGATTTATATCGTACTTTTGGCGGAGTATGCAAGAGAGTCTCGGTACCCGTCTAAAGTTCAGCACATCGTATCACCCGCAGACAGATGGCCAGTCGGAGCACACTATTCAGATGTTGGAGGACATGTTAAGAGCGTGCATGCTTGATTTCGGAGGATCATAGGAGGACTATTTGCATTTGGTCGAGTTTTTCTACAACAACAGCTATCAGGCGAGCATCCAGATGGCTCCCTATGAAGCGTTGTATGGAAGGAAGTATCGTTCCCCAGTATGTTGGAGCGATATAGGCGAGAGACAGATTCTTGGGCCAGAGTTGGTTGTTCGTACAGTAGAGAAGGTGAAGAAGATTCAAGGGCACCTGCGAGCAGCACAAGACAGACAGAAGCATTGGGAAAATACGCATCGAAGACCCCTAGAGTTCCAGGTTGGATATCATGTATTTCTAAAAATCTCACCTACTCGAGGGACTATCAGGTTTGGAGGCAGAGGAAAGCTGAGTCCGAGGTACATCGGACCATTCGATGTGTTGAAACGCATCAGAGAGGTTGCTTACAAGTTAGCCTTACCACAGACTTTGGAAGGAGTCCATGATGTCTTCCATGTATTTCAGCGAAGGAGGTACATGCCAGACCCGAGTCATGTGCTTGAACATTCAGAGATCACAGTCGGCCAGAGCTTATCATACTAAGATGAGCCTGTTGAGATTCTGGACAGAAGTGAGAAGGTATTGCGAGGTCAGACTATCCCTCTAGTTCGCGTCGCATGGAGGCATCATGCACCAGGCGAGTCGACCTGGGAACGCGAGGAGGATATTCGACAGTGCTATCCCCATCTCTTCGAAGGCCTAGGTATGTAGTAGCATTTTAATTTCATTCAGTAGTTCTTACCATACGTATGTTTTAATTTCGAGGACGAAATACTCTAAGGAGGGTAGATTGTAAACCCCCCTCGACCAATTTAGGATTATTTTAATTTAGATTGAGAGACTAGGATTAATTTGGATACAATTAGGATTTATGTGCAACAACTATGTGACTTAATACACCTCACCATTGCTTCGATGTTTGGAGCGCTACACTGGTAGTTACCTTCAAACCAATTTCATACATATTTCCTAGACATGCCAGACTACCCATCTGACCCTTGTGTAACTTTTAAACACTCAATATTGTGCTTCATTTTAGCTGCACAATATTCGTCACAAACGTTCAGGTATTATTCCAATAAACCCAAATTCTTATAATTGGCCATTCATGTTTGAATTTGACGCACAACCACAACCCAATTCCCTATAACCCAAATTAGGGTATTAACCTATTCTGAGCCTGCTACGCCCATGACACTTGCGTCCCACCCAATTTTAATTCCATGTGCCTTCAACTTATCAAAGAACGCATTGTGCATTTATTTTAATTAACTTAAATTAGATACAATCTCACCCAAAGCAAGCCCCAACCAAGCCCATGTACACTCTTTCATGGGGACAGGTTCCCCACCCCAAAGAGCCCAGACATGCCCAAATCCCAAGGTCAACCCATATTCCCCCCATATAAATACACATTATTCCCTATTGGAAACCCTAAAATCATAAACACCATCATCTTCACAAACCCTAGCCGAACCCTCCTCCTAAACCGAGCACCCCCTCTCCCTTCCCGACTTCCCCAACACCACCACCACCTCAGACCGCCACCAACACAGCCCCTAGCCGCCTGACCTCCACTCCCATCCACCTTCATCATCAAACCAAGCCGCCGCCATCAACCCCCTATCAACCCGACCCCTTGTTGAGCCCGACTGCTCCCCGATCGGACCACCGCCTCCAGCACCACCAACCACCACCGCCAGCCCGACCAACACCGCCTTCCCCGCCATCCCAGCACCGTCCCACACCGGCCAAGCCCCGCTGCCAGGCTGCTGCTGCCATTGCTGCACCTGCTGCAGTTACTGCCGATGCTGCCGGAGGAAAGCCGTCGACGAGCAGACCCCCCCGTCAGCCAACTAGGTACTCGTTCTCTAGTTCCTCTTCTTTATTGTAGCATTGTTTAGTTGTATCATCGCGTCATCGTGTCATGTGTCGTAGACTTGGACACAACCTAAATTAATGTGGAACCACATATATGTGTGTATGAATGTTAAATTATATTAGTTAATAATTAATAACTAGTAATTACCTTAATGATATAACTTGTTATAAGGACTTGTGTGCATCTAAAAACCTAGATCAGTACATTATAACATAAGGTAGAAGGACGTGTGATTGTACGAAACGTAAGTAGTTCATAAACCCCCGACCTTAGTAATTTATTGTCGTAAGGTACGTGGGAACCGAGGACAGAACACGTGACTCTGTAGTCGACCAGCCGTAACCATTGCGTCAGTACCTAAGAGCAGCGTTGTAGTTTGTGTATGAATTGCTTTAGTGTCTGATGCTAGATTGCTATATTATATTGTATGTTTAGGGTCACTGGACCAGCCAGGAGATACTGCAGGAGCAGGCTATTGGCATTCACAGCTTGAGGACTCAGGCAAGATGCCTTGCCATATTTACTGTTTAAATTAAATGATGCATATGTTGTATGATATCTTGTTGCTTTATTTCATATGACTGTGCGCATCCGAGGTTGACTCGGGTGCAGTCGACGGATGCGTCGATAAGTAGTGTACTTGACCTAGTCACTAGCAGACTCATCCCATTGGGAGGATACTCAGATAGCTTCCGAGACCTGACACTCTTACACGTTTCACAGTGATAAATTCATATTGGGATGCAGGTTCGCGTACTCGACTAGCTATCGGTGCGTGTGACATGCATCACGGTTAGTGCGTAATTCAGGATTTTGTATTAGTAGAGACTTGGCATATAGATACGTGGTATGCACGTCGAGTATTCGACTTGTATATTTACATTGCGCGGGGAGGACAACTAGTAGGCGTATGGGATACATACATTAGAATCCGTAGTATCCGGAGGAGCCACGGATCCAATGACTCCCTTTATGCAGATGCCCCATTCTTCGGAGCGGTATGGACGTTATATATTATGCATATGCCCCGTTCTTCGAAGCGGTATGGACGTTATATACTATGTAGATGCCCCGTTCTTCGGAGCGGTATGGACGTTATACTATTCAGATTCCCCATTTTTCGGAGCGGTATGGACGTTATGCCTACGCCTACCCATACGTACCAAAGTTGTCCTCACATTGCATTCATTTAGATGGTTAGCACACCCTTTATTTATTTTATTCAGTATTTATATATATGGCATGCTTCTATGTATTTTGTTATGTCCCTCTGAGGACCTGGTACCTTTCTAGATTTGGACGAGGCATATTACCCCACAGTGTACGGGCCCGGACAGGAGACTAGGTACGCTACCGCGGAGGAGCTAGAGGTGCTACCGTCAGAGTTTCCGTGATCAGTTGGTAGGCCTTCTGCCTAGGATTGGGAGCATCATTATCTAGTCAGCCGATGCCCTAGTCATTACTCTTTTTATCTGTCATTCAGTACTTTCATTTCGTCATAGTAGTGGGTTTGTTCCCACCAGACATTCTGGGTTTGTACTATGATATTCAGACTGAGGTTTATTTCCAGTATTTATTTTAGTGCTTCTTGCTGTTTATATTGTGGATGAGATTAGATTTCCTGTTGTTGATTAATATATGACATGTTAGTATTTTAGGACTGCGTAGCACTCTTCGTTAGGATCCATTAAATTGGGATATTCTCGGAGACGTGACAGTTGGTTATTGCCACGTGGCCTGGTCCCGTGTGTTTTGGGACTGGGGCGTGACAAGGCCGCATGAGAAGTCCAGGCCGAATGACAAATCCTGGCCGTATATGAAGTCAGGACGCATATGAAGTCAGGCCGCATAAAAAGTCTTGGATGCATGTTCAGGATTAAAGTCTAAGTGATGTGACATAAAGTGATTGATGTGACAAGCCATAAAGTGTGTCAGGAAGAAAAGACAAAAATTATAGAAATATGTGCCACGATTTCAGAGTCATGTGTCCAAGGAAAATGGTGGCCGCATGTTCTCCAATGCCGCATAAGTGTCGGTGCCGCATGGAGTTCGATGTCGCATGGAGTGTCTCTTGGACTTAGCGAATTTTTCATTCGTTCAGCGAGTGAAAACACAAGGTGTTCAAGGACACTTGTGTAAATAAGCAGTCATGCGTCCAACAAGATGGACACATGATGTCAGTATGCGGCAAGAGTTCAGGCCGCATAACCCTTTCGGGCCGCATAACACTCTCAGCCGCATAACTCGATGGCTGCATGAAGACTTCATCTTCTCCAAACAACAGGTTCGGCCATGGCGAAAGCTTAAAAAATTAAAATCTTATTTTGTCCATAAAATTCTCATTTTAAGTCCAAATCGGGTGAACCAAAAGCCAAAATGCTTTAAATTGAAAGCTCTATCATGTAACAAAAATTGGTTTTCTAAAATACATGTTTAATAGATCAAAACCAAGAAAAACTTATTAAACCCATAAAAACCCTAAGTTAGAAATGTAGATATACACTAATCCACCCATTAAAACAGAAAACTCCAAGTACTAAAAGTGCTAAGAAACACATTACAAACATAATGGAACAATAATATGGAGGATTTCTCCATTTTTCATGCAAGGTGTACTTGCCTATGGAAATAGGGAGAGAAACACAAGAGAGAGAAAGAAATAAGTGAAGAGAGAGAGAGAGAGAGAATGTTGGTTCTCATGACTTGAACCAACCCACAAATGAACCATGAACAAGGTTAAACCAAAGAATAGGTCTAGTCTCCATGCACATGCAACCATGCTAAAAATAAAATACGTTCCAAATACGTATATCGGGAATGGGGAGTGACACACATGATCTTGTACATTATTCTTTTGAGGCGTTTAGCCACCGAGCACGTGTTTAGCTCGTGCTTGGGACTTGACATTCTAGCATGCGGGCCTACATGTAAAATATATTCTAGACTATAGCTAGAGCTGATCATGTAATACTGTACTCTTGCTAGTTCTTCATTTTGTAACTAGCTTCGTGATCATCTGTGTATTTATAGTTTGGAACACCTTACTATTATATATTTGGTGATCATACATATTGTAACTTATTGCTTGCTTGAGATTGAGACACCTAAGATTCTTGACCTAGGATTGCCTGACGGATTATAGAGTGAACGCTCACATGTCTAGACAAACATGACCGTATCTAGGGGTATAGAGTAACCTGGTATACGTAGCTGGCTTTGTCTGTCCCCGCTCTCCAGTATTCTGGTTATGGGACGTGACACTATTTACTATTATGAAAAATGATCAACCACCACTGCAAGCACAATATCAACAACCTCAATCTGTACCGCAACAAGAGTCTGAACTCGAAATAAGATAAAAAAAATTGGCATCATTTTAGCAGAGTTTACAATAAGCGCGATACGGAAAGAAGATCCTCGAATACAGTTATTGTTTAATGCTTGTATTGTAGAAAATGACTCAAATGAGAACCTAACTGTGGTACAAGGATTCTAGATAGACATATGAAAAAGTGTATTAATATCTAGTAATCTTATATTTTCTTGAAAAAATGTATCATTTTTAATATGTATTATTATTTTTAGATAGGTCATGGGTATATTTAAACCTAATTGCGACTTATATTTGAGTCTCAGCTTTTAATCTCTTTACAAACTTCATTTGGAGTATTATAAAGAAAATTTGAAGAGAGATTGAAAATCTGATACACGAATATAAGTTGTATGACTTATATAACGAAAATAATATATATTAAAAAATTTATTTTATTTCTGATATTCTTATGTATCAGTAGTATCTGTATCACTAATTTTAATTACATTAATAAAAATTTACCTTTTTTCTTTCTCAAATTTCAAAATTTTGATTTGTTTTAATATAACCGACTCGGTCCTGAACCGGTCCAGACTCAGCCCGGTTCGGCCCGACCCACCTCCGACCGAACTCGGGTTCCGGCTGGATTCACCCCCATCTATTTTCTGGTTCGGGCCGGCTCGGCCCGACTCCCCTCCCATCTAAGCCATGTCCGACCTAGATCCAGTCAAAATCGGTCAACACTGAGTTCGGACCGACTCGATTCACATCCTGAGTTGCCGTAACTATTTTAACTTTATTAATACTACTTAGAAAGACAAAAAAAAATAGTATATGTAATTACCTAATTGTTTTTATTAGTTTAATGAATAATATTAGTTAATTAATATATGTAAGAATACATTTTGAAAGAAAAATTCTACTATGAAGCTGTTATATAGTAGTATATTATAGATATACAATAAGTTCCATTATAGGCCGCACCAATAAATACACCGATAAACAAACTGGATGTTGATGCTATTTTTCGTTAGAGGAGACTACGTAACCAATACACCGATCCAGGTTCGGTTATTGACCGCACCAATATCAAATCCGACTCATTTTGTGACCATTTAGAGTCAGGGTCAATTCTAGAATAGGATTATGATCAGCTTCAACCTCATATCTTTACAAAAAGACCGCACGTGGCACACGTTGATTGGCCAACGAAATCCGAAAGTAAATAAAATTCAAACTAAACCAACGCCCACGCGCGAACAAAACACCGACTTTTACTTGTCACAATTTTACAAAACACAATAAATAAATAAATAATCACCTAACATTCCTCGCCATCTCTCACGTTCCCACCACCGAGAGAGAGAGAGAGAGAGAGAGAGCAAACAAATGGCCATCTCAATCCAACTGTACCAAACCCTAATCTAACAATTCTCTCTCCCAATGGATTCTTCTTCTTCCTCCTCCTCCTCCTCTTATCTGCCGGAGCCCAATTTCTACGACTTCCTCCGCCGGATGCGCAGCCCCGCCTCCGCCGACCTCGTTCGCGCCATCAAGAGGTGCTCGACGGTGCTCTCCCCGTGATTTCTCCTACCGATTCCGTTCTTGTTCGCGTTCTGATCATTTTTGTAGCTCGAATTGTGCTTGTTGTGCTTGTTTTGGCGATTCTTGATGGAATTCTCAGGGTTTTAATTAGTTGTGTTTGTTTCGAAACATATTAGCGGAATTTATAGTTCGAGATTTTGATTTGAATTCGATCTGATTTTGCTTGGAGCTCGATTCGCGTTCGTTCCGGTGTTTCTTGATGGAGTTTAGGGTTTCTATCTGTTAAACTTTAAGAAACGGATGCAAAAGTTGCATTGGATCGGAAAGTTAGGGTTTGATGCATTTGTTCTTGTTTGTTCCTATTAATTTGTTGATGATCGGAGAGGTTTTGTTGCTCGAGATGCGTAGTTTAAATTTGACTTCGGTATGATCTTGCTTGGAGCTCGATTCCTGCTGTTTTTTATTTTGTTTCGGTGTCTCTTGATCGATTTTAGGGCTTCTATTTGTTAAAATTTCTGAAACGGACGTAATTTGCTTTGGATCATATAATTAGGGTTCTGATAGCTTTGCTAATATGGAGGCAAGCTTCGTTGTTCAAGATGATCGGAGTTAAATTTGAATTCACCATAATTTTGCATTGAGCTCGATTTGCCCAGTTTTCGCGTTCGTTTTGGTGTTTTTATTTGTTAAATTTTAAGAAACAAACCATTTTCGCATTGGATCGGAGAATTAGGGTTTTGATAACTTTGTTCTTGTTGTTACTTTTCTTGTTGATGATCGGAGAGATTTTGTGGGTCGAGATGTTTAGTTTAAATTTCAATTCTTGATGATTTTGCTTGGAGCTTGATTTTCTTGCATTTGTTTTGGGTGTTTCTTGATGGATTTTAGGGTTTTTATTTGTTAAGTTTAAGCAATGGACAGAATTTGCTATGGATCGGATAATTAAGGTTTGATAACTTTGTTCTTCTTGGTAGCATAGAATTTATAATTTGGGATGTTAAGTTCTTGTATGAATTTAAAATTACCAGATTTGAAGATTACTTATTTCTCTGTTTTCTCTGGCCCGAGGAGCAAAATGTCTTTAAATAGGGCTTTCTCCCCTTTTTTTTTACCAATTAATAGCTTGGCTATGTTTTTGTTGGTCATGGTTAGGTTGGTTTAATTCTATTGCTTACAATTTGGTAAGGAAGTTAATTCTTGATTTAGTTTCGGATTTAATATGATTTGTGTTAAGTTACGGGGTTCTTCTTACTCTAGATTTTGAATGTGGTTGACTAGAAAAACGTAAAATGCAGCTTCATCGTGTCTTTTTCGTTCCATACAATCGATGCTGAAAATGACAGCAGAAAGCTGCAAGACTTTCTCATGGCAATGGAGACCAATATAAGGAAGCATCCTTTGTGGATTAATTGCTCGGATGAAGAAAGAGATAGTGCAGTTGAGGTAATTCATGTGTGTGGATTGTTGGAACCGCTTTCCAAAGACTGCTGCTTTATTCTTCGTTCATTTATTGTACTGTTATTGATCATGTGATTTTAGATGCTGACTGGTGCATGCGATCTTGATTTCTGAAAGCCCTTACATATTGACCTGGTTGTAGTCGTACTGTCTGAGAGGAGTTATATTTTGTACTTTTGATGACCACTTAGCCCCTATTCGTGCGGACATCATGTAATGCGTGCATCCGTTTAGCTAACATATTCTATCATGCATTGCATGGTTTAGTTTACAATAATCCAGAGCTTCATATTGTTATATGAAGAAATGATATAATCTGGAAATTATTTCATTTCTTCATATAACAATATTTAAAATTAATCACCAAACGTCATTGAGTTGGCATATTATTTCGTCTTAATGATGTTGCAGTTAGTCTACTCTTGTGATTGTATAAAAAATGATTCCCAGAATTCGAGTTGGGAATCATTTTTTATACAATTTCTAACATCCATGTGTCCCACTTTTTTTTGACATGGCGTGTTGTTCCTTATGTATTCTTAAGAAATCTGTCTAGCACCTTTGTTTTTGTACTAGAACCATCACTTTGCAAGCATGGTTGATGGGGTCACATTTGACATACAATGGGTGTAGCAGAATAGCTTGAATGTTCGATAGTCAAGGACCTCATCAAAAAACTCTGTAAAATTAGCACGGAGACTAGAAAGATAACATTCTAAGGCTCGTTCTTTTCCATCGAACAGGTACTTTGAGTAGGGCCATAGCTTGAAGTAAGTTAGATTCACTTGGACCTTGAGTTTATTATGTATCACATACATGGAGCAACTGTATGTTCCTATGATACTAATACATTTCTTTCTCCCTACATGACCTGGATACATCCTGAAAGAAGGATCAAGAAATTTGTGCTGCTGTTGAGAAATTGACAAGTGTCACTTGTATTATTCTTTTAAGACACGGACGTGTTTTTTTCCTTAATTTTTTTGTTTGAAAGGCATGAGTAGTGCAATAGTGTTTCTTTGCTAGAAATTTTAGAGATGCAGGTAAAGCGAAAAGTCGGCTAAAGTTGGTAGGAATTGTTGGTAAAACTGATTTAGGATTAGCCTTCTGCAATGTTGGTGGCATTGTCGGTAAAATTTGTGTTTTAGTCGCTGAGTAATTCGAAGCGTAGATTAAATTTAATTGTATGACGAAAAAGAGGAGGTAAGGAACAAGAGGTATAAAAAATGGTTCAGAAGAATACTCCTGCTTGCTACCCGCACCAAACATCACCTAGCCAGGCAACAGGTATAGGAAACGGTTCAGAAGACTTCATGTTCCAGGAGATGAAAGCAAAGATCTTATGCAGCAGGTGCAATAATTAATGTTTGAGAGTCTAGCTGCCACCACAACCTTAATCGGTCAGTGGAATTTTCATGGTGATGAAGAGATGCTCAAATAATTCGTGCAGTGTACCACATGGAAGTTTATGTTAATTGTAGGCTTCCACCATATCTATTCAAAATGAAGTTGATGGCCTCAGTGCTTCATGACTGGAGTGTACCATTGATAAATTCATTTCTACTATTGTTCAAATGAATAAATCTCCTGGGAAGAAATGCATGTTGTCTCACCGTCTTTGCACGTGGTAGACTGTATAAGATCAAAGTGGTTCTTGGGGGGCAGAGGCATCGCCATATGGGCCTTCTGATCACCAGGTGCTGGTGCTTCTGGAACAGGGAAGATCGTGCTAACATCTTAGGTAATGACAAAAATCTCAACAAGAAGGGGCTAGAGTAGTCAGATGCGTCAAACTGATGGGCAAGTTAACTTGGAAGCCTCCTACTTTTCCTCTTTATTCACATGGGAGGAGCGGCTTTTGGGATGCAGATGGGATTAAGAGCAATCACCCGCAAAATTTCACATGTATGAAGCATGCAGATAAAGGCCTCACCTCTATCTAGTGTGCACTGAAGATGAATACCTACCTCATGCAATTGCTTATATGTGCCCGTACAATAGCCTCCTGAAAGATCCCTTCTGCCAAAATAGAATCCTTATTTTTTAGAGCAAGTATCTACTGCTAGTTTTTTGTTGCCTGCCCAACCATTAAACAAGTCTGAAGCAGTTCAATATGACCCAAATGTACAACATTTCAAAAACAACCCATTGGGTTAGTTTCTCTCACATTCAACCTCATCCCCCCAATTCTTGCTCGACAAAAGATTTATGGATGAATGCCAATTGTATCTTCTAATGCAAATGAGACAATTCTCTTGCTTGTTTAATGTGACCAGTAAAAGGTCCTCTTTTATTGCAGTTTAGAGCAACCGATCAAATTTGATACACGTGCCCAACCCTTGGGTATTAGGTAAGTTTACATACTGGCCAATTCTCGGACTAGGGTTTATGGAACAATGTTCTCTTGTTCATAGCTATATTTGGCAGAAATTTGGTAGTAGCCTAAACCGGTGATGTCAGATTGACACCTGGTCATAAAATTGTGAGTTCTTTTATGTAAGTTTCTCGTGCTCCATACTCGATCCAGTTTTCATGGGAGGAGGCTTGAATAATGACGGTGTACGTCCTCAAGAAACTGTACTGCAAATGCTGAAGTGTTTACTAATTTCTATCAGGAGAGGATCGCTGCGGCAGCCAGGGTTTGAAGTTGGTGAACTATGGATATGAAGAAACTTCATAGGTTTAGACACACATGTTACAATATCTGGATTATGTTTATCCTGATGGACGAACAAGAGGCCATCCAAATTTACACTGCTGCTGATTTTTATTTTTATGTTATTTTTTATTCTCACCATGAGAGAAAAGAGATAAGGTAGAAAAAAACTGCTGCTTTGATTACACGTATTCTGAGCACCCGAAAGAAAGAAAACATCTTCACTTTATTTTAATCCTTTGATTATTATTTTTCTACACTCCTATATATGAACACTATATATTCTTGTCAGGTACTCGAGTCATTTGAGCTTATTTTCCTCCCTAATGTTGGTCTCTCTCAAGTCCAAAACTGTCCTCAGGCAGATGAAAAGTTGCAGGGTAACACTCCCAGCAGCTGTATTGCTGGTTTACAGTAATTCTGCAATTGGTTGAAGTGGTATACAGCAGTTATAGGCTATGAACTTTTCATGTAACATTGTGTACAAGTCATTACTAAGTATATGGATTCTAGAACATCATTAGTACCGACATCACATGCTTCTTTTTCGCTTATAATTTCCAGATTAATAAGGAAAGTGATTGTATGCATTATTGATCATGATTGCATATGCAACCACTTCCTGGAAGAATTATAATTGTTATGGTGCCGACTAAATTGGAAGATCTAACACCAAAATCATCAAGTCAATTCTTGTATGTCTTTATAGTTCCTGTTGGCTGATTTCTTATTTGGAGTTTGATACTTTCTTTTATATTCTCTTCTTTTTTTAAGACTGAACTTTTGGCATGGCATATGTGTGGGGTTTTTTATTACTCCATTTTGCTGTTTGGTTTAATGAGTTCATAGTGATGAATGCAATTCTCTATAGCAAATGGTATCTTTGTACACCTTCATCTGGACTCTTTTTTTTCTACTCTAGGGAACTGAAGGGTGCTCCTTGGTTGCATGAGCTTTAAATCATAACTGGAAAGGTCGATTTACCTACCGTGAAGTGTCTTTTTAGGTTTTACAGTGAGGCCCTCTCTAACTTAGCTAGGAATTTGGCACTATCAGAAAGGTTTTACTTTAGGTTGATAGTCGCCAAAGCCTGCTACACAAACATTATCTATTATTCTGTTTAGCCTACTTGTGCTTCATATCCAAACTCCATTTCGGAGGAGGTTTGGATGATGATAGTGATGAAGGTGTATTCTTTGTTATAAGCTTAAATCTTCAGAGGAAATTTCTTTTTCTATATGAGCTGGAAATGTTTTCAGAGATCTGTTTCTTAGCTTCTTTTTTACATGAACCAAATTATACTTAATATTGTATTCCTTAAATTGTATGATACAATGTAGGGTCTGGAGAAGTATGTCATGACAAAACTGTTCAACCGCACATTTGCTTCATCTCCTGTGGATGTTAAATCAGACGTGAAGATTTCCGAGAAAATTTGCTTATTGCAGCAATTTATAAAGCCTGAACACTTGGATGTACCAAAAGTTCTTCAGAACGAAGCGTCTCTTCTGGTATGCTTGATGATAAACACTTCTCATCAAATTCGACATTTATTGTCATTGACTTCATGACATAGGATATGATAGGTACTGCTTATGTTATATTAGTTGCAATCATATGGTAAATAGGCTTCATGTTGGAAGAACAGATACTTCAACACAAGTTGGTTTTTGATACTTCTTCATACTTGTCAAGCCTTTGGTTATAAAATATCCACAGGGCTGTCATTTGCAGTGGGTTGTCATTACAAAAAGTCATGGATTGGTAGTGAAGGCCCAACCATCTGGGTCTCAAGCAGATCTACGTATTCACTTCTTCACTCGCTTTCTCATTTGTAGTTGGCCTGGGCTCATATAGTATGACAATGGTGACAAATATAGTTCATAGATACTCCCGTCTGTACATATACAAAGTTAGAAGACTTCTGAGGAGAAGTTGTAAAAAGAATGCATTAAATTTCTCTCGTCATAGATTTTCCAAAGCATACTTGCCTGATGCAAAGTTACTATTGTTAATAGTCGTGCATAGTCTTTCACATTTAGAGAAAGATGCTGACTCGTATACTGCTTTGAAGGTGCCATGCTATGTTTCTTTCAAAATGTAAATAATGAGCTATCCATCTTTTCTGAAAGCTCAGTTTTGACTAACATGTTTCCACTCGTTTTTTTTAATAAGTTGTCTATTACATTTCCAGTATGCAGCAAAAGAACTGCAGAAGATAAATGCTTTTAAAGCTCCTCGTGAGAAGCTTCTCTGCATTATGAATTGTTGCCGTGTCATCAATAATTTACTACTCAACGTTTCATTATTAACAAATCACATGCCAGCTGGGGCTGATGATTTTCTACCTACCCTCATTTACATTATCATCAGGGTAAGCTTTTGAATCAATGTACTGCAGCTGTCATTTTGGGCATTATATATTCTGCTTGGTGTTCTCTTCCTGGTTGTAGATTTTGTTTTTTTATTGTTTTTGGTTAATTTGCCTTTAAATACCATGGACTCCCAATTATTACTTTACCACCACGAACTTTTTTTTGGTTGCTTACGTAGATAACCGTACGTTTAAATATTTTCACTCTGGAACCAGGTTTTAATTGACCGTCAGATTTATTAGTCATGTTCAAAAGCCGTGTCTGAAATATTGACCATCATATACCCTACAGTTCATAACATCCCACCCACACTCTAGCAGCCCCCTGGCCATCTCAGCTGTTATGCAATATTGCGTTTCTGGATATGTTTCTACCTCCCTTGTTCACCCATGAAGGCTTTGCTATGGTGGATGTCATGGTTTTCACACCTTCATGATACAATTTGGTAGATTTAATAGCAATTACATTTGCCACTGATCAGTTGCTAGATTATTAGAATTTTGAAATCTGCTGCATTTGTTCTGTTGGAGTAATGTTGGAAACACAAAAGAACACTACCAAAATTGATTGTTAACACAGAAAGGAGATGGTAACATTGTTTATGTTTGTGGTTTTACTGAAGAAGATGATTCTCTCATTACAGAAAAAAGGTCATAGTTTCCCACATAGGATGGTCATCTTCAAAGCTCGAGTTAGACTATCAATTAAAGGGGCTACGAGAACTTGTGGTAGACTTGAACAAACTTGATTATAAAAAGGGTATACCTTTCTAATGTTAGAACGGCTCTTATGAAATGGAAGGAAAGATTCAAATCACCCACCAAGAAAATTTTGACAGCTTTGGTGGTTACTGGTTATGTTGGCTGAAACTTTTCATTTAGTTCAAGCTTGAATTTCACATTTGTATTAATTGGAATTGTATCTATTTCCATGAATTTATTCATATAATTGAGTCCTTTCATATTTGTTCTATATAATAGTCGAGCCATCTTTAATTGTCAATTTTCCAACTTTCTCTTTCATGGTATCAAAAAACACGTTTGTATGGTGATTTACTTTGGCAGGCAAATCCTCCACAGTTGCACTCCAATCTCAAGTTTATCCAGCTCTTTCGCTGGCAATCAAAACTTGTATCTGAAGTGGAGTATTACCTTATCAATCTCCTCTCAGCAGAATCATTTATATCAAATATCGAAGCTAGTTCACTATCTATGGATGAGATTGAATTCAAGAAGAATATGCAGTCTGCAAGATTAGCCACTCAAGGGACTCTTTCCAAGACAAGCTGTGAGGTGGAGTCACAAGTTTGTGAGCCTAACTATATTCTAGAGTCACTTGGTGAGACGGTCTTTACCGGGAGAAGTCATGGCAAGGAGACCCAGTTGGAAGGTAAATTACACCCTACATATCGTGATGTGTGTGCTTGGTGAATGTCTTGTTAACCAGCATTTCCTCTGTTATCATTTCTGTCTGCATAGACCCTAGGGATTTTGGATGATGACAAGTGTACTAATGCTATTACAGGCAACAATTACCCCTTTTTGGATAAAGCAGCAGAAAACTTGTCTTCAGAAGATGTACAAAAGCTGCTTGGGTTATATAAGCAAGTGGTGTCCAGGTACACGACACTATCTAAAGCTCTTCATCAGCTTAATCTAGGTGAAGAGCAGCTATTGTATCTCCTCAAGAGGAAATCTTCAGATCCCTCTTTAAAGATTATGGTAAGTGAATATTCAAAAAGTCCATAGAAAGACTGAAATCATGTTTATATTTGGAGTTTTAGTTGTAAGTCTTAAATTAGCCAGCAAAAAAAAAAATTTCGCTAGTTGCAAGATCTTCTGTAGGCACACTAATGTAGGCACACTAACGAAGTACAATTTCAGATTTTTGATATCCGAACGTATTACTTTGAACTCATGGGTCGAAGGCTTCATTGACAAGTTTTGCATTAAATTAGTACCAGATGAAATCCTCTTAAAAGACAGATCAGAAAAACTTATCAGAAAACTCTGATCACAACATTTAATTCAACAATGTTCCAGAGGGCCATACAAAAATAGCCTCTCCTGGAGGCTGATAGCTCATTCAGCCCCATATTTTCTACTCGCTAGTCTGTACATAAGTCAACAACTATCAATAAGGATAGCACCCAAATGCATTTGCAGCTTCCAGATCTACTCTTAGTTGCATCATCCTACAGTGCTCATATGCCTATAGCCCCTTGATATATTCATGGAAGATGCAGTTACTTCATCCTTGCACCGTTTGTTCGAGGTGTTGTATCTTCCGATGCTCTTGCTCTTGTTGCCAGAACATTTTTTGCAGACAAATTTTACAGGAACTGCCTCGTAATCACTGACCCCAGCACACCTAGTGTGGTGCCACACTGCACAAGTGTCACAGGCCATCATTCTTTCACCATCATCATCCTTGGCACCACAGCGACAGTCCACTATCCAGTTTTCAGGCCCCCTCTCCATCCGGAATTGCCCAAGCCGCCTTTCATCTCCTTGGCACCTTCCAATAACTTTAACTATAGCATTCCTTCCAAGCAAAAGCTCAACGTTTGTGGAGTCATGGGCAGATTCATATTCTAACAGTTGTTCAACTTGTAATCTCTGAAAGATGAGGTATGTTTCCTGGAAAGCCTTTGTTGCTAAATTCTTAAGGTCAGCAACAGTCGCAGCCACTGGCACAGCAAGGAGTTCAGGTGGTGGGGCTGTGTAATCTTTTGGCTGGTCCAACAACTCAAGATGGCACAAGACTTGTAGCACAAATGGATTAGAAGGCTGCAGCAACTTAGAAGCCGGTTCATCATAGTGCTTTATGAACTGCTTGCAGTCAAGGAGCTTTATTGCTGATGAGATAGCAGATTGACGCATTGCTTTAGGTTTGTATTCATGCATAGTAGCTGGATTAAGTAGTGCATCATACAAGTACTTGAGGTCATGGCCTAGTTGCTCTGAGGATGGTGTCCTTTGGTTTTGGGTTGGTAGTAAGCTGTTTGGGGCAGCTTCAACCCTACGAATAATAGTAAAATCATGTTAAGCAAGGAACCAGTTAATAAGAACCAGCATGGTCTCAGAAAGGGGTGCATCAAACAAATAATGCTGGTGGAGTTACCTGTATTCAATGGCACTAGTCTTGGGACTGCATCGCACAGACACAACCATGTCATCAATAGTTTTACCACCCAGATCCTTTAGGCAGTAATCAAGGAGCTCCGGTGACGAAACTGACCGGCATACAGCTCCCCTTAGGGCATGCCATGTCACCCATCGGGACCGACCAGCCACACGGAGAATTTTAACCATCTTCTCTCCTACCTTTTCGACATCTTCTTTAGTCCATGCGCACAGTGCACTAGCATTTGATTCCATTATCTTTTTCCTGGTTCTGGTTCTGGTTTGGGACTGTTCATGAGTAATATGAAGCAGCTTGATGACATAGCAGAAAAGGTCCCTTACTGTCTCCAAATGGCGATCTGAGAGGGACCAGTATAATGCAATTATATTCTGCAATGAAGTCCGAGGAGACCGTGCTTGGGAGAAGAAAAAAGACAAGGGCATTCTGGAGAGAGTTTCAACAGCCTTTTTGTAGGCTTCTGAGGTGACAGCATAGCTACCCGCACCAAATTTGTATCCCCAGTCACCATACCATGGGTGGCCAGCAGTTACTGCATGAAGGAGGCGGTACTCCACTCCATATTTCTTTGATATATCCATAACTGTAACCTTCCTGTAATCACATAAGTTATTTTCAGATGATACCTCTACATTTATAAACCTACAATACCAAATTTATGCTTACCAAAATAAAGTTCTCAAGATGCATCAGGTTCAGATACAGTATCTATGGGGTTCTTGAGCATAGTATATGCATATTTACAAAAATGAGTTTACTTAGTTCATCTATGGAAGATGCACAGGTATTTATTCGAATATTTTCTACTACTAGGTAACAAAAATAGGAAATTTCAACCTATTGATATCCGTGCTGGACATGCTTCAAAGCTTCAAATCCCAAGTCCCAAGATCACAGTTTATCAGATATTCTCCTAGTGTAATATTCATAAGATGATATGAATATTTAATTACTATAAGAAGGATATCCAATAGCAACTACAATTCTCCTTGGGCAAAATTCACAAGATATGATGTGAATATTGTTACCAGAAACAATAATAAGAATAGATAACAATAACCTTATTAATGTTGCAAGGGATCTCAACTTTTTCTTATACAACTTTTATAAGACCACTCCTAAGTCCCAAGTATGACCAAATTTCAACCCTTTTTCATGTGCATCAGGAAGCCAAAAAGATGTACACAACTTATCTTTAGTAAATATACAAGAGAGAACTTCAGGACACTAGATAATAGATTGATGTGAATACCTGACGTGAAGCATTTTACATAACCGTTCCCAGAAGCTCATTATATCACATCCTGTTAGACATTTTGATCCACCTTCTCTCCCATTTACCCTGAGAAGGTGGCCATAACCATTAGCATGTACAACTCCATGCAACAGGTGAGTGGCATCATCTAATTGGCGATAAGCCCAATCTTCATAATCTTCAACCGTCATCTCATACTTGCATGAGACACACCTGAGAAATAAGACGAATGGATAAGATAATTCAACATGAAGCTCCTAGTCGAAGCATTATTGCCACATAAGCTCCTAGTCGAAGCATTATCGCCACATAAGCTCCTAGTCGAAGCATATCGCCAACATGAAGCAATCTTCAGAATCTGTTTTCCATTAATCACTCGAACACAAATCATCTAGAAAGCTCCATGAAGCTCCTAGTCGAAGCACAACACTGCTAAGAAATGAACTATTGTCTTTCCTATCCTTTAAGTAGTTAAAAGGATGATATGTACTATTAATTGTTTAAAAAAAAGATTTCTAATCCATTTAGATAATGATATGCTGACTAGCTCCTGCAAACTCAAAAAATAGTGCTACAAAATTGACAATTAAGCTGCAATGAAGAACCAGAATAGCAATAGACACCAGCAATCTCTCTTTTCAAACGTCGAAGAAAATCAAGTTAAAAGTGACAAAAAAAACTTCCATGAAGTGAGATCAGATTATGACAAATCTAACAAGTTTCATCCTCAAGGGACCTGTCATATAAACTTTTAACTAAGAATGCCCTCAGAATCTTCCACAAGATGCACACACATGTTATTTATGTGCATGGAAACAATTTACACTGTTCAAGTCTATGGCACTATAACACTACAAAATGTCGAGACACATTGACTATACTTCCAAAGACCGGCCAAATCTCATGAACATCCTTCACCAATCCAATAGAAAAAGAAGAAAGCACATACTTGTCCCAAATTCAAAAATCAAAAGGGAAAAAAAAAGAAGGCTTCTTTAACAAGCTGACACACATTTGTGTCTTTCTCTGATATCTACAATCAACCTTAAAAGCAAGTAGATCTACCACTTGCTTGTCACGGATGCTCCTAAAAGGAAAAGGTAAACCTAACGACAAGACCATATGCATTATATAATATATAAAGGAAGAACACACTGCTTTTAATTACCAAATATCACAATAACACAAATAGTAACACAATGGTAAGAGGTGGTAATTAGCCATCTAACTGCTACCTGCCGCAACTTAAAGACTATAAATGAGACTTTTAGCAACATAAAAATGAACCGCATTTGCTGAGAAACCCCCACCAGATTACTCCCAGGACTACTTTTGAGTAACACACTAATACATCCAAGCATTTAGTTTTTTCTTTCTTTCCTTTTTTCCCCTTTTTTTATACTCTTCTTCTGCTTTGCTACTCCTTCCCTTCTCCCTTCTTACTCTTTTCAGTTTTATTCTCTTCATTCTTTCTGCTCCATTGCCTCGTATCTTTTCTCTCTTTTTTGCACTTCCACCCCTCAACTCATTTATCATGCTATCGTCGTTATAATTACTTTAAATGTTGTGTACAATGAATTAAGCTTGAACCCTTACTAGGCAACTAAAGGTAACATCTTTAACAAGAGGTTCAAAATTGGCTCTTAAGAATCAATGCCATAAAACAAGCACAAAGCAAGAAATATGGATATAAAATAAAACAATTTATCCATTCTTTGAACTATTCAAAAATTAATCATCTTCCTTGTGCATCTTCACTATAAAAAACTTTTAAAAAATGCTAATCGGACATGTCATTTCTCGGATTTTACATCTAGTACTGGTTAACATACAAAATAAGTGTATATCTAAGTCCTAAGCAAGGATCAGCCATCTGCAAGATGGAACAGATCTATTCATACAAAAATGTTACTTCTCACCGTGAATCCAGCATGTGCAGCACGGATCCACAGCGTGTGCACGTTTGATGGTAGCCAGGTATGGGATTGATTTCGCTCCGGATTATAAAATGGTAGCGCTTTCCGCAAACAGGATGCCCACTCCAACCTTTAAGTTGAACACAAACAACTTATCAGTAAATATGATGTACTAAATCCTATAGAGTTCAAGTAAATATTTGCCTTCAATCCATTTACAATTATATCACCCTACAACACAACCTTCATTATTTTAACAAACGAAGAGTACACTTTCAAATGGACATAAAACAAACAAATGGTTTCGGGGCAAAACATCGAAAATGATCATGCGCATTTCGTGTGAAATTTTAGGTTGGATCAGAAAGTTCAATGTATGTAAATGCAAATTGGCCTAAATTAAGACTTCAATTAATTCCAATTAATCCACCATTTACTAAGGAACCAGCTGTACACCAAATAATAATAATAATAATAATAATAATAATAATAATTAAAACATTTCGGTCGGCAATTAATCCTATTTAATCCACTATTTAGAAAAAAAATACAAAAACGTTCTAAATTAAAAAAGAAATTCTTAGGTGGGCGATTAAACCTAGGTAAACACAAGAATACTCTCTAAAAAAATTCAAAACATAAAAAAGATGATCTGAACTTTAAAAAAAAAAAATCTCACCGACGACTCTGCACTGGTCGCAGTATACAGATCTAGATCTACGCACGTCCTCCTCCACCACGTCCATCTCCACCACCCCGTTTCTCCATCCCATCTCATCCCCCTCCTCCTCCCCCTTCCCGATCGTAAACGTCACCCTCCACGTCAGCAGGCTGGCCGACGTGACCGCCAGAGGGGAGAGGAGCGACGACGCCGGCGGCGGCAGCCGGCAGTGCATCGCGATGAACGACCTCACGCTCGACCGGAAGTCACCGCCGCATCCTCCCACGGCGGAGGGGAGGGGGAACGTGAGGAAGTCGTGCAGATCGGCAGTGACCCGCCTCTTCGCTCGCTTCAGCGGTCGTCCGTTCACCACCATGGCTAGATCCAACGCCTAGGGTTAGGGTTTGATGTCGTAAAGGAGGAGGAGGACAGGTTAGAGAAGAAGAAGAAGAAGAAGAAGAAGAAGAAGAAATTAGGGTTAGCGAAAAAAGAGCGGGAGAAATTAGAGGAGAAGGAGCGGCGCCAAAGCCACGAATTTGGGGGATTTGGGGAATTTTTTCCCCCTCTTTGGGGTTAGTTTTTGGGTGCGGGACAAATTGGGGAAAGTAAGTAAATAAATAATGAAATTTAGGGAATTATAAAATTATGTAGAGGCGGTGGTGGAGAACAGCAGGGATGGGGATCCCTTTTCCAGAGGGATCCGATTTCGCTCGCGAAGGAGGTTCGTGCAAATCTGCCACGTTGGCGTACGAATAGTCGGACTGGGTACGTGGCGACGGACTGGGTGAGTTGTGAATTGATTTGAATTCCTTCTATGAGCTGGAGGAAGAAAAATTTACCAAAATGAGTAACCTTTTTTTTCTTTCGGAGATTAGGTGGGAACGGTCAAAGTGGCGGAATGGCCGAGAAGTTTAAGGCAGGGGGCTTTTTGTAAGAGAGGGAGAGAGAACAACTTTGTTTGTATCCACTATTCAATTATTTTTTAACTTTTGCATATAGGTACCTTAAGTCAAATTTTCTTAAACCATAAGGCACTATGGGTCACAAGTTATGTTTGTTTTCATCTTTGAAGGAATTTTTTTATTTTAAAAAGGTAGATCTAGAGACTTGTTTAAAAAAAAATTCGTACATCTGGAGACTTTATGGAATTATTTCTTTTATTTTGTTAACAATTTATCGTTGCTAAAGTATAAAACACTAAAATAACCGGGCTGTCTGTAAAATATATCGGTTTTAAAGGAAGTACACGTCAGGGTTCGTTCGAGTTACGATAATGCCCCTGATTGATGGTTTTTTTTGGTTTCTTCTCTATTTTGAATTTGAAAGGAAAGAAAAGTTCAAATCCCTCTCCGAGACAGCCTTGTATTTTGGACCGGAAATAACGAGGATCCGTACCGGATTTGTCGAACCAACCGACTTTGCATTTGGTACCATTTACGTGTGCTGTACAAGCTTTTCTTTTAACAGAAATAAAAAACGAAGTGTTATTCTTCCAGAATATTTTTTCCAACGAAAATATTTTTAACAAAATTAAGTGAAATAAAAAATGTTAGAAAAAATTAATGAGAGATATACGATCCGGCATTTCTGTTGGTGGAAATTTTGATTGATACGTTCAATGTTAGAAAAAAATTGACACGTTCAATTTCCGCCAACAGAGATGACGGAACTTTAATTTTCGTGATGCAGATTTTTTGCAGATTTGTTGTGAAATTTTTTTTTTTGTCGGTTTCATTGAAACCTATTCTTTCTACCATCAAAATTGGTTCTGCAAAGTATCGGTTTCTATAACACCCTGTTTTTAAAAAAAAAAAAAAAATTTCTACATTTTTGGTAATTTTTAATTAATTATTAAAAATGTCCTTCATGGATTAATATTTTTATAGATTTAATTATTAAAATATTACAAAAATTATATTTTTGGGTGTATATTTAATTATTGGATGTTGTGTAATTTTTTTGAAATTTATTGGGCTCAAAAACTATTTTTATTTAGCTAAAAACACCATTTTTGATTGAACCAGACTAAACCCACTTGAACCGGACTGAACTGGGCCCGAACCGAACCAACTAAACCCGGCTAAACCAACCCCTAGTGGGTCGGATCTGAACCCGACCTGCTAACCCAAACCCGAACCCGACCCGTTTTCACTCACACAGTAACCCCGTTCCCCACGACACCCCCACTCCCCTAGCGGGTCGGATGGATTTAGGAAGGCCATGAGTAACAATTTTGAGATGACCGATATGGGTCTTATGTCTTATTTTCTTGGAAATAAGGTTATGTAGACAAATGAAGGAATATTTATCTCACAGAAGAAATATGCAACTAGCATTTTGAAGCTGTTCAAGATGGCATCTCGTAATCCAACCATAACTTCTGTTGAAGCAAGGTTATGTTTGGATAATATTGGAATATGGTGAATTTATTAATTCTACTTACTATCAAAGTTTGGTTGTTTGTCTACGTTATTTGATTTCCACGAGGTCTGATATTGTTTATGGAGTTGGACCCATTAATAGGTTTTTGGAGACACCAAACCAAAGCCATTTGTAAGATGTGAGAAGGATTTTGAAATACATCAAAAGTACTCTAAGTCAAGGTATTTTTATACCTCAGCTGACAATTGTGATCTTGTTGGATAATGATTGGGTGGGTGATGTGGAGGAAAAGAAAACCACTTTCGTTTACGTGTTTCATTTGGGCTCGAGGGGTATTTTTTTGATCATCAAAGTAGCAGCAATTTGTGACATTATCAACAAGTTGAATATATATGATAACCGTCTCTAATGCATGTTTAAGCAGTTTGGTTGCGGTAGCTACTTGAATAGTTCTACCAGAAGCAAGAAGCTCCTACAAAGATCTACTGTGATAATAAGTCCGATTGCATTAGCCAAAAATTCAATATTTTTGGTAGAAGCAAGTACATCGACATCAAGTATCGCTAGCTACATTCGGGATCCTGTTGAAGACAAAGAGATCGAGTTGGAGTTTTGCAAGTCTGAAAACTAAGTTAGGCATATCCTCACAACGCCTTTGAAAGATAAAGTATTTCATAGATTGAAGAAGATGATGAACATGAGTTGTTCTGAAAATTTTGAGTTTAGTTAATTTTTTCTGTAACCGAAGAAGTTTGTGTGTAGTCAGGACTATACAATAAGACTATATAATAGGCGTTGGGTTTATTAAAAAATATTGTGAAAAAAGATACAGAAGTTCCAAACAAGAAAATTCTCTTTTCTTCTTCTCACTTTTTGATCTGTTTCTATTATCTGAGATCTTTTTAAATTTTTTCAAAAATGTCATTATTTATGGATAAAAATGTCACTTTGCTCACTCACTAATGTGTGTGTCTATGTTTCTATATATATATGAGGAGGGATTCGCATTTCATCCTATTATGTATTTTCAAATATTCACATGTTTATAATTGTTGGATCTTGTTTAAGTTATCTAATCTTATCCACTTGATCAACTCAATCTCAATTTAAGTATTATAGTCATGGAATAGTGACAAAAGGATCAGTAACTTCAATATACTTATAAATCAAAATAGAGCTCGCCTACTGAAACTCAAATAATAATTCAAAATAAAAACTTGTAATATAATTGTGATATGTGGATTTCACCGGCATTGAAAGTTTACTTATTTATTTTACTCTCTTGAAAAAAATTCAAAAGATGAATTGCATGTAATCCAACTCCCTTCGTTGTTGAGTTTTAGAAACTAGGTACTCATGAGTTCTTTAGTATTTTAGATCAAAATATCCTTAGCAAAATATAATTAGAATTAATTCATGGCGAAAGAAATATACGAACAAACCCATCATGATCTCATCTTTTCTCTCCCTCTATCCGTATTCGCAATAAACTTGCAAACTTATTACATTTATAGTGAAGTACTTCCAAGATATATAATGGTTATACGTAATTAATTGTAATAATTTGTTCTTGATCTAAATTGCTACATTCCAAACTGCTGCGTCTCCTTCCCCACACGCGCTATGGACATCCTTCATTCTGTCAACCGACTTGCATATTCCACTGCACGCCCAATCGAACGAAGCTACGCAAACATTTCCGGATTGTGTCTTCCACTCACAATCTGTTAATACCAACAATTAATTAAAGTTAGAGTGATTAAATTAAGAAAAATGTCTTCATAGGGGAAAAAATTGCAAAGGATTCGAAGTCTGGCATGCAATTACGGTTTTTTTAACTTTTAGTGGTTTGATATCATCCTCGTAAGTAAAAAATAAATCTAAAATACAACTCCAAAATAGTATGAATAAGAATGCCAACTGCTTTGATATTTTATCATCTAAGTTTGGTTAAAAAATGGGATAAAAAAAAGTAGCATTTTCTATATCATTATTTTGTTATTACAAAGTAAGTTTTATTCTCGAATTAATATTTTGCAATTTGAGACTTTTCTCACTGAATTTTAGTCTGCAAAGCCCAGGGAGATGACCACATGACAGTGCAAGTGTAATTGCCTCCACTCATTTTTTCTAAAAATAAAATTTAGTTCTAGATATTTTTCTGTATTGTTCTTACTGTAAGTTCTTTTTCGACCATACTATTCCAACTTGTCCTTGTTTGTTTATGTATGTTATAGATTAAAAACTATACTGTTTATTTAGAAGGTTAAAAGTCAATAATTTTTCACAAAACTCTCATCCTTCTCTTGTACTTTATGTATATATTTGAATATTTTGATTGCCTATGTACTAAAAAAAAAAAATACAATATTAAAATTATTATTGTCTAATTATTTTAAATATAATTTTTTTATTTTAGTCTAGATATTAGTACGTATATATTTGAATATTTTGATCGTCCATGTATTGGAAAATATGATTTATATTAAGACTATTATCATGTACCTGGGGGAGTTCCACAACACATGGTCCGATCGTCGATGTGCTCGACTTCCAAGCCGATGAACCAGGAACCTAGAGAAACATCTTCATTGGCATATCTGTGCAATATTGGCCTACAAAATAATATATCATCCAAGCAAATTAATTAAGATTGTTTAATTAGTTGCAATATGGTCATAATCTACTCTATAAATATAGATTATATGGTCAACATAAGGGAGAGTTAATTTATTTTAGCGATAGGTAAGGAAGTGCGAAAGCATGCCATCAGTACATTGGCCCCACAATAAGGTTTGTTTCTCACATACTAATTAAAGAATACTAGTATATACGTATGTGCAACACATGTGTATTTCATATACAATCGTGCTATTTGCCACTCGTGGGTGCACAGTCCGAGCACCCGAGCGGCGAAGGAAGGCGGAGGGGTAGGGGAGGAGGAGGAGGCGGAGCGGTGGGTGGTGGGGGGAGGCGTCGACGGAGGAGGGGACGACGACGACTGCGATGACAGAGGAGGACGGAGGCAATAGGGGGGAGGACAGCGGCGTCGGTGTAGTAGTAGTAGTAGGAGGCGGCGGAGCAAGAGGAGGAGGAGGAAGACGATGGCAGAGAAAGAGGGAGAATTGTGACGGCGGCGGCACCCTCCTCGGTCCCGAGGGTGCATCGGTTGTGCACCCGCGGGTGCCAAATATCATTTTCGTGTCACATATTATTATTGGAAAGACTAAAAAATAGTTGTTTAAGGAGACTAAAAAATAGTTATCTTAATTATCCTAAATTTAATATTATACTATTATATATATTATTTTATGCATGCATGTAAGACTATTTAGAAAAATCTAAAAGCAGCTTCCATTCTTATCTAACTCTTCTTATTAACTTTAATAAATTATTTTAATTAATAAATATATAAAATGATACATTTGGGAAAAAAAAAAAAATTAATGATGAACTTGCACTTTTATCATTATGTAGTAGTACATATATCTAAGTGATTGAATAGACATTTTAATTATTTCCAACCAATATGATTTTTCCTCAGATGTGCTATAAGGGTTTTATTTTGCACATACGCGTTGATGGAGATGTAGGCCGCGAGATCCTTAGAAATGGCATAAATTTGGCCAGTGGCATGTCTGAAGTATTTATTTCCTTCCTCTCCAAATTTCCAAGACTCTGGCTCATGATATTTCACCCCCCTGCAAATGTATTATAAATCAAGACCACATAATTAATTAAACCATCAAAATTAATATGAAGGTAAATAGAGTGTTTATGTTGGTCGATCGTATAGAGACCACACATATAGACACGATACAAACATTTTCAAGTAGATAAAGTAGTAAGCTGTCTATGACTAAGGACACGGGCACACACACCACTTTGCGGTGTCCACGCAACATAGTTCGATAACAGTACGTACCGACACACTTGGTACGTACAGATACTTGGGATTTAAGAGAACTTACTTGTGGTAGAGAACTGGTCCAGACTTCATGCAGCCAATGTAGATCCTTGGCTTGGTTTTGTACCTGGCGAGTGTCGTCGTAAGCATACCTACAAACAAGTACCGTCGCTTGGTAATTTGCAGTTTTAGTAGTGATTAATCCGAGATTTATGCAGGGACGAATAAATCTGATAGTTAAGACTTCCGATTTGGACAATCCGTCTCACAAAAAGTCGGAGACATGGATGACATGCAAGACCGGCACACAATGAAGATCATGTACGATTAAAATTAGTTTCGGATATGACAATTCAATCCTGGACCTGTTGGCTGTGTGTATATGTGTTCACACACATGTGAGCAAAAGCTCAATTTTCTCCTTTGTTTTAGTCCCACATCGGTTGGACCACTGCACCTTTGTATGTATATAATAGTTCTTGTTCTTTGATTCCTTGTGGTCTTGTGTGGCAGCTCTATGGGCCACACGCGCGCGCCCCCACCGCCATCCGGTCCGGCTCGGCTCGGTTCGCGTAACGGGTACGTGTCCACATCTGCGAGCGTCGAATACCGATTCGATTTTCTCTTTTGGATTTTGGGTTTATTGTGCACATGTGACAGCAATTTTTTGGATTTTGGGTTTATTGTGCACATGTGACAGCAATTTTTCACGTTTCTTTCCATGGCCTGTTTATGAGTCATTTAATATTCTCTTTTGTTATTGCTCCTTAATGGTCTGTTTATGAGCCATTTAATATTCTGTCCATCGGTTGTGTCTATCCTTCATTTTTTACACAAGTTTATCCTCAATGTGAAACATCTTTCTCTTGTTTTTTTCTCCAAACACATTCTCTCCTCTAAATTCTGGCTCTGGACATAGCTAAGTTCGGTCTCTCTCCGAGTTGTGTGCGACGAAGAGAACCCGGTAGTCAGGAGGTTTTACCACTCGGATCTTCCGAGAAACGTCTGCACATAGACCTCGGATTAACTCTTAGGACAGTGCTTCGTGCACGACTTTTCCGAAGGTCGATAACATTAACTTTTTTAATTTTTATTGTTTGCAGATTTCTAAACGAAAATAATAGTCCCATAAATTTCTAACAGGACCGACCCTAGATTTACTGTGCGCGTGCTCGTTATGTACGTACGTACCAGGATTGACATGCACATCATCGTCGACCTTGACATAGAAATCGGCATCCCAGATGGCGACGGCTGTGGAGAAGTATATCCTCGTCTTAGCCGAGAGCTCGTGGTATCCTTCTACGTGCTCGAGCCTCAAGAAGTCCTTCGTCTCCGCGTCCTCGGCGTCGATTGCGCGGTCCAGAACGCCTCCTGGCGTCGCGCTATGCCCGATCACGAACCGCATCACTATGCCTTTCTCTTCTTCCATCCTCTTCAGCTTTGATCCTGGACACAAACCAAGCTCATCCTCTGGTCTCTATCAACCTCATATTAACTAATTGTACAAAAAAGACTGATCGATACAATTTTGTTTACAAACAAACTAGCTACAGATTTATAGCGACCGAACATTTCTGCTTGTTGTGTGTCAATTCATTGATGAGTACACACGAATATATATTTGCATTACTGAAATTTGTGTCAATATTGTTTTAACAATAATAATAATAATAATCGGATAAAGTGTAAAAAATATCTCTTTAGATTTGTGTTTTAATTTTATAATTAAACACCACCAGATTTAAAAACTCCACCTTAGATTTTAATGTTAACCGACGTCAAATTTGACGTAAAATGACTAATATATTCCAACTTTAACCCTAATTCAAATCTTAATCATAATCCTAATCCTCCTCTCTCTCCGGCAACCCCCTCATGCTTCGACGGCGGCGCAGCAGCAGCAGTGACGACGACGGCGGGAAAACGGGAGGAGGGGGGGGGGGGGGGGGGGGGGGGGAGGGCTTGGCGGAGGCGTGGAGGAGGAGGAGGGTGAGGGGGGGGGGGAGGGAGGGAAGAGCTCGGCGGAGACGCGAAGGCGGAGGAGGGCGTGGAGGGGGGGGGGGGGGGGGGGGAGGGGGGCTGGGAGGAGGGGGGAGTTCGACGGCGAGGAGGGGGTGAGGGCTGGAGGAGGAGGCAGGAGGCGGAGACGCGGAGGAGGAGGAGGAGGACGGGAGGGGGTGGGGGAGGGGGTGAGGAGGGGGGAGCTTGGTTGCTAGAAGAAGGAGGAGGAGGAGGGGGGTGAGGGCTGGAGGGGGTGAGGAGGAGGAGGAGGTGGAGGCACGGGGGGGGGGGGGGAGGGGGAAGGGTAGTATAGGATTTTCAATTTTTTTTTTAACCGTTTTATCCTAACGTTTAGCTGGCGGGTAGTATAGGATTTTCAATTTTTTTTTTTAACCGTTTTATCCTAACGTTTAGCTGGCGGGATGGAACATTTTGATCGAAAATTTTATTGCGGGAGGGTTTATTAGCTCTAAACGTCTAAGAGGTCTTATTTTGCTTCCAAAGCAAATCTAAGGAGAATTTTTTTGCACTTTATCCATAATAATCAAGTATTTATCATACTATATAATATGAAAAGTTAGACTTCAACATGAATTTTTTCTCTTCAAAAATATTCTTGCAAATGTTTATTAATTAAAATAATTTATCTATACTACTATATAATATGTAAAGTTAGACTTCATCGTGAATTTTTTTTTCTTCCAAATTTTTTTTTTGCATATTTTTATTAATCTATACTACTATCTATTCTACTATGTAATGTCAAAAGTAGATTTCATCGTAAAAAATTACTTTCCAAAAATACCCTTTATTATATTTAATAATTAAAAAATATTAACTAAAATTAATTGAGGGTATCTAGGTAAATACAAGAGTTGTCATTTGATATTCCTAATTACAACAGCTCTTAAATACATTGAGTATCTAAAAAGGATGCATTAAAAAATGGACTTTGTTAAACATCATTCATCCATTGAAAAATGAACAAGTTTTGACTACAAGTAGCTTTTAATCTTCCTCATAATAAATACGTGCAACACACGTGCATATATGCTAGTATATATAATATGAAGTTAAACTTCATCGTGAATTTTTTAAAAATATCCTTGCATATGTTTATTAATTAAAATTATTCACCCATACTACTATATAATATGAAAAGTTATGCTTCATCGTAAAAAAAATTTGTTCCGAAAACATCATTGCATACGTTTATTAATCTATACTATTATATAGTATGGAAAGTTAGACTTCACCGTATTTTCTTTTCCAAAAAATATATTTTCATATTTTTATTAGTTTAAATGATTCATCTATACTGCTATATAATATGAAAAATTAGGCTTTACCGTAAACTTTTTTGTTTCAAAAATATCCTTTCAAATGTTTATTAAATTAAAATGACTCACTAAAGTTATAATAGGGACAACTAGGTAATTATGTCTTTAGGTCTTCCTAAATAGTCTTTACTTGCATTCATGTATAAAATAATATATTTAATAATATTAATATAACAATACATTTAAAATAAGAGTTCATTTTTGTTCATTCATTAAAACTAAGATATTTAATTGTTCACCCTTATGTGTCAAATTAAATATCAAAACCATTTTGGATGTTCATAAAACTACTTTGGAGTGGTTTTGTGTTGGATGAAAAGAACATAGTGGAGGGTGAACAAAAATGGACTCTTTAGAATAATTAATGTAGTATTCTGTAATAAAAACTATAATAATTATATTAACTATCGTTTTTTTTATGTGGTTCGATATTTCACACGGGACTTTTTGCGCGCATGCTGCATTGCACGTCTTGTGGGTCCACTACTCCCCAACTTTCACATTAAGGAATAATACGTTTTCGTGGTTTGATCCACCGATCTTCCGCCATCCAGCCGGGTCTTATACCTCTTCTCGAATTTATATTAACTATCTCTTGGTTCTTCTATATATACTAACTAGTATATATTAATTTTTTACTTGAAATTAGAATTTGAGTGATAGAAGGGGACAGGCATGCATGAGAACCTCTTGGCATCCAAGTTTGGCGAAGTGATTCGCGCCGCTTCTTGCTGCTGAAGGCCGTGTTGATTCCGATCACCACGAACGCCTTTTGTAAGCCTTTGCCGGATCCTCCGCTCGAAGCTCCGGCCCCGGAAGAACCTGCCTTCTGTATTCCGTTCGTCCGAGCGACCGCAAGCTCCATCTCCAGCGTCGACACTGTCTTGTCTAGTGACCTAATATATGCAGTATTATTAATTAGGCGACGAATTACCATTAAAACATTCACGAAGCAATCAAAAATATCACTATTAGCGACAGGACCTGTCGCTGGTAAATTAAGAAATCAAACCAAATTGTCGCTAACATCCGTTGCTAAAACATTGCTAAGCATGAAAAAAAAAAATTAATACTATAACAAGTAGCAGAAGAAAATATGCTAAATTAAGTACTCACTGAATGGCTTCATGGGTCTTTGAGACTTCAGCCATGATGTCCCTTGGAGCACTACCACTGTCCTCATTTAGTCTCTACAAACCATATATTCATATAACAAAAAAAATCAATTTATACAAAACTACCAGCTGCTACTACTATTCAACATAAAATTTGTACGTTATGTACACCCGCGCCCATGCATGCATGCATGCACATGCATGGTTTGAGAATGAAACTCACACGCTTGTGCTCACAATCTTGTGCCCTAATTAGCGAAATCTTCGATGTTGCGGACGTCGTCGACGGATGGACCCTCACTCGGCCGCTGAAGAGCAATCCGGCAAGGAAGCTCGCGACGATGAGCATGGCAACGGCCTTTCCCGACAGTGGCCTCCCGCGCAGCGGCTGGGCTTTCTTCTCGTCCGCCGCCGCCGCCTGTTGTGTCCTCTCCGCAACCGCCTTCGTGAGCCCGCCGCCGCCGCGCACGAGAAACATGGTCAACAAAATCCGATTAAATCGATTGGAATTAATGTGAGTTTGGTTGAACAATGAACCAAACCCTAGTGGTGGAGGTAGTTATGTATAGGTACCATCTCTCTCTCTCTCTCTATACATATATATATACTATAGGAAGGTTGGAAGGGACTTTGCGTTGTAAAATGATGAGATCTTGCTATTGTAGGGATTGCATGTGATCAAGAATTAATATCTAGGAATTACTATATATGCCTATATTGTAAAACTTTCACAAATTAAAATTAAATTTGAATGTGACAAATGATTCTTATTAGTTAACAAAATGAGGTCCCTGATGATCAGCAATTTTCGCGCCGTACGTTGGGAGTGGTTTAGTTTGCAAGGCACATTGTGTGAGTTTGTTTCATGCATTTTGTGTGAGAAGCGAATTAGGAGGTCTTCTGGAACTGAAACGTATTTCAATATTTTGATACATAATATTTTATATATCGGATGTGATCAAATTTACGCTTTCATGTTTGGATGTCCAAATAAGAACGAAGGTAGAAAATGAAAAAAAAAATTATAATACTAAAAATAATAATTAATTATCTAAGTAAATTAATAGTTATTTATTAATACGATTTATCTTTTTTTTTATTTAAATATAAACAATTAATATCATTGACTATTTTTTAACTAATTATAATATATTAAGTAATATATAATGATAGTATTGTGCAATATTGGTTACTAATGTTTAATTATTTAATATTAATTAACATTATATAGTATTTGACGTCATATATGTTGTAAGAATAGTGACAGGACACAACACATTAATTAAGACACGACGGCACAAATATAGACATATTTTAATGTATCTTTTCTATATTTTGAAGTGTTTGTGGTGAGTCCAGTACGACATAGACCAATGTTTTTGAGTGTTTGCTGCTTCCAGACTATTTTTTTTTTTATATGTGTCCAATACGTTTCTGATATGCGCCCCACGATATAGATCAATTATTCCAAATAATGAATAACTAAAAGAAGAAAGGAAGAAAAGCATGATTTTATCAATATAACATTTTCAGAAAAGGTTATGACTATGACATACAATTATAAAATTTGCTATAATTTATCCAAGGATGGATCCATCTTGTTGTCCAAAATGTGTAGCTTCTACATTGCAGCTTCTACTAGTAATTAATTCGCAGTATTGATAATCACTACAATTATATATATATATATATATATATATATATATATATATATATATATATATATATATATATATATGCATTAATTTTTAGATATTCAAGCTATGAGTTCTAGCTTTTTAGAAACAAAGAGCCGGAGTGGATCAATCACTATCCAATTTCCATTGCTTTAATCTAAATCCGATTGATCCATCGATGGTGAGTTGCAGGTAGCATCCGTAACTATTAACTATGCAAGTAACATGGAAAGAAGAAGAAGAAGAAGAAGAAGACATCTAATATAAATTAGGGAAATGAAGAATGCCAAACAAAGGAATGTTTAGTATGTTGATGGTGTCACTCTCAAAAGAATCAATGCAACAAAACAAACAGTGCATGTTTCTATCCAAGAAAATCGCTACCATTTGGTCCTTTGTGAAGTAAATTATGTTTCAAAACCGAAAGCCATGGAAAAGATTTCTAAGCCATAGTGTATCCTACAAAAGGAAAGGTAACCTAAAGCCTAAGCCCCATGTGAGTGTGATTTAAGTTTCCTGCAGATCGATCTTGATTTAAGTTTGAGAGGAACCCGGACCGAACCGAACCGAAACGACAATAATGACCCACCAGCCTTAAGATCAAGATATGCTTTAGAATAATGTCGTCGCTATTCAGATCAATTCGGTTCTTATGGTTAGTTATGTCATGTGCTTCGCAAGTTCTTCATAGTTCCAAAGATGTGCATGTAAGGAAGTGGGAGTTATGAATCCCATGTTTTATGTTTGTTCTACTAGTACATATCTATATAATATGGAAATTGTAATTGTCAACGAAATTTGTATGATGTCCACGAATTTTTAGTGTGGATTACCAAAACAATCCTTAATTTATTACTATTTTTAAAAATAAAAATTATAAATTTTTTTATAAATTCAAGAACATGGTAAAGACTTCATTGGCAAAGACAACATTGTTTTTCGGTAACGGAAGTTAAGAGGGTAAAGAAAATACACTCTCCGGGGCTTAGAGTGTGTTTTTTTTTTTTTTTTTTCGTGACGAAAGATAAGAAGATAAAGAAGAGATGTGATCCTAAAACTAATAGAAGTATTATTAAATAATATAAACAAAAGTAATTTTAAAAATTGAATTATCAAGCATTGCAGGAGGCACATGGAGACAACTAAGTATATAGGGTTAATTAGAGTTTAGAGAGTTTAGACCCTGAGTTTTATAACAGCTTAGACTTGTCCTGGGTTGTCCAATTAGAAAATTTAGATCGTGGATATTTAATTTTTGTTTCATTACCCTCCCTCCCACAATTGACAATGAAACCTTTCTATATAGACGAGAGAGGATATAATTGAAAAAGTGAAACAAATAATAAAAATTCAATATCTAAATTTTCTAATTGGACAACTCAGGACTTAAACTCTAAGCTGGATCCAGGAACTAAACTCTAATTAGCCCAAGTATATAACATTGCAAAATGGTAGTTTCCGAGTTTATTCAAAATTGGTAACATTGGCTTCAGGTTTATAATTAATTCTGGATTTAGCTGCAGATGGCATGCATCTGCAGTAGGAAGATCAGATGCATCATGTATCTTGCGCTTGTTGCGTCGTGGAGGGGCAAAGGGACAGCGCGCGATCACACATATCGCAGGCTCAGTGCTTCAGTAGACATATTTGTCTTGATGTCTACCAATTAAAATTCTTGGCAATTTATGCATCTTGAGTGCTTAAGCTAGAATTCTAGACCTCTACTGGATGTAAAATTGGATTGAGCATTCAACTTCTTGCATTCATTGGCCCTGACTTCTTGATTCGTATCCTATAATATAATAATAATACATCGTCAATATTTTTTTTAAATTTAAAATTTCATAAAATAAAAAAAAATATAGACCATGTGTCATTATATCATTATCATTCACACATATTGTGTGCCCAATTGTCGGAGGCATAACTCTACGTTTCATTATAGTGTCAAGAAATCAGAAAAAATAAGGAAAAATAGAGGCGTAGAAATTATATTCAAAATCCGTTTTGTGCGATCTTAACCGAGCATCTACAGTAGCGAGCGAGTGGTAGGGGTGAGTATTCGGGTAAATCGGTTTAAACCGAACCGATTTATCCAAAACCGATTAAACCGAAACTAAAAAAAATCAAACCGAAACCGAACCGAATGTAGGAGAAACCGAAAAAAAACCGAACCGAGATAATTAAATCGGTTTATTCGGCTTAATCGGTTAATTCGGTTGGGCCAATTTTTTTATTGGGCCGGATAATTGGGCCATTTTTTGTTAATGGGCCTGGACTAAACAATTGTCCAAAAAATTCATAAAAATTCATACACAAAATATACATACAAATTCATTTTTTGTTACTGGGACATTATATACTCAACTATTAAAAAATGATACACAGATACAAATGATACACAGACACAAAATCCATAAAAATTCACAAGTCACAACAATACATACACAAACAAATGAAATACAATAACACATACAAAATCCATAAAAATTCACAAGTCACAACAATACATACACAGATACAAATGATACACAGACAGACAAATACAAAATCCATCACAACAATACATACACAGATACAAATGATACACAGATGACATATACAAATTCCATAAAAATTCACAATTCACAACAATACAAATGGGACATTATATACACATCTCCAGATTTTTCCTTGCCAAACATCATAACTGGTGTAGCCCACTCCTTCAGTGTCACCACCCCATTTCCAGAGCCGGGTATTTTTTTTTTTAATTTAGTTAATTGTGTATTATTTATAATTAATTGTATTTATAATTAATTATTGATTGTATTATATTTTTATTGTATGTTTTAGGATTTTGGCTAGCCTGGACCCCTGTCAGACCCTAGTGGACCCATGTCCGACCCAGCCCACACCCTTGTGAGAATTATTTTGGGGCTTAGAATATTTATTTTATTTTTAGGAGGTTAGTTGGAGAGATTTGGAACTAGTTTGAGTGCTTTTGGAACCCGGAACCCAAAACCAAGTCATGTAGGGGCATTTTGGGCATTTGGAGACTTTGGAGACCCTTTTTATGTGCTTTGGCCGGTCCCCCCCAACCCCATTCCACCCGTGGACAGCAGCAGCCCCCTCCCTTTGGTTCTTCTTCTTCACTTCTTCTTCTTCTTCTTCATTTCTTCTCCTCCACTTCTTCTTTCTTCTTCCTTCCTTCTCCAAGGTGAGTTTTTTTCACTTTTCTTCCTTCCTTCTTCCATTCCTTCTTCCTTAAGCTAACCCTAACCTTGCTTTTTTCCTAACCTAGGTGTGAGGAGCTTAGATCTAGTGTGGGAGCTAGATTTGGTGGCTTGGAGCTTGAGGGAGGTGATTTCTAGGGATTGTGAGACTTTGGCCTTGGGATTTCAACTCCCAAGAGGTAAAACCTAACTTTCCCCTTCCTAATTATTTTGTGTAGTGTAATTAGTGTTGTAGAACCTTCCTAGACCCTAAGCCTACCCGTAGGAGGAAGTTGGAACTAGTTGGGTTGAGTTTAGAGACTTTGACATTAGGTTTTGTGTCGAATTCGGGTGGAATCCGAATTTGGCCCAATTTTGGGTGATGCCCTAGGTTAGACGGACCTAGGTAGACGTTGTCGGATGTCGTGAGGGTGAGAGCGTGTCTCCGTTCGGACACGGGAAGCCGCATCGCGGAGAAACGGGCGTTTCGGACGAAATTGGGGCTTTTCGTCGTCGCCGATTCTAAGTGCGTGCGCGTTTCCGCCACGGACCTAGAATCGATGCGGGAGCGCATTTTCTAGGATCTAGACATCGTGTAGAGCGCGTGAGTAAATTTTGGGCCGATTCCGAGTTCGTTTGGTGTGCGTTTCAGGAGATTTTCCGAGCCGCGCACCACGTGTTCGTCGAAATGACCGAACGGCCATTTCGACTTGGGTTCCTCGTTTCGGGCTTGTGCGCGCGTTAGATTAGTATCGGAGAGTGTGTGCTAGAGTTTTTGAGTTATATTATATATATTTTAGGGTGTTGGTGAGTGTCGGGGTCGTTGGGCGTGAGTGGGGCGTGTGGTTTGTGTGTGTTGTGTGTTGTGTTTGTTTATATATATGTATATATATATATATATTTGTGTGCGTGTTTTTATATATATATTTATATATATATGTGTGGTTATGTGTTTGTGAGCGTGTTAGGGAGTGCTTGTGTGAGTGTGTAGGTGAGTGTGTGAGTGAGTGTGTAGGTGAGAGTGTGTGAGTGTGAGCGAGTGTTTATAGGTATATACATATGAGTTTATATATATATGTATATATATTTGTATATATATATGTATGAGTGTTTATGTGTGTGGTTGTGTGGTTGTGTGTTTGTGAGAGTGTGTGCTAGTGTGTGTGAGAGTGTGTGTGTGAGGGTGTGTGCTAGTGTGAGTGAGTGTGTGTGAGTGAGGATATATAGATACATATTTGTGTTTGAGTGTGTGAGTGTGTATATGTATATATAGATGTGTGTTTATATATATATATATATAGATATATGTGTGTTTATATATATATAGATATGTGTGTGTGTGTATTTATATGTATCAGTGTGTGTGTGTTTATATGTGTTAATATGTGTGTATATATATATATGTTAGTAGATATAAGTTAGTGTGTATATATATCTATAAAGTTATATATATATATATATATATATATATATATATATATATATATATATATATATATGTATGTATATGTATGTGTATATATATATAGTGATAGATATATATAGGTGTGGTCGTGTGTGTGTGTGTGAGAGTGAGGGGGGGGGGGAGCAGCTGAACTGGACTGGAACCAGTAGCAGCAGCTGCTGCTGTGTGGGGCAGCAGCCACCACACCAGCAGCAGCAGGGAGCTGCAGCAGCAGCAGCATGTAGAAGCCCAGCAGCAGCAGCAAGTTGAACATCAGCAGCAGCAGCAGGTTGAACATCAGCAGCAGCAGCAGCAGCAGGTTGAACAGCATAGCAGCGAGCGTGGGGGAGGTAGTTTGATAGATATATAGTTAGATAGATTGGTAGATGGATATTAGATGTCTAGATAGATATATATTAGTAGATAGTTAGATAGCTAGATAAATAGATAGTTAGGTAGATAGTTAGATAAATAAATACTAGATAGTTAGATACATAGATAGAAACATAGATAGATAGATAACTAGTTAGATAGTTAGATAGATAACTAGATAGGTTGATAACTAAATAGATAGTTAGGTTGATAAATGATAGTTAGGTAATTAGATAGATGATGGATAGATATATAGATTGTTAGATAGAAAGATAGTTAGATAGATAGATATATAGTTATATAGCTAGCTAGATAGATAGATACATAGATAGGTAGATAGATGGATATCTATATGGATAGTTATATAGTTAGATAGGTATACCTAGGTATATATATATATATATATATATATATATATATATATATATATATATATATATATATATATATATATATACCTATAGCTATATATATATATCTATAGATATCTAGAGAGAGAGATAGATAGATTTATATATAGATATCTACATATAGCTAGGTAGATAGTTTAGATATCTAGATATAGGTATATTTATATATTATGAGGAGGGTAAGGTAAGGTAAGGTAAGGTAAGGTAAGGTAAGGTAAGGTATGTGTATATATGAAGATATATAGGTATATGCCTATATGTATTAGATATATATATATTTTAGCCTAGATTATAGCTAGGTATATATGTTTATGCATAGTTAGCTAGCTAGAGGGGTAGTCGGGTTGAGTTTAGAGCGGTATCTCAATACCTTAAGATACCGAGGTATCTCAATACCTTAAGATAACCAAGGTATTGGGTTTCGAGCGGGATTTTTGAGCAATAGCCTAGAAATAGTATTTGAGTGATTTTTATATGCTTATGTGTATATATTTACGCGTGCTAGCATAGGTTTTAGAGGGTATAGGCGGGGTATATGGCGTAGGTTGAGGTATCGGATACCGAGGGTATCCCGGTATCTCAAGGAGGCGAGTTTGTGAGTTTTCTAGCTTAATGACCTCGGTTTGACCTAGAATTTCAGGAGCACCCTAGTTTGACCCAGACTTGACCGTAGTTGACTCGGTTGACCGCCAAAGTCAACTTTTGACCTAGTTTTGACCCAGAGTTGACTTTTTGGACCCAGAGTTGACTTTTTGACCCAAATTTCACCGGTTTGACCCGTTTGACCTAGAACGACCCTAGAAGCCTATTTTTAGTTATTTTATATCTGTTTAACTCATTAGAACCCTGTTTAACCTTGCTTTTCGCATTAGGTCGTTGCGACACCGGTTCGGATCGCCAGTTGCTCAGGACGTCAGGCGAGTACATTCTCTGATAGTTTTCATTATCTGATGATTATTATGATTCAGCTTCTAGTATAGTATCATCTGATTATTCTGGCACAACACGGGACACTGACTGGTATTTCTGGATTTATTTACTTGCGACATGTACATTTCATGTTTCTGGCCTCTATTCTGGAATTACTACTGGCATCACCTACAGGCATCACTACATGCATCATTCATGTTCAGGCTGGACTCATCTTGATTTGCGTGTCGGGTCTTGGATCTACTTGTATTAGTCGGGGCGGAGAAATACTCGAGTAGACATGTAAACATTCCTATCTGGCATCATCAGGAATCACTCCCTCTGGTCTAATCTGGAATGATAGCAGCCGCGCACCCAGTGCGCGGTGAGCCGTACTTACCCCTAGCCGTTTACATGTCGAAACAAGTATTTCAAAGACACCGAGTTTATTCTTTATAGTCTGGACTCTCATGCATTTCTTGACTTGTCTCACTTACATGTTTCTGGACTTGACTCACTACATATTTTTCATGCTGGACTCACTACACGTTCATGTGCACGGACTTGATCTTAGCTTAGATTTCCTGTATCTTACAGTTATTACTATTTTGCTCTGATATCCATGCATCTTTACCTTATGCACCAGTGACATATGTATATTTCTTGCTCCATACTTTATTTTATTCTTCTTGCTACTTGCTATAACTGTTTTATAGTTTTTATCATTTAAATGGAACTGCTGTTAGAGATGTACTTGCTCCAGTCCTGACTGGACATATTTTTTTCCAGAGTATCCGGAGGAGTGGTGTCCGACGTTTTATGGACCTGAGCCTGTCGACGGTGCAGACAGGGACCCTCTAGTTTAGGAGTGATTTCCGGGTTGGTAGCCGGGATCACTAGGACCTTGTTGTTTTATTAGCTTTAGCACCGGATTTGTCTCCGGTTTTGGATTGAGACCTTGTTTGTATATTAATTTGGACATTGTTGTATTATTATTTGATGTTGTGGTTGTTGTAGTAGTTGTTGTTGGTTAGACTTTATAGCTGTTAGTCTTCTTGTTATCTTATCGTGCTTAGATTCGTGATTGAGTACTTGATTATCATTATGATATTGCTCCTCCATTTGGAGTTGAGATCTTGGCAGATTTATATATACTTGTTTGTGTGGTTGCCCTCCTTTTGGAGAGGTCATGGCCAATTTTTGTGTGAGATTATTATCTAGATAGTTGACCTAGACAGCGTTCTACCGCCGATGCTGCGGCGTAGGCTGGACGTACCCACGACTCATGCCCGATTTTCGGGTGCGGGTCGTGACACATTTTTGGTGGTGGCCCATGCAGGTCTCGATTCGCAATTAGTGCGATATCGTTGTGGTACAACAACTTAGTTGTACTGCTGCGAGCCTGCTATAGGATCTAGGATGAGAGTATACTCAATCACGACTAGGAACAATTCCATTCTAATTATTCTGAAATTGCTTCTTTTGAAATATTACTGTCCTTCTTTGATGATATCGTATCTTGCACCGTATTGACTTCTTTTGATCTGTGTTCAGGATGCCTCCGAAGACACGATCTCGTCATACCGTTCCAGCAGTTGCTACTGAGAGGTCTGCTACCTCTCGTCCAGCTCATATTCAGGCAGCTGCTACCGCTCCACTCACCACTCCTGCGGTTGAGGGAGCATCTGCTTCTCTCGGGGATCCTCCTTCACCTGTCGATCCGAGGACTACCCCAGTCGTTCCGGTGGTTCCTCCACCACTTCCTGCTCCAGTAGATGCCATGCAGTTGTTTGCGTTCTTCAGGGAGATGATGGACGCGCAGTACCGTCAGGTGGATGTGATGAGGCTGGGCATTGAGAACGCCCACCAGGTGGCCATGACAGCAGTGGATAGGGTGGCACAGAATCAGCCACAGGCAGATCAGATTCAGCATCCGAGGCCAGGCAGCATTATTGACTTCCAGAGGATGCGGCCCAAGGAGTTCCGTGGTACAGAAGGGATCCTGTACGCAGATGACTGGATAGAGCAGATTGAGAGCATCTTCAGGTTGGCACAGATTCCAAACAGCATGCAGATAGAGGCAGCGGACAGTCAGATGTTCGACCTCGCCTTGACGTGGTATCGCACTGATACGAGGATTGCAGCGCCAGGGCTTACTTGGGAGGCTTTCAAGAGGCTTTTTAAGGAGAAGTTTTTCCCAGATATGGCGCTCAGTGCTTTGGAGAGCCAGTTTGAGGCACTCGTCCAGGGGAGCATGACGGTGGATGAGTACGCAGCAGAGTTCTGCCGTCTGGGCAGATTTGTGGATGGCTTGAGCGAGGCAGCCAAGGCGAGGAAGTTTCGCAAGGGCTTGGTCATGGCGGTCAAGTCTTTGACAAGGAGCGACCGCGAGGCGACTTTTGAGCAGATAGTAGGAGATGCTCAGAGAGCAGAGGATGACTTGGAGCTCAAGTCCAAGAGAGGCAGAGATGATTCAGGCAGTGCGAGTGGTAGTGCGGGACCAGCTAAGCGTCCCTATGTGCAGAAGGCAGCGCAGCAGGGTCAGGATCAGAGGGTGCCCACTTGTGCCTACTGCAGGAAGGCAGGACACACTTGGGATGTTTGTAGGAGGAGGCTGAAGGTGTGTTTGTTTTGTGGATCCGCTGCTCACCAGATGCGAGATTGCCCCACTGCACCTCCATTGGGTGGAGCACAGGATCAGAGAGTTGGAGATAGGCCACCTGTGGTACAGCATCATGCCCCGCACCAGCAGAGGGATACACCCCAGCAGGGCAGGGCTTATGCGTTGACGGTCGAGGAGGCCGATGCTACGGATGTCGGGTTAGTAGGTCTGTCTCTTGTTTCTTCTTCCTGTCCTTTCCATTCCTTGTGGTATGCTTCATTAGTACCTGTTAGATTTTTCTTTGTGCTGTGGTAGATAGTGTAGTGACCCTGATTAAGACTGTGATAACACGACCAGTAGGACCCTGATCTTGCATGTTGTTTAGGTAGAATTTCTTGACTGTGATTGTTGGGGGTTTGACCAGAGAGAGTGAGATTGACTTTAAATTTCGAGGACGAAATTTTCTAAGGAGGATAGGCTTGTCACCACCCCATTTCCAGAGCCGAATATTTTTTTTTATTTTTAATTTAGTTAATTGTGTATTATTTATAATTAATTATATTTATAATTAATTATTGATTGTATTATATTTTTATTGTATGTTTTAGGATTTTGGCTAGCTTGGACCCCTGTCAGACCCTAGTGGACCCATGTCCGACCCAGCCCACACCCTTGTGAGAATTATTTTGGGACTTAGAATATTTATTTTATTTTTAGGAGGTTAGTTGGAGAGATTTGGAACTAGTTTGAGTGCTTTTGGAACCCGGAACCCAAAACCAAGTCATGTAGGGGCATTTTGGGCATTTGGAGACTTTGGAGACCCTTTTTATGTGCTTTGGCCGGTCCCCCCAACCCCATTCCACCCGTGGACAGCAGCAGCCCCCTCCCTTTGGTTCTTCTTCTTCTTCTTCACTTCTTCTTCTTCATTTCTTCTCCTCCACTTCTTCTTTCTTCTTCCTTCTTTCTCCAAGGTGAGTTTTCTTCACTTTTCTTCCTTCCTTCTTCCATTCCTTCTTCCTTAAGCTAACCCTAACCTTGCTTTTTCCCTAACCTAGGTGTGAGGAGCTTAGATCTAGTATGGGAGCTAGATTTGGTGGCTTGGAGCTTGAGGGAGGTGATTTCTAGGGATTGTGAGACTTTGGCCTTGGGATTTTAACTCCCAAGAGGTAAAACCTAACTTTCCCCTTCCTAATTATTTTGTGTAGTGTAATTAGTGTTGTAGAACCTTCCTAGACCCTAAGCCTACCCGTAGGAGGAAGTTGGAACTAGTTGGGTTGAGTTTAGAGACTTTGACATTAGGTTTTGTGTTGAATTCGGGTGGAATCCGAATTTGGCCCAATTTTGGGTGATGCCCTAGGTTAGACGGACCTAGGTAGACGTTATCGGATGTCGTGAGGGTGAGAACGTGTCTCCGTTCGGACACGGGAAGCCGCATCGCGGAGAAACGGGCATTTCGGACGAAATTGGGGCTTTTCGTCGTCGCCGATTCTAAGTGCGTGCGCGTTTCCGCCACGGACCTAGAATCGACGCGGGAGCATATTTTCTAGGATCTAGACATCGTGTAGAGCGCGTGGGTTAATTTTGGGCCGATTCCGAGTTCGTTTGGTGTGCGTTTCAGGAGGTTTTCCGAGCCGCGCACCACGTGTTCGTCGAAATGACCGAACGGCCATTTCGACTTGGGTTCCTCGTTTCGGGCTTGTGCGCGCGTTGGGTTAGTATCAGAGAGTGTGTGCTAGAGTTTTCGAGTTATATTATATATATTTTAGGGTGTTGGTGAGTGTCGGGGTCGTTGGGCGTGAGTGGGGCGTGTGGTTTGTGTGTGTTGTGTGTTGTGTTTGTTTATATATATGTATATATATATTTGTGTGCGTGTTTTTATATATATATTTATATATATATGTGTGGTTATGTGTTTGTGAGCGTGTTAGGGAGTGCTTGTGTGAGTGTGTAGGTGAGTGTGTGAGTGAGTGCTTGTGTGAGTGTGTAGGTGAGAGTGTGTGAGTGTGAGTGAGTGTTTATAGGTATATACATATGAGTTTATATATATATGTATATATATTTGTATATATATATGTATGAGTGTTTATGTGTGTGGTTGTGTGTTTGTGAGAGTGTGTGCTAGTGTGTGTGAGAGTGTGTGTGTGAGGGTGTGTGCTAGTGTGAGTGAGTGTGTGTGAGTGAGGATATATAGATACATATTTGTGTTTGAGTGTGTGAGTGTGTATATGTATATATAGATGTGTGTTTATATATATATATAGATATATGTGTGTTTATATATATATAGATATGTGTGTGTGTGTATTTATATGTATCAGTGTGTGTGTGTTTATATGTGTTAATATGTGTGTGTATATATATATGTTAGTAGATATAAGTTAGTGTGTATATATATCTATAGAGTTATATATATATATATATATGTATGTATATGTATGTGTATATATATATAGTGATAGATATATATAGGTGTGGTCGTGTGTGTGTGTGTGTGTGAGAGTGAGGGGGGGGGAGCAGCTGAACTGGACTGGAACCAGTAGCAGCAGCTGCTGCTGTGTGGGGCAGCAGCCACCACACCAGCAGCAGCATGTAGAAGCCCAGCAGCAGCAGCAAGTTGAACATCAGCAGCAGCAGCAGCAGGTTGAACAGCATAGCAGCGAGCGTGGGGGAGGTAGTTTGATAGATATATAGTTAGATAGATTGGTAGATGGATATTAGATGTCTAGATAGATATATATTAGTAGATAGTTAGATAGCTAGATAAATAGATAGTTAGGTAGATAGTTAGATAAATAAATACTATATAGTTAGATACATAGATAGAAACATAGATAGATAGATAACTAGTTAGATAGTTAGATAGATAACTAGATAGGTTGATAACTAAATAGATAGTTAGGTTGATAAATGATAGTTAGGTAATTAGATAGATGATGGATAGATATATAGATTGTTAGATAGAAAGATAGTTAGATAGATAGATATATAGTTATATAGCTAGCTAGATAGATAGATACATAGATAGGTAGATAGATGGATATCTATATGGATAGTTATATAGTTAGATAGGTATACCTAGGTATAGATATATATATACCTATAGCTATATATATATATATCTATAGATATCTAGAGAGAGAGATAGATAGATTTATATATAGATATCTACATATAGCTAGGTAGATAGTTTAGATATCTAGATATAGGTATATTTATATATTATGAGGAGGGTAAGGTAAGGTAAGGTAAGGTAAGGTAAGGTAAGGTAAGGTAAGGTATGTGTATATATGAAGATATATAGGTATATGCCTATATGTATTAGATATATATATATTTTAGCCTAGATTATAGCTAGGTATATATATTTATGCATAGTTAGCTAGCTAGAGGGGTAGTCGGGTTGAGTTTAGAGCGGTATCTCAATACCTTGAGATACCGAGGTATCTCAATACCTTAAGATAACCAAGGTATTGGGTTTCGAGCGGGGTTTTTGAGCAATAGCCTAGAAATAGTATTTGAGTGATTTTTATATGCTTATGTGTATATATTTACGCGTGCTAGCATAGGTTTTAGAGGATATAGGCGGGGTATATGGCGTAGGTTGAGGTATCGGATACCGAGGGTATCCCAGTATCTCAAGGAGGCGAGTTTGTGAGTTTTCTAGCTTAATGACCTCGGTTTGACCTAGAATTTCAGGAGCACCCTAGTTTGACCCAGACTTGACCGTAGTTGACTCGGTTGACCGCCAAAGTCAACTTTTGACCTAGTTTTGACCCAGAGTTGACTTTTTGGACCCAGAGTTGACTTTTTGACCCAGATTTTACCGGTTTGACCCGTTTGACCTAGAACGACCCTAGAAGTCTATTTTTAGTTATTTTATATCTGTTTAACTCATTAGAACCCTGTTTAACCTTGCTTTTCGCATTAGGTCATTGCGACACCGGTTCGGATCGCCAGTTGCTCAGGACGTCAGGCGAATACATTCTCTGATAGTTTTCATTATCTGATGATTATTATGATTCAGCTTCTAGTATAGTATCATCTGATTATTCTGGCACAACACGGGACACTGACTGGTATTTCTGGATTCATTTACTTGCGACACGTACATTTCATGTTTCTGGCCTCTATTCTGGAATCACTACTGGCATCACCTACAGGCATCACTACAGGCATCATTCATGTTCAGGCTGGACTCATCTTGATTTGCTTGTCGGGTCTTGGATCCACTTGTATTAGTCGGGGCGAGGAAATACTCGAGTAGACATGTAAACATTCCTATCTGGCATCATCAGGAATCACTCCCTCTGGTCTAATCTGGAATGATAGCAGCCGCGCACCCAATGCGCGGTGAGCCGTACTTACCCCTAGCCGTTTACATGTCGAAACAAGTATTTCAAAGACACCGAGTTTATTCTTTATAGTCTGGACTCTCATGCATTTCTTGACTTGTCTCACTTACATGTTTCTGGACTTGACTCACTACATATTTTTCATGCTGGACTCACTACACGTTCATGTGCACGGACTTGATCTTAGCTTAGATTTCCTGTATCTTACAGTTATTACTATTTTGCTCTGATATCCATGCATCTTTACCTTATGCACCAGTGACATATGTATATTTCTTGCTCCATACTTTATTTCATTCTTCTTGCTACTTGCTATAACTGTTTTATAGTTTTTATCATTTAAATGGAACTGCTGTTAGAGATGTACTTGCTCCAGTCCTGACTGGACATATTTTTTTCCAGAGTATCCGGAGGAGTGGTGTCCGACGTTTTATGGACCTGAGCCTGTCGACGGTGCAGACAGGGACCCTCTAGTTTAGGAGTGATTTCCGGGTTGGTAGCCGGGATCACTAGGACCTTGTTGTTTTATTAGCTTTAGCACCGGATTTGTCTCCGGTTTTGGATTGAGACCTTGTTTCTATATTATTTTGGACATTATTGTATTATTATTTGATGTTGTGGTTGTTGTAGTAGTTGTTGTTGGTTAGACTTTATAGCTGTTAGTCTTCTTGTTATCTTATCGTGCTTAGATTCGTGATTGAGTACTTGATTATCATTATGATATTGTTCCTCCGTTTGGAGTTGAGATCTTGGCAGATTTATATATACTTGTTTGTGTGGTTGTCCTCCTTTTGGAGAGGTCATGGCCGATTTTTGTGTGAGATTATTATCTAGATAGTTGACCTAGACAGCGTTCTACCGCCGATGCTGCGGCGTAGGCTGGACGTACCCACGACTCTTGCCCGATTTTCGGGTGCGGGTCGTGACACGTTTTTGGTGGTGGCCCATGCAGGTCTCGATTCGCAATTAGTGCGATATCGTGGTGGTACAACAACTTAGTTGTACTGCTGCGAGCCTGCTATAGGATCTAGGATGAGAGTGTACTCAATCACGACTAGGAACAATTCCATTCTAATTATTCTGAAATTGCTTCTTTTGAAATATTACTGTCCTTCTTTGATGATATCGTTTCTTGCACCGTATTGACTTCTTTTGATCTGTGTTCAGGATGCCTCCGAAGACACGATCTCGTCATACCGTTCCAGCAGTTGCTACTGAGAGGTCTGCTACCTCTCGTCCAGCTCATATTCAGGCAGCTGCTACCGCTCCACTCACCACTCCTGCGGTTGAGGGAGCATCTGCTTCTCTGGGGGATCCTCCTTCACCTGTCGATCCGAGGACTACCCCAGTCGTTCCGGTGGTTCCTCCACCACTTCCTGCTCCAGTAGATGCCGTGCAGTTGTTTGCGTTCTTCAGGGAGATGATGGACGCGCAGCACCGTCAGGTGGATGTGATGAGGCTGGGCATTGAGAACGCCCACCAGGTGGCCATGACAGCAGTGGATAGGGTGGCACAGAATCAGCCACAGGCAGATCAGATTCAGCATCCGAGGCCAGGCAGCATTATTGACTTCCAGAGGATGCGGCCCAAGGAGTTCCGTGGTACAGAAGGGATCCTGTACGCAGATGACTGGATAGAGCAGATTGAGGGCATCTTCAGGCTGGCGCAGGTTCCAGACAGCATGCAGATAGAGGCAGCGGACAGTCAGATGTTCGACCTCGCCTTGACGTGGTATCGCACTGATACGAGGATTGCAGCGCCAGGGCTTACTTGGGAGGCTTTCAAGAGGCTTTTTAAGGAGAAGTTTTTCCCAGATGTGGCGCTCAGTGCTTTGGAGAGCCAGTTTGAGGCACTTGTCCAGGGGAGCATGACGGTGGATGAGTACGCAGCAGAGTTCTGCCGTCTGGGCAGATTTGTGGATGGCTTGAGCGAGGCAGCCAAGGCGAGGAAGTTTCGCAAGGGCTTGGTCATGGCGGTCAAGTCTTTGACCAGGAGCGACCGCGAGGCAACTTTTGAGCAGATAGTAGGAGATGCTCAGAGAGCAGAGGATGACTTGGAGCTCAAGTCCAAGAGAGGCAGAGATGATTCAGGCAGTGCGAGTGGTAGTGCGGAACCAGCTAAGCGTCCCTATGTGCAGAAGGCAGCGCAGCAGGGTCAGGATCAGAGGGTGCCCACTTGTGCCTACTGCAGGAAGGCAGGACACACTTGAGATGTTTGTAGGAGGAGGCTGAAGGTGTGTTTGTTTTGTGGATCCGCTGCTCACCAGATGCGAGATTGCCTCACTGCACCTCCATTGGGTGGAGCACAGGATCAGAGAGTTGGAGATAGGCCACCTGTGGTACAGCATCATGCCCCGCACCAGCAGAGGGATACACCCCAGCAGGGCAGGGCTTATGCGTTGACGGTCGAGGAGGACGATGCTACGGATGTCGGGTTAGCAGGTCTGTCTCTTGTTTCTTCTTCCTGTCCTTTCCATTCCTTGTGGTATGCTTCATTAGTACCTGTTAGATTTTTCTTTGTGCTGTGGTAGATAGTGTAGTAACCCTGATTAAGACTGTGATAACACGACCAGTAGGACCCTGATCTTGCATGTTGTTTAGGTAGAATTTCTTGACTGTGATTGTTGGGGGTTTGACCAGAGAGAGTGAGATTGACTTTAAATTTCGAGGACAAAATTTTCTAAGGAGGATAGGCTTGTCACCACCCCATTTCCAGAGCCGGGTATTTTTTTATTTTTAATTTAGTTAATTGTGTATTATTTATAATTAATTGTATTTATAATTAATTATTGATTGTATTATATTTTTATTGTATGTTTTAGGATTTTGGCTAGCCTGGACCCCTGTCAGACCCTAGTGGACCCATGTCCGACCCAGCCCACACCCTTGTGAGAATTATTTTGGGGCTTAGAATATTTATTTTATTTTTAGGAGGTTAGTTGGAGAGATTTGGAACTAGTTTGAGTGCTTTTGGAACCCGGAACCCAAAACCAAGTCATGTAGGGGCATTTTGGGCATTTGGAGACTTTGGAGACCCTTTTTATGTGCTTTGGCCGGTCCCCCCCAACCCCATTCCACCCGTGGACAGCAGCAGCCCCCTCCCTTTGGTTCTTCTTCTTCTTCACTTCTTCTTCTTCATTTCTTCTCCTCCACTTCTTCTTTCTTCTTCCTTCCTTCTCCAAGGTGAGTTTTCTTCACTTTTCTTCCTTCCTTCTTCCATTCCTTCTTCCTTAAGCTAACCCTAACCTTGATTTTTCCCTAACCTAGGTGTGAGGAGCTTAGATCTAGTGTGGGAGCTAGATTTGGTGGCTTGGAGCTTTAGGGAGGTGATTTCTAGGGATTGTGAGACTTTGGCCTTGGGATTTCAACTCCCAAGAGGTAAAACCTAACTTTCCCCTTCCTAATTATTTTGTGTAGTGTAATTAGTGTTGTAGAACCTTCCTAGACCCTAAGCCTACCCGTAGGAGGAAGTTGGAACTAGTTGGGTTGAGTTTAGAGACTTTGACATTAGGTTTTGTGTCGAATTCGGGTGGAATCCGAATTTGGCCCAATTTTGGGTGATGCTCTAGGTTAGACGGACCTAGGTAGATGTTGTCGGATGTCGTGAGGGTGAGAGCGTGTCTCCGTTCGGATACGGGAAGCCGCGTCACGGAGAAACGGGCATTTCGGACGAAATTGGGGCTTTTCATCGTCGCCGATTCTAAGTGCGTGCGCGTTTCCGCCACGGACCTAGAATCGATGCAGGAGCATATTTTCTAGGATCTAGACATCGTGTAGAGCGCGTGGGTAAATTTTGGACCGATTCCGAGTTCGTTTGGTGTGCGTTTCAGGAGGTTTTCCGAGCCGCGCACCACGTGTTCGTCGAAATGACCGAACGGCCATTTCGACTTGGGTTCCTCGTTTTGGGCTTGTGCGCGCGTTGGGTTAGTATCGGAGAGTGTGTTCTAGAGTTTTTGAGTTATATTATATATATTTTAGGGTGTTGGTGAGTGTCGGGGTCGTTGGGCGTGAGTGGAGCGTGTGGTTTGTGTGTGTTGTGTGTTGTGTTTGTTTATATATATGTATATATATATATTTGTGTGCGTGTTTTTATATATATATATTTATATATATATGTGTGGTTATGTGTTTGTGAGCGTGTTAGGGAGTGCTTGTGTGAGTGTTTAGGTGAGTGTGCGAGTAAGTGCTTGTGTGAGTGTGTAGGTGAGAGTGTGTGAGTGTGAGTGAGTGTTTATAGGTATATACATATGAGTTTATATATATATGTATATATATTTGTATATATATATGTATGAGTGTTTATGTGTGTGGTTGTGTGGTTGTGTGTTTGTGAGAGTGTGTGCTAGTGTGTGTGAGAGTGTGTGTGTGAGGGTGTGTGCTAGTGTGAGTGAGTGTGTGTGAGTGAGGATATATAGATACATATTTGTGTTTGAGTGTGTGAGTGTGTATATGTATATATAGATGTGTGTTTATATATATATATAGATATATGTGTGTTTATATATATATAGATATGTGTGTGTGTGTATTTATATGTATCAGTGTGTGTGTGTTTATATGTGTTAATATGTGTGTATATATATATATGTTAGTAGATATAAGTTAGTGTGTATATATATATATATATATATATATATATATATATATATATATATATATATATATATATATATATATATATGTATGTATATGTATGTGTATATATATATAGTGATAGATATATATAGGTGTGGTCGTGTGTGTGTGTGTGTGTGAGAGTGAGGGGGGGGGGGGGAGCAGCTGAACTGGACTGGAACCAGTAGCAGCAGCTGCTGCTGTGTGGGGCAGCAGCCACCACACCAGCAGCAGCAGGGAGCTGCAGCAGCAGCAGCATGTAGAAGCCCAGCAGCAGCAGCAAGTTGAACATCAGCAACAGCAGCAGGTTGAACATCAGCAGCAGCAGCAACAGGTTGAACAGCATAGCAGCGAGCGTGGGGGAGGTAGTTTGATAGATATATAGTTAGATAGATTGGTAGATGGATATTAGATGTCTAGATAGATATATATTAGTAGATAGTTAGATAGCTAGATAAATAGATAGTTAGGTAGATAGTTAGATAAATAAATACTAGATAGTTAGATACATAGATAGAAACATAGATAGATAGATAACTAGTTAGATAGTTAGATAGATAACTAGATAGGTTGATAACTAAATAGATAGTTAGGTTGATAAATGATAGTTAGGTAATTAGATAGATGATGGATAGATATATAGATTGTTAGATAGAAAGATAGTTAGATAGATAGATATATAGTTATATAGCTAGCTAGATAGATAGATACATAGATAGGTAGATAGATGGATATCTATATGGATAGTTATATAGTTAGATAGGTATACCTAGGTATAGATATATATATACCTATAGCTATATATATATATATCTATAGATATCTAGAGAGAGAGATAGATAGATTTATATATAGATATCTACATATAGCTAGGTAGATAGTTTAGATATCTAGATATAGGTATATTTATATATTATGAGGAGGGTAAGGTAAGGTAAGGTAAGGTAAGGTAAGGTAAGGTAAGGTAAGGTATGTGTATATATGAAGATATATAGGTATATGCCTATATGTATTAGATATATATATTTTTTAGCCTAGATTATAGCTAGGTATATATGTTTATGCATAGTTAGCTAGCTAGAGGGGTAGTCGGGTTGAGTTTAGAGCGGTATCTCAATACCTTGAGATACCGAGGTATCTCAATACCTTAAGGTAACCAAGGTATTGGGTTTCGAGCGGGGTTTTTGAGCAATAGCCTAGAAATAGTATTTGAGTGATTTTTATATGCTTATGTGTATATATTTATGCGTGCTAGCATAGGTTTTAGAGGGTATAGGCGGGATATATGGCGTAGGTTGAGGTATCGGATACCGAGGGTATCCCGGTATCTCAAGGATGCGAGTTTGTGAGTTTTCTAGCTTAATGACCTCGGTTTGACCTAGAATTTCAGGAGCGCCCTAGTTTGACCCAGACTTGACCGTAGTTGACTCGGTTGACCGCCAAAGTCAACTTTTGACCTAGTTTTGACCCAGAGTTGACTTTTTGGACCCAGAGTTGACTTTTTGACCCAGATTTTACCGGTTTGACCCGTTTGACCTAGAACGACCCTAGAAGCCTATTTTTAGTTATGTTATATCTGTTTAACTCATTAGAACCCTGTTTAACCTTGCTTTTCGCATTAGGTCGTTGCGACACCGGTTCGGATCGCCAGTTGCTCAGGACGTCAGGCGAGTACATTCTCTGATAGTTTTCATTATCTGATGATTATTATGATTCAGCTTCTAGTATAGTATCATCTGATTATTCTGGCACAACACGGGACACTGACTGGTATTTCTGGATTTATTTACTTGCGACACGTACATTTCATGTTTCTGGCCTCTATTCTGGAATCACTACTGGCATCACCTACAGGCATCACTACAGGCATCATTCATGTTCAGGCTGGACTCATCTTGATTTGCGTGTCGGGTCTTGGATCCACTTGTATTAGTCGGGGCGGAGAAATACTCGAGTAGACATGTAAACATTCCTATCTGGCATCATCAGGAATCACTCCCTCTGGTCTAATCTGGAATGATAGCAGCCGCGCACCCAGTGCGCGGTGAGCCGTACTTACCCCTAGCCGTTTACATGTCGAAATAAGTATTTCAAAGACACCGAGTTCATTCTTTATAGTCTGGACTCTCATGCATTTCTTGACTTGTCTCACTTACATATTTCTGGACTTGACTCACTACATGTTTTTCATGCTGGACTCACTACACGTTCATGTGCACGGACTTGATCTTAGCTTAGATTTTCTGTATCTTACAGTTATTACTATTTTGCTCTGATATCCATGCATCTTTACCTTATGCACCAGTGACATATGTATATTTCTTGCTCCATACTTTATTTCATTCTTCTTGCTACTTGCTATAACTGTTTTATAGTTTTTATCATTTAAATGGAACTGCTGTTAGAGATGTACTTGCTCCAGTCTTGACTGGACATATTTTTTTCCAGAGTATCCGGAGGAGTGGTGTCCGATATTTTATGGACCTGAGCCTATCGACGGTGCAGACAGGGACCCTCTAGTTTAGGAGTGATTTCCGGGTTGGTAGCCGGGATCACTAGGACCTTGTTGTTTTATTAGCTTTAGCACCGAATTTGTCTCCGGTTTTGGATTGAGACCTTGTTTGTATATTATTTTGGACATTATTGTATTATTATTTGATGTTGTGGTTGTTGTAGTAGTTGTTGTTGGTTAGACTTTATAGCTGTTAGTCTTCTTGTTATCTTATCGTGCTTAGATTCGTGATTGAGTACTTGATTATCATTATGATATTGCTCCTCCGTTTGGAGTTGAGATCTTGGCAGATTTATATATACTTGTTTGTGTGGTTGCCCTCCTTTTGGAGAGGTCATGGCCAATTTTTGTGTGAGATTATTATCTAGATAGTTGACCTAGACAGCGTTCTACCGCCGATGCTGCGGCGTAGGCTGGACGTACCCACGACTCATGCCCGATTTTCGGGTGCGGGTCGTGACATTCAGTCCTTTGCCAGTTTGAGGTGTGCTTGTTGACAGAGACATGAAACAATCAAAGACATGAAACAATCAAATAATGATACATGAAACATAAAACATTAAACTCTCAGTCTCAGTACATAAAACAATTGGTTTGAGCCTTTACCTCTGTTTGATTAATGAAGGGAGACGATGAGCAACTGAATGAACATCACTGATTGAAAGTGGCAGACTTAGCACACATTGAGAATCTTGAATGTGGCAGATTTAGCACACATTTAGAATAGAAACACTCAATTTTTTCAAGCCTAAACAGAACCCAGATAGTCAAATCCAAAATCTGCATGATGGAGCAAGAGAAAGTATGGTTTGAAGTCTTTGAAGCTCAGATCAGATAGGCAATTGTGCAATTAGTATCTGTCCACTTACTAATGCCATATCATCATATCATCATTGCAAGTATTTGAAGCTCAGATAGGCAATTGTTAATGGAAAAATGATGCATTCATTGCATTGTAGTAACTGTCCACTTACTAATGCCATATCATCATTGCAATTTTCTTCACATACTTGTTAGCAACTTATAATGGAATAAAAAAGTAACTGTAATACACAAACTATTAAAAAATAACATTGGCTAATTGTTACATATAAAGTGCATTGATATACCAATTTACGTATAAACTATAAAAGTGGTAGTGCATATAATATGTAAATGTGTAAACTTGGGGCCTGGCTACCAATTTACCAATTTACATATAATGTGTAAACCTGGGGCCTGGCTACCAATTTACATTTAAGTGACACTGTTTAATATTACATAATCCAAAATGATGCAGTGCATTGTTTAGTAAAAACTGAAAACCTGGGGCTGGCTACACATTTCAGTGACAGTGTTTAATATTACATAATCCAAACCAAACAATCCAGATTCCAAAAAATAACTCTTCAAACATCGCTTGAGGTTGAACCCATCAATTGGCTTAAATCTACATAAGTATACAAAATTACAGGAACAAACAATCAATACAAGTAAAAAACAAAAAAATAACATTATGTGATATAAATTATTATATAAAATGATACCTTTTTCAAGTTTATCCAGGGATTCTAAATTTTTTTCAAGATTAGTAACAATAGATCGATCGGAACCAGTCCTAAACCAATCTTGAGAACAAATAAGACCCTGAACAATCTTAGGTGTCAAAGAACTCCTAAATGCATCAAGGACCCTACCACCGGTACTAAATGCACTCTCCGAAGCTACCGTAGATATAGGAACAGCCAAGATATCACGAACCATTCTTGAAAGAACAAGAAAACGAGGAGAGTTGATTTTCCACCAAGCCAAGAGATCAAAATTTGGATTCTCATCTTCATCGGCTTCGGTGGGCTCAATAAGATAACGATCCAACTCAGATTTATTATCAAAACCAATAGTTTTCATTTTATGATTTTTATATTGAGCCTTCATCATACTTTTCAAGTTAAAGACTAGACGATCTTCGATGGTAGGAGATTCACCTATTTCACTAGTTGTAGAAAAAACTATAGGTGCATACAACTTTTTGTATTCTTCAAACATGGAATAAAGAACCATTTTAACCTTCTCTAGTATGGTGTCACCCTTTGATTGGCCATAGAGTTGATATAGCCACCATTCCAAATATGCAAACTTTTGCCTTGGATCAAAGAGTGGCGCAATGAAGACAACCATATTCATCTTCTCGACGTCCCCCCAATATTTATCATATTTCTCTCTCATTTTATCCGCCATAATAGACAACTCGAAGTCGTCATTACTCTTAGCATTCTTCAAGAGAAAATCAATAGATGCAATCTCTTCAAAAAACTTGTTCGAAGTGACATATAAAGAGCCCGACACACGTAAGGTGAATTCATAGAAATGTTCTAAAAACGTACACAACCTTCTCACATTCATCCAATCTTGTTCGGTTGGAAACAAATTCTCACCCTCAAGTTCTCTTTTGAATGAAAGATCTTCGTCTTGGAATCTCTCAAAGGCACTTTGAAACCTTTGGGCCGTATCCAACATCAAATATGTTAAATTCCAACGGGTGCTCACATCTAGACACAATAATTTCTTGCTTTCTATTTTTTAATTTGAGCACAATCTTTAAACTTTTGAAAACGTGAAGGTGATTGTCTAACATAGCTAATAGCTCTCCGGACACGAGCAACTGAAGAAGACATCATTTTTAACCATCTACTACAACAAGATTGATAATATGTGCAATGCAACGCATGTGTAAATACTTGCATTGAAGAATACTATTTCCCCGTTGTGCAAACTTTTTGCTTAGATAAGCAATAACAACGTCATTAGAGCTAGCATTATCAACGGTGATTGTAAAAATTTTCTCAATGCCCCACTCAATCAAACATGACTCAACTTCCCTCCCAATAGCCTCGCCTTTATGACTTGAAATTGGACAAAAGTTGATAATTCTTTTTTGTAATTTCCAATCTTTATTAATGTAATGTGTCATAAGACACATATAGTTTATCTTTTGATTAGATGTCCATGTGTCCGTCGTAAGACACACCCTTTGATTGGACTCCCTAAAATAAGCCTTTAACTTAGTCCTCTCACTAGTATAAAGATTGTAGCAATCTCGTGCAATGGTCCATCTCGACGGTACACCAAACATCGGACATGCAATAGAAACGAAATGTTTGAAGCCCTCACCCTCGACAAACCGAAATGGAAGCTCATCGACAATTAGCATATAAGACAAGGCCTTCCTTACGGACTCTTGATTAAATTGCCAACTAGTGAGAGTTGACTTGCCTTTCTCAACACATTGCATACTCAATATTGATTGAGAAGGACCTTTGTGCTTTGGATTAAGGGGACATATAAGCCAATGATTTCTAACTGAGGAGGTCCCATTAATTATAGGGTGACAATAATACTGTTTTTTGCAGTAGTTACACTCTGCTTTTGGGTTCCCATTCTCTTGAAATTGTCTAAATTCATCCCAATAAACAGCCCTTTTTTTTCCAATACGTTTGTTTTTTGCTTTGAGTTTACAAATAATTGTGTCAGGGTCATTTGTGCCTTGGGAACTTGTTCCCCTCACAACCGAAACCTCAAGTTCAATAGGTTGAGCTTCGCTTGACATCTAAATAAACATGAAAACAAAAAAAAATATTTCAATTCAAAAGCAAATTCACAAAATGAAACTGAAGATAAGAAAACGCACATTGCATGAGTATGATGTTGATGCCATGAACTTGACTTATTTGACGCAATAAATGACCTATTAATTTTTGATAGTAATTTTAGTATGAGAAAGTAATTTTAGTAAGTAATATATAAGATTTTAAAATATGCCAAAATGTGCCAAATATTTCATTTTATTTCCAGATTATTACAACAGTTAGTTACAACAGTTTATTATTACAACAGTTTATTATTACAACAATTTATTGTGCCAAAATGTGCTAAATATTTCATTTTATTTCCAGATTATTACAACAGTTTATTATTACAACAGTTAGTTACAACAGTTTATTATTACAACAGTTTATTATTACAACAGTTAGTTACAACAGTTTATTACTACAACAGTTTATTATTCAATCAACAATAATTATTCAAATCAACAACAGTTTATTATTCAATCAACAACAGTTTATTGTGCCAAAAAAAGAACTAAGAACTAATGTTCTCATAAATAAAATGTTCTTCTCACTATGTGAAGATTATTCAATCAACAATAATTATTCAAAATTATTCCTATTAAACTATCCTTCATTTGACATCTAAAATCAAGAACTAAAAAAAACAGATATTAATCAAAAAAATCATATACTAAAAAATCAAGAACTAAAAAAAAAACATTCAAAACAAGTTCAAATCATTCAAAACTCAACTACATACTAAAAAAACAAGAACTAATGTTCTCATACAAAATAAATTCTTCTCAGTATGCAATAATCATTCAATCAACAACAATATTCATTTGAGACTTTTAGCCTATAGGCAATCTGGCCATTGCGCGCTGCGACATATGTACAAACTAAGCATTATAAGCAATAATTTGTCCTGCAAGTGCAAACTGCAAACTGGACTAATGACATATATTTATTCCAGAACACCCAAGATGCAAAGAGAGAATTCTTACAGCGATTCAAGCCAAGATAAATTCCAGAGCACCCACTTCAGATTGTTGAACATGCACACAATTCAACAATATACAAACAGTTCAAGAAAATACTTCAGAACGAGTACACTATAATTATTAAAATGCATATATAATTTACAAAATATTTAGATGCATATATAATTCACAAAAAAATTACAAGAACATGCATGAAGCATATCTAATTACTAATTTACAAGAACATGTACATGCATATCTAATTTGCACATTTTATCAAAATAACTCTACTAATGTAACTGATCTACTCATCTGACAAATAAAATATTGCTAACAAGAGAAATAACAAATAAAGGAAATATATTGCTATAACCAGATTCCAGACTTTAAATATATTTTCATAAATAATAAATGAGAGAAATATATTGCCAGAAATAATAAGAAATAAGAAATGTATTACAAGTTACTGATCTACACATTTAATCTAAACATGAAACATTTGATCTAAACATGCATAATAAGAAACAAAAATAAAATATGTATAATTATGCTAAACATTTGATCTAAACATGCTGCATGCATAAGAAACAGAAACAGAAATACATTAACTAACATTTGTTATTTTTTACACATTTGATCTAAACATGCTGCATGCTAAAAATTTGTTATTTTTTACACATTTGATCTACACAATGTAAAAAATAACATATACTGCTAGAGAAATACATATTTTTATATACTGCTGTAAAAAATAACATATACTGCTAGAAAAATAACATATACTGCTGTAAAAATTAACATATACTGCTAGAAAAATAACATATACTGCTGTAAAAAATAGCATATAACAAGCACACATTTGATCTGCCACAGAAGTTCAGATCCCAACTATATTGCTAGATAATTATATATTTTTAAATGAAAGGTAGAGTTCAGATCCGTAGATCCCGACTCCAGAAAGGTAGAGAAGTTTAGATCCAATGTAAGAAATAAATAAAATATGACATATACTGCTAGAGAAAAATATTACCTAGCTATATTGCTAGATCCCGACTCCAGAAGTTCAGATCCGTAGATCTGAAAAACAAATTTGAACAAGTTAGGAGAAACAAATAATAAACAAAAAATATATGACAAATATTTTTAAAAATGGTAGAGAAGTTCAGATCCAGACCTTAGAACTTCAGATCCACCCTTCAGAAGTTCAGATCCAGACCTTAGAAGTTCAGATCCAGCCTTCAGAACTTCAGATCCAGCCTTCAGAAGTCAGAACTTCAGATCCAGAGAAAAGAGGCGGTGAGAAGAGGCAGGACTATCAGATCCAGCCAGCCGACGGCGGTGAGAAGTCAGAACTTCAGATCCAATTCAGATCCAGCCAGCCGACGGCGACCAGCGGGGTCCGGAGATGAGAGGTGAACTGGTGAAGTTAGGCTGTTAGGGTTTTGGGGGAGGGGGGAAGGGAAGACCGGTCACCGGAAGAGAAAAGAGAGCGGCAACAGGAATCTGAGTGAGGACTGAGGGAAAGGGAAGGGAAGGAAAGGAGCGGAGAGAAAGGAAATGAGCGGAGAGAAAGGAAATGAGCGGAGAGAGAGAAAGAGAGAGAAACGATATTATATACCTAGGGTTAGGACTGAGGGTATTTTGGTACTTACACTGTGTAATTCGGTTTTCGGTTTTAACCCGAAACCGAATTCAAAATCCGAACCCGAAACCGATAACCGATATTATTATTTTCTAAACCAGAATCCGACCCGAAACTATTTTGAACCGAACCGAATAGCCTATTCAGTTCGGTCCGGTTCGGTTTAATGTTAAAAACCGATTAATGCTCAGTCCTAGCGAGTGGGCACTTTAATTAATTAAAGGTTAATTTGGATTGCAGCTATGTTTTTTTTTACGTTTTATCGTCATGTCGGATAGGATTGAGATTCACTGATAGGTTGCTATCATAGAAATAACATGCATTTTGATTTATTTATTTTTATATGAAAACACAATGCAGTTATGCAAATAAAGTTTAGCCTAGTGGTTAAGACCGATGCACTCTCCCCAGAAGGTTGCGGGTTCGAGCCCTGGGGTGCCATTTAATTCCTCATTTAGGGAATTAAAGTGGTGGGTGCGGTGCATATGCGTGGTGCGATGCAGTGCGACCTGTCATGCTCCAGTCTCAGAATACACGGGACTAGGCCACGTGACAATGGCCAATTACGTACCAAGGGGACTCCAGTCCGACTCTGAATACGTATAAGCTGTAAATGAGGGTCACTATCAAAATATCACGGTATACATGTCTATGTCTCAAACCACAAGGATATAAAATAAAGAAGGGACAACATGTATCATGGTGTGCACCCCAAACTACACTCGTCCGAATAGACTCGAAGAAAATAATATGAGTCTACAAATACTGGGCTATACTAGTAGAAAATAAGTAAAGATCATAATAGCTGAACAATGAAGAAGTGAATACAAATATTGAGTAACAATACCTGCATACCGGTATAATACTCATCCGCAGCTCTAGCCTCCCGTCAGCAATCGACCCTACAATCTGGTAGAGAACCAGGTCCTTAGAGGGACGTAACAAGGTACAAAAATAGTATACCATAGTAGAACAGAAAGGAAACATGTGATACGCAGGTGTAATCTAGCATAACCACCAAAGTGAGACACAACTTTGAAGACGCGGGCTTTCCAAATATAAAATCGTAGCTCCGAGGCACAGAGACACACGGTGCGTACCGTAACTCCGAGCACAGAGTCACACGGGTGATACTACGACTCCAGATACATGATCTCTACCTAAATAAGAATATATATATATATATATAGCGCGTGCAAAGTAGCCCAAGCGTCTAGTAACTGTCTTTCTATCCCAATGCGGTCAACGAGACGCAACCGCTGCTCGTTGAACCTAAACCTCTATCTAACAGTCTCGTCATACTGAAGTAACTATCAACAATCACGATCCTAAAGTCATCACAGATTCCGGTCATGCTGACACTATCAGGATACAGAAAGTCTGGCACGATGACAGTGTCTGAATGTGTCCTAGGGTTCCGATGTAACCAAGTAGGTACACAAAAGTATCGAAAAACATCTAATAATCGATACTAGACGTTATCGACCACTACTAGAATAAGCGGTATTAGCGACGTAATTTAGCGACTCCTAGTAAAAACGTCGCTAAATTAGCGACTCTGTAAAATTGTCGCTAGACGTCACTAAATGGCGACATTTAGCGACGTTTAGAGACTTTTTTTAAGATTTTAAAAGAATAGTCGCTATAAGTTCAATTAAGGTCGCTAAACGTCGCTAATATATTTGATTTTAAAAGAATAGTCGTAAAAGAATAGTCGCTATAAGATTCTGTAAAAGAATAGTCGTCGACGAACGTCTGTAAAAGAATAGTCGCTATAAACGTTTAGCGACTCTGTAAAAGAATAGTCGCTATAAGATTTTAAAAGAATAGTCGTCGACGAACGTCTGCACTCGGATATGACCCGGACGCGAAGTAACGATTCTGATCCCAAGCCACACATTGTATAGATAAAATAAATAGTAAATCTGGAAATGTGATACAGAGTGGCAAGTTACACTTGCCTAGATCAGGATGCTGAAGGCGAGACTCCGGTACAACGTCCAAGTCCGAGGATCCCAAAGTACATTTGTCTGCTGCTTGTTGTTATGGTATTGTCTGCCTGGTGTCCTCAATCGAAGGTGCCACGAATCCAAGGTGTCCTGTATACCGAGAAGATACTCATCAGCAGTTTCAAAAGAACTCGACAATAATCAATACTGCAAAACTGGATCTCCAAGCTGTAATGGTACGATTCCTGCTCCAGACTCCTTGTTCGTGCGATCCCAAGAGCTACGAACGAGGGAACGCTCGGAATGCCGAGTCGCAGCATGGTGCAGACCGGTCGAAGCATCGACAGCACTAGACTGTGGTACAATGACTCGACCAGGAACCCGGGGGTGTCCGTGTGTACGCTTCCATGAGCTTCATATTGCTTGCTCGATGAACTCCGACAACTCGTGGTTGAGGAGATGGATGCAACGATGTTTCTCTGAGTCAATCACAAAGTGTGGAGTTGAGGAGCGTCGAAATAGCATCCGAAACTTCGGGTGGCGGTAAGGTTCGAGGGGGGATAATGGCTCCGTTCGGGCGGCGGCGATCCTCAGTCACTACAGGTTGAGGACGCGGCCGATGGAGGCCAGGGAGAGGAGGCTCGACCAACCGTGCCACGATGGGACGACCGCTCGGTTGTGTACAACCAAACACCGAGTGCTGCTCCGGCTGGTATCGATTTAGGGTTTTCCTTGCAGGGCAACTGAGCAGTCACACTGCTCGAACCAGGAAACTGCACAGAAGCTCGAGGAGGCCGCGGAGGATCGGTCAGGTGAGCGAAGTACTAGGCTCGACGAACACTTTCGCAGGCGAGGCCCTGCACAGGCGGCTGACGATAGCCTGGGATCATGGTTGAGCCAGGATCGACGTTGGATTGGTGGCAGTGGTATTCGTGGTGGTGTTGGCGTCGATGAAGATGGTGGTGTAGGAGGTGAGGGTGGCAGTGGTTGTGGTCGGTGGAGATGGCGGTGAAGGTGGCTGCAGTGGAGGGTGATGTCGATGGTGTAGGAGGTGATGGTGGTAGCGGGTTATGGTATTGGCGTCGGTGAAGATCCAACGGGTAAGAGGTGCTCCGGAGGGGTGAAGAAAGAGAAGAAGAATAATGAAGAAGAAGAAGAAGAAGAAGAAGAAGAAGAAGAAGAAGAAGAAGGGAAGAAGTTGGCTGAATGTAGAGGGAGGAGAGGAGAGAGAGAGAGAGAGAGAGAGAGAGAGAGAGAGTTTTGGGGGATTTCTAGGGTTTTTCTTGGGATTAGGGTCGGCCACATATTGGGTGGTTGTGTGTGTGTGTGTTAATATAGGGGAATGAGTAGTTGTGATATGGGGGGATTTGAATCAATGGCTATGATTTAACATGAAAGTAAAATAATGCAAGGGGGAAAGAGAATGTGAGGTGACCGGTCACATGAGGATGGGGGAGATTTCTTCATTGATTTGCACCAATAGGAGGGTGACACCTAGCGAGCATTTAAGTCCCTTAACATTTGGGTATTTACACATGAAGGAAAAAAGGGTGAGGATTTGATGTGAAAAGTTGTGTTTGGTATTTTGTAGGATGAGAGGGTGTTGGATGTTTTGTATGAGCCTCGTGAATGGGTGTTGAGTTAAGTTGGGGTTAGGTTAAATTGATGTCCCCAATTTAATTAAATAAAGTATCATATGTGCTCTTAAATTAAATAAGAGTACATGGGATCTCAATTAGGAGTGACAAAAAGGTCATGGATGGTATATGCTTGGTGTTAGTCTTGGGCCCTTTAATTGGTTAGGCAAAACGGGTTAAGTTTGTGTCCCCAATTTGATGGCAACGATATAGGTACAAGACATAGGATTAAAGAATTGATTTTTGTGACTGGGAAGTTGTGCAATTAAAATAGAGCACAAGGGAGTGTGTTCGTGAGTGGCGGAAATGTCCAGTGCTTAGGTTGGCTTGTCAGGTCAAGAGTGCAAAGATTTATTGGAAAGTAAAGGCTATTGTTGTATTTCAATTATTGTAGCAATGGTAAGGGGCACCAAGGGTTTAAATCAAAGAACCAGTCTGCACAACCCTAATTTCTAATCCTTAGACAACCTGAAACTAAATCAAAATTCTTACCATATCCAGTCTACCTAAAATATTAAGGGGTTAATATCCTTCCCAACTTAGAAGAATTTCGTCCCTGAAATTAAAAGTAAAGCATGAATAAGAGTTACGAGAATTAAAAAGTTAACAGGTAATAAAATGCAGTACGTAAATTCGTACCATGGTCCTCAAATAAAAATGAAAAATGCTGTCGAATGGAATCCTCGCGCTTCCAGGTAGACTCGCCCAACGAATTATGCTTCCATGCAACCCTGACTAGTCGAAAAGTCTGTCCCCTCAAATTTTTTTTACTACGATCGAGTATCCCAATTGGCTGCTCCACATATGATAAATTAGGCCCGACTGTAATCTTTGAATGATCGAGCACGGGGTTAGGGTCTGCCACGTATCTCCTCAACTACGATACATGAAATACGTCGTGTACGCCTTCTAATGACGGAGGCAATGCAAGACGATAAGTCACTTTGCCAACTCACTGTAAGATGTCAAAAGGTCCGATGTACCTCGGACTCAGCTTGCCTCTGCCCCAAATATGATGATACCACGAGTAGGCGATATCTTCAAAAACACATGATCACCTTCCTTGAATTCCAAATGTCTGCGATGCACATCTGCCCAATGCTTCTTCTTGTCCTGTGCTGCGCGCAGGTGGCCCTGAATCTGCTTTACCTTCTCCATTATCTGTGTCACCAATTCTGGATCAAGTATCTGACGCTCTCCCACATCACTCCAATATACCGGTGACCTATACTTTCTGCCGTACAGTGCCTCATAAGGTTCCATCTGTATGCTTGCTTGGTAATTGTTGTTGTAGGAGAATTCTACCAAGTGTAGATAGTCCTCCCAAGATCCTCCAAAGTCGATCATGCATGCTCTCAATATATCCTCTAATATCTGAATCGTGCGCTCTGACTGACCATCAGTCTGTGGATGATATGCAGTGCTGAAGTTGAGGCGAGTTTCTAACCTCTCCTGCATACTCTACCAGAAATATGATATGAATCTGGAATCACGATCCGATACAATGCTGACAGGCACTCCATGTAGTCATACTATCTGCCTCATGTACATGTCAGCTAATATCTCTGTGGACTGCCAAACTCTGAAGGGCAAGAAATGTGCTGACTTGGTGAGTCGGTCCACGATAACCCAGACTGCATCCTTTCCGCTAGGGCTCCTCGAAAATCCTGTGACGAAGTCCATGGTAATGTGCTCCCACTTCCACTCAAAAATTGGAAGCGGCTGCAATAGTCCTACAGTCCTCTGATGTTCGGTCTTGACTTGCTGACAGACCAAATATCTCGCCACGAATCTCGTAATCTCTCTCTTCATCCTATGCAACCAGTAATGTTGTCTCAAATCTCGGTACATCTTCGTACCCTCAGGATAAATAGAATAAATCGAACTATGGGCCTCGGTCATCAACTCCTGGCGTAGCTCGCCACTCGGAACATATAGGTAATCTCCATACCTCAACGTTCCATCTTCATGAATCCGGAGTCCCGTCTGCTTGTCGGCATCTGTCCTCTCTCGCAGTCGCCGGAATCTCGCATCGGTAGGCAAGGATGTCTTGATCCTCTCAACCAATGTGGACTGAACCTCTAGACTGGCTAACTGTTTATCCATGGCTGGCAATACAATCTCTATCCCGAGCTCCTGAAGATCCTCTAATAAATGTCGCTGAGTCGTCAAAAAGTATGCCATGGGCTTCCTGCTTAAGGCATCTGCTACAACATTCGCCTTGCCAGGGTGGTACTGCAACTCAATATCATAGTTTGTCATCAACTCTAGCCAACGCCTCTGTCTCATGTTGAAATCTTTCTGTGTGTAGACATATTTCAGACTTTTGTGATCTGTGTAAATCTCAACCCGCTCTCTATAAAGGTAGTGCCGCCATAGATTTAGTGCAAATATCACTGCAGCTAGCTCTAGATTGGGTGTCGGGTAATTCTTCTCATAAACCCTCAACTGTCTCGATGTGTAAGCTATCACCTTGCCGTGTTGTATCAGTACACATCCTAGTCCGCTCCCAGACGCATCGCTATACACCACAAATCCTCCAGATCCAGAAGGAAGTGTCAAGATCGGTGATATCGTCAGATGCTTCTTCAGCTCATCGAAAGCCGTTTGACACTCCTCAGTCCAGATAAACTTCTCGCCTTTACGCGTCAACCGCGTCATAGGCGCAGCAATCCTCGAGAAGTTTTTCACGAACCTCCGATAATATCCAGCAAGTCCGAGAAAACTCCTAACCTCCGTAACTGATGTATTGGTAGGCCACGTCTCCACTATGACGATCTTCTCTGGTTCAACTGATAGTCTATCTCCAGTGATTATGTGACCCAGGAATGGTACCCTATCCAAGCAGAACTCACACTTGCTGAGCTTGACATACAACCTCTCATGCCTCAGCGTCTCCAACGCGATCCTGAGATGCTCCTCGTGCTCCTCCTGGCTCTTAGAATATACAAAGATGTCTTCGATAAATACCACCATGAACTTATCCAAGTACTGGTGGAAAACCTTATTCATCAGGCTCATAAATATTGCTAGCGCGTTGGTTAAACCAAATGGCATGACTAAAAACTCATAGTGCCCGTACTTCATCCGAAAATCTGTCTTCGAAATGCCCACGTTTCTCACCTTAATCTGATGAAAGCCGAATCTGAGATCGATCGTCGAGAATACACATGCACCGCTCAGCTGATCAAATAAATTATCGATGTGCGACAAATGGTACTTGTTCTTTATCGTTACAACATTTAGCGTCCTGTAATCGATACACAAACATACAATCTCGTCCTTCTTCAGTACAAATAAGATGGGTGCTCCCTATGGAGAAATACTAGCCCGAATAAAATCCTTGTCTAAGAGATCATCTACTTGGACCTTCAACTCAACCAGCTCTTTCTGTGCTAGTCTGTAGACGAGAGAAGTAACTGGCTCGGCTCTGGGAGTCAACTCTATCTCTTTGTCAGGTAGTAGGCCTGAAAGATCCTCGGGAAACACATCCTCAAACTCTGATATAATGCGGGGTACACCGGTTCACCTTCTGCAATGTGTGTCGCTAAGGTAGGTTGGACACCGTGCTTTCGGGCTCCCCGAAGAAACTCAAACTCAGGGTGATATGGTGGTCTAAATATAACGCATCCACATCGGCAATCTAGCGTCGCATGGTATTGGCTCAATCAATCCATGTCTGGGACAATGTCATAGTCTAGACTTAACCTCATAATAAATTCTCTTGTTCTATTTACAAATACTATTCCTCCTTAAAAAAATTCTTTTTTGTGTTTTCTCTCTCTTTCTTAATGTATAAATACTCATCTCCTCAAAATTTCTCCTCGAGTTTTGTTCCCATTCATGTTCCATTTCATACCTCAGTTTCAACGGTATCGTTTCTTTATCCATAATCAAATTTTTGTTTAGTTCTCTAATCTGATATTCCCAAATTCTTCTATTAATATATTCATTATTCCTTTGTCTTAAACATAATTCTTTCGGTATTAATTTCTTCATATCCTCCAGGTGTAATCCTCTAATTAAACTGTTACAATCAGTGTTATTCTTATAATAGTTCATACCTACTATTTTGTTAAGTAAATCCTTCGCATACCGTATCAAAATACAGCTTATTCTACCTAAAATTGTATTCCTCAATTTTTTTTCTTTCTGTTATTTATTTCTCCGAGTCACCATAGTAAAATTTTAATAATGTTATCACCCAAGCACATGCTAGAATTTCTGGTATCAGATAATCATCTTCCAGGTGTGAGCCTAAAATTTTATCTTCTCAAGTTCATAATACCGTTCCTGGTATCGTTATCATGGGCTACAACTAATTTCTAGCGTCTAGCTTTGCATTTCCATAAATTATTCTAGAGGGTTAGGATCAACAATCTTTCTAGTTTCCAATACTTCCCAAATTATTGCTATCTTAAGTAAGGGTAGGGTTTTATCAGTTCTAGGAATATACTACTAGGTCCAATTCTCTTGCTAACAATCTACACTAATTCTAGAATCTAAAAGAACCTATCAACCTACCCTGCTAAGGGTAACAATCTTCTCATAAAATATTACATTAATCATGCCTTCTTTCGTCTGGACTACGATCTTCTTCTGGAGGAAACCATCAAGCACAAGCATTCATCTCTCCGAAATAAAGGAAGATGAGAAACAATGATAACGATATTGATAAAAAAAGGAATGAATACAGTTTTGAAGTCCAATGGCAATAATCAATTACAAAAGGAGTTTTAAAATCGGTTATGGATTGAGATCTCATTCAACAATAATCCTAAATTATAGGCTCGTTTGGTACAGTAACGAAACCGAAACGTTATGCTCCGACCTGCATGGGCCACCACAAAATTATGTCATGTCCCAGTTCCAGAATACACGGGACTAGGACACGTGGCAATGGCCAGCTATGTACCAAGGGGACTCCAGTCTGATTCTGAATACGTATAAGCTGTAAATGAGGGTCACTATCTAAATAATATGGTATACATGTCTATGTCTCAAACCACAAGGATATGTAATAAAGAAGGGACAACATGTATCATGGTGTGCACCCCACACTACACTCGTCCGAATAGACTCGAAGGAAATAATATAAGTCTACAAATACTGGGCTACACTAGCAAAAAAAAAGTAAAGATCATAATAGCTGAACAATAAAGAAGTGAATACAAATATCGAGTAACAATACCTGCATACCGGTATAATACTCATCCGCAGCTCCAGCCTCCCGTCAGCAATCAACCCTACAATCTGGCAGGGAACCAGGTCCTCAGAGGGACGTAACAAGGTACAAAATAGTCAGGGCAGGAACAATTTCTAGTATCAAGGTTGTGGACAAGCAAATGATGGTAACAGTAATTTGTCACTTTATTATATCGATAGGTAAAATAAGAGTAGTGCGAGAACCCCTCGAGATCAGATCCATAATCCTTAAATCAAACAAGGACTGGGATTGTATACCCACCCTCGAGTTGAACTATGCCCAGTATTATGTCCAACGTATAATAAGATGATCTGGAGAAAGTATCCTAATCAACAAGTACATGTAGGGCCATATCTACAGGCTCATGCCAGGTGCTTAGTCATTTAGCACATGGTCACACCTGATTCATACAAATCATTTCTAAGTTAACACGTAGCATCACAATCATCTAATCAAACAAAAACATTAAAACAAACATGTATCAAAGTGAGTAAGAAATAATATAAGCATAGGAGCAAAGGCGCATAGCAAGGTGTCGCATAACGTCGAGGCCACATAGGGTAAAGGCCGCCTAAAGTCAAGGCCGCATAGGGTCAAGGTCGCATAAATTCAAGGCCACATAGACAGAGCAAAGTCCAATCTTCGGGAAACGTGTGAGGTAACAAACAAATAAATGCAAGTCAAGTCAGAAAAGTTACTGATGTGACGAACAATAAAAGTGTGTCAGAAGAAAAGATAAATTATAAGAAGTCGTGTCGAGTCAGTCAGAAGTTATGCGTTCAAAAGGAGTGGGACGCATAGCTCCTGACCGCATGGTCGACTAGGCCGTATGCTCCTTTGGGCCGCATGCACACTTGGTCGCATGAAATCTTTTTGGACTTAGTAAAAATTTATTCGTTCAAGTTCATGCACTTGGCCAAGGGCGCATGGCAAATACAGTCATGCGTCCAACAAGGTTGGTCACATGCTGACTCGAGATGAGAAGTCCAGGCCTCATAGCACTCCTTCGTCTCCACCAAACAGCAACTTTTCAGCCATGGCCAAAAGCTCAAAAATAAGATTTTGTTTCTTTCATAGAAACCTCAAATGATGCCCAAATCCAGCAAAGTAAAGTTCTAAATTACTCAAAATCAAGTGATCATCAACATAGAACAAGGAGTTTTTGAAAACATTAAGTTTTAAGAGATCAAAATCCAAGAACACACAAAAAACCCTAAAATTTAAAACTTAGATCTACACTAAACCATCCACCAAATCCAAAAATACCAAGTTCTAAATGTATGGAGAATCATATAAGAAACATAATGGAACAAGAATATAAAGGGTTTCTCCATTTCTTGCAAGATGTACTTGCCTATGGAGAGGAAAACCTAAGAAAGAGAATGGAAGAGAAAAAAAAATAAGAGGAGAGAGAGAGTGAAGTTAGGTTATATATGTAGGGTTTGAGGTTTGGACCATGGGTTCAACTCATGATAAAATCAAACCAAACAAATAAGCCAAGAGACAAGCGAACCAAAGAATGTGTCTAGTCTCTCTACAACATATAAATAAGCTAGCAAGAAAATAATTATGCTCCAATACACGTATATTGGGAACGGAGAGTGACAATATCACCATTTAGTGACAATATCACCATTTATAGGTTTCAAATATCTAATGATTGAGGACGAATCAAAACCAATATAAATTCCTAAACAGCATTGAGGTCCCATATTAGAGCGCTAAGGAGGGAGAATAGGAACATAAACAACACAACCAAATTTACGCAAATGAGAGATGTTAGGTTGATGGCCTGTCACAAGTTGTGATGGTAAAAATTTACGATATGCAGTTGGCCTAACAATGATCAATTTAGCAGCATGTAATATGGCATGTCCCCAAGCTGAAATGGATAAATTTGATTGCATTAATAAATGCCTTACTATGTGCTGAAAACGCTTAATCAAGGACTCTGCTAAACTATTTTAGGTATGAACATATGGGACATAATGTTCAAATTATATTCCTACAGAAGCACAATAATCATCAAAAGTACGAAAAGTGAACTCAACTGTATTATCAAGTCGAATCGTTCTAACATGTTGGTCAGGAAAATAAGTCTTAAGCTTAATCAACTAAGAAAGTTGTCACGCCCCAGTCCAAAAAATACGTAGGACTAGGAAACGTAAGCATGTCAGCCGCATGGATATAGCAACTCCAATATATGAAAACCAAAACCCATACGTACGCTGTAATATGAATATCAATCCACAAGTGGTATAAAGCTATCACAAGTCACAGGGTACAATCTAAATCTCATCCACAAAAATTTAAATATAAATAAGTAACCAGTATTTATGAAACTAGATCTCAATAAGAAGTATCTAAGGATGATAATTGGGTGAAAACAAATCCACTACCAACTCGAATGTAAAAGTACAACACAACAAACACAATATAATAATATCAACTAACGTCCACGGGGCTCGAAGAGAAGACATCCTCGAAATATATGTAACCATCCGAATCTGCGCTCCTGCGAATACTCAAGAACAGATACACTTGGAAGGGCCAGGTCCTCAGAGGGACATAACAAGATACATAAAAGTATGTCAATAAAGTACTGAAATAAATATCCAATTGGTCGCCTAACCGTCTAAGTGAATGCAGTTAAGAAAAACATTTCCCACAAGTGAGCTATCTGACTGAAAACTGGGATTGGCATGGTTCTCTTGGAGATCCAGGGGCCTAAAAGGCATGTCATCTTTTGAACGCCAGAGGCCCGTCTGATAATATATAATATATAGTGGTCATCACCACCCGTATCTCCGGCGGAGAATTCGGGCGCACAATAGAAAAAGTGCAAAGGAGCTCAAATACGGTACTTGTTGTTCTTCCCACCCCATGCTCTAAGCATGTCACATCCATGACACAATTTGGTTCATAGCCTATTCTTAGTACCCTAGCCCAATCATGCAACCAAATAAAGACAAGGATGGGACCACCGTATTACAATAAGCTATGTCCATGGACCTCTAATAACTGCTAAGTCTTCTAGCATACAAAGTTTCTATTAGCAGTTATCCCTAACGCACGGCCCATACGTACAGGAGGCCAGACCTGTCACGCAGTCCGTGATTTATATGAGACTCACACTCGTGTAACAACTGTGTCACGGACAATGAACCTAATGATGCTACATGATAATGGGGTAGTCTCATAAACAAGGTCAATGCAAATACATAAATAAAAATATATTGCGACGGCACCTTCGCGCGTATTTCATATAACAGTTAAAATATATGAACTAAAGACAGAAAATAAAAATGCATGCAACTTATGGAATATAAATAACAGTACAATGGCAAGGTATACTTGCCTACTCTGAAAAAGAATAAAGTCCCAACTCAAGGCGTCGTCCGATCTACCCGTCACATAAATTAAGCAAGTTAGGTTACAAAAGTAGGTGAATAGGTTCCTCCATTTTAATCTATTTTAATTCTGAATAAAATAACCTAAAATAGTATTTTAATCTTATTATAATCTGATTTTATTGTTAAACTCTAATTTTGGTCCAAAGAAAGTCAACTTACGGAATTGTGATTCGTGGCACGCAAATCGAGGCGATCCGTTGACCAAAAAGTCAACATCCTTAAATCCTAGATTTGTGTGTGGAATCCTATATATTTCAATGCTACATAAACGCTGAAATCGATAGTTTCATAAAATCACAAGTCGGTAAAGAGTTATGGCCACAAGGGCGCACAGATGACAGTTTTCGGTGGTTTCCTATTTATGTCTACGTTGCTCGAATTTTACAGTAGAATAAACTTGCATATTAAATTCTTAAAAAATAATTTTATGTAATTTCATCATGTCAAATTTTCGAAACTTCAAACGGCTCATAATTCCGAGTTCGGGATCTCCCGAAATCTCGAAAATACGAAAATGCGTCTGATTTCGGACAGCTGGCACTTTCGGAATATTCTGGAAAAATAGGTTCTTAAATTACTGAAATAATTTATATATTCAGAAAACTAACCTTGATATGATTCTAAAAAAAACTGGAGCGCGTTTGGATGCCGGAGCTAGGAGATATCATATTTTTAAGTCATCATAACTACTAAAAAATGAGGCTGAATTTATGACGAATTTGACTATTTTTGGACGAAAAAGAGAGAAGTTTGGGGGAAAAAAATATGAAAGAAGAGTTTATACCATAGGTCTAATAGGTATTTATAATGGTGGAGACTATTTAATTGAATACGACTAGGATTAGCTAATTTGGATATGATTATAATCAGTTTAAATAAGGATAGGATATGCATGAGTTATTTTCCTAGTAGGCTCAGAATTTGAATTAATTTAAAATATAGTTTAAATTTATCTCAATAATTTATATTCTTAAATAGAATTAAAGATAATACAAATAATTTATATATAATCTTATTAATATCTATTAACACTAAATTAGCATCTATCTAATATTAAGACTATATATATCCAAATAAATAATTTCAAAAATCTAAATAAATTTCTTAAAATTCTAAATAAATTACAGAAAAATATAATAAAATATTTTAACCTAAAATAAATATTTGGTAGGAATAATATGCAAGTATGGTCTCATAGTAAATCATGGAAGTCCTAGAAATTTAGGTTCCCTTTGTTTTAATTACCTAATAATTCTAGAAAAATCTCCAAAAAACTAAAATAGTCTAAAAATAATTCTAAATAAATATTTATATAAGTAAATATACTAATTTTTTTATTTTATAATTAACTAAGAGAATACTCTAAAGTAATTCAATATCTATAATAAATATAATAATATAAAATACACACAAAATACCTATTTTGGGTGAGGGGGTTTACAATCTACCCAACTTAAAACAATTTCGTCCTCGAAATTAAAATAAGGCATAATTTGTTAAATCATTGACATTTGTACATAAGGCACGTCAATCACAATCTCTTCCAAAAATTTAAATAATAAAATCTATTCAAATCTATTGCGATCACTTCAAAATTAAGATAATCACTATTCAAATCAAAATTCAACCTATTGTAATCTCTTCTCACTTTTTTAAATTATCAATATCCAAATTTAAATTAATTCATATAACATCTTCAAGATTTAAATAACCCATATTAAATTTATATTACGATCTCCATCTATCATAATCTCCTCAAAAAAAAATGATTCTAATCAAATATTATTCCTATTTTTTCACTTAAGAATTTTTGTACTCTTCAACTTTTTGTTTCAATTTACATCCTCAATATTCAAATAGGTAATCCAGCAATCAAATTTTTAACTCTTAATTCAAATTATCAAATTGTTAAAATTTTAAATTCAATCCACCAATATTCAAGTCTGAAATTATATATTTATCCTCAAAATTTGAATTGATGATTTACCTTTAATATTCAAACTTTAAATCATGAGCTCAAAGTATAGATATTTGGTCCTCACTATCAAGATTTTAAAATTCATTAAATCCTCATTATCTTAGTCATTCAAAAATTCTTAACATATAAAATGCTTAACCTCATAGTCGAATCTTACTTGGTCACAAAAAAAAAAAAAAATCTCTCAAGTTGACAATGCAACTTCTACCCAACTTAGAATTTACCCATCTATCATATAAGGCTATACACTTAAGAAAAATATTCCTTAATTTGTTTACTAATGTCATTCAATCCTCGAAACCTTAACACCAATTATATCATATAACCTTAATCAATTATAAAAGATAGTCACCAAATAATACGATTGGCCTATGGGTATATCTAGTACTATCTGTGTATCAAGCTTATACCAAGCACGAGGTTTCGTCTTTCTGAAATAAGGAAAGACGAAGATCAATAATAAAGAGTTCAAGGGAGAGGTAATAGAATAGAAGTATCGGGATCAAGGCGTTTAAAGAATTCAAATAGGAATTGTTAAGGCAGTTGTGGATTGAAATCCTATTTTGGTAATTCCTTGTTCGCATGCTCGTATTAGTACAGTTATGTAACCGATACGATACGCTCAGACATGTCTAGAGGGCAAGTACATTCGTCTACTAATCACTATATATCTCAATCCACGTAAAGTAGTTATGCGAAGGGCGAACCAAGCGCACTAAGGTTAGCTAGACCCTAATACACTGATTCTGAAATGTATTATTGTGCCCCCCCCAATAATACATATGTCATGAACAAGCTCGATAAAGAATAAGCTTGCGAAAACTTGGCTATAATAGCAGCATAAGTCAAGGTAGTACAGCAAATATAAATACGCTGGATTCTGATGAAAGAAGGTACATAATAATTCAAGTTTCACAAAAAGATAAGACTCTATAATCTCTACAGTTGTCATACTAATTCCTTGTCTAAGTCGATAGTCGACCAAATAGGGTATGGGCCTCTAATTTCTATAGTATGAATAAACATTGTCGTCTTATGCCCGCATACAGGTCATGTCATTCGGTTACACTTCAATAATAGGTCAAAAGACTATGTGATAGTAGGTTGTGAGGCATACTACCCAACTTATAATAAACTAATACTGTATTGTCTTAAGGATACCGTAGAAACTCCTGTTAAGATCTACGAGAAGGGGTCTTGGTACTTATTAGGGTATTCTCTTATATTACATAGGTCATGGTCATCTTACGTCTTAGTCATAGGGCTTATAGAACAAGTGTCAATAGTAAGGACAGAAGAGTTACTGGCCGTCAAGGGGAAAGGGATCTAACTTGTATCGAGATGGGGGTACTGTCACGCCCCAGTCCCAAAATGCCAAGGGACTAGACACGTGGCAATGGCCAGCAGCACGCACCGATGGACAACCCAATTTAATGGATCCATCAGGGCATGCTTAAGCTGTAGTCTAACAGTAAATAGAGCAAATGTTACAAGTTCCAGGTTATTCTAATCTCATCCACAACAGATAATCACAGATTAGATGCCAGAATAAATGCAAATAATATAAACTAACAATCTCAATAAAAGTGTCTCGGTGAACAATCCGAGAACAAGTCTGATACATCGAATGCCAATAGACAGGAAATAAATCAACTGGAAATAGAAATACTGAGTATATGAAGCCGGTACTCAGGAGAAGTCTTCGGGCACGATCTCGTTCTCAGGTTCTGGTACAGCTCCTGGAGGTGCTCCTGTACGGTATATCTCTGGATGGATCTCTTCGGCTGTACCTGGGGACATAATCCGGATCCAGGTCCTCAGGGGACAGCAAGGTACAGATAATACAAGCCAGAATAAATGCAGTACAGCAGATAATGAAATAAATAGGGTAAGTATGTAACCATCTATATGAAATGCAAGTGAGAGTATCACGAGTACTCAGGCTGAGCCACTACAAGCTCCGTGTCGGGGAGCCGGTAGCAGTAATATCACTAATAGAGTGCCTAGCTCTGATATAGAGTCTGAGGCCTCACAATAAATATAACACTAATAGAGTGCCTAGCTCTGATATAGAGTCTGAGGCCTCACAATAAATATATATATATATCAGCCTGTAGCCTGTGTGTCTCTTCCCACCCAATGTAATCACACGTCTCATGTCCATGACACGCAAGATCAATACTAATGCAGCAAGTCATATAATATCTAAAAATATAATATCTATGTCAATCCTGTATCCTACACAGAATCACCATGAATATCTCAAGAAGATTCTGTCTCATGAATAGTATCAAGTGTCCTGGGTTATGATGTACTTGATAAGACAAGTACGAGAATGCAAAGGGTACCGAATGTCCATCTCTAAATGACGTATCCAACACCGCGTACGGGGTTGGCACCCGACTATGATCGGACACTAAGTACGTCACATGTTTCCTAGGTTGAGCATGCACAGCAATATAAATAAAGCAAAAAAATATGCAACAAGAACTGTAAAGTTGGCAAGGTATACTTGTCCACTGATGTATAACTAAGTCAAGGAAATAAGTAGCAAGCTGCAGGATTTGGCAAGGTACACTTGCCTACAGATGTATAAATAAGCCAAGAAATATTTAACAAGACTGCAAGTTTTGGCGAGGTACACTTGCCTGAGGTTCTGGCTCCAATTGTAACTCTGGCAGCAGTAGAATTTACAGGCAGTACTCCGGTTGCTGAAATAAATATTACCATCAGATCCAGAAAATATCAATCAGCTAGAAACGCCTGTCCTTGAGTCCAATTTGGACACAGGGGCGAAAATGACAATTTCGGGTCAAAACGGGGTCCGCATGTGGGCCCGCTTTGCACCGAGAAACGTGTCAGAGACAAAGGTCTCCAAATTTGCCAAACTTAGTGTCAACAGGTTAGGAACGATGATACGAACCCAACGAAACTTCCAGAATTGGATTTCGATGAGCCGATCACAAAATCGCCCGTCGAGTGGAGCCTGTGGGGCCCACGACACGCGATTTTGTCAACGTTCTCAGAATCGAACCAAACTTGGGTCACAGGACCAGCGTATCGCTACGAGTCCGATGGCGCAAGTTTTGTTTCAATCCGACGTGTGTACACAAAGTTAGGGCACGATCAAGAAAAATCGAATACGGGACGTTGTCCGCGGATACGCGTTGATTCCGGTGTGCACGCACATCCAAATCAACTTCTGCGAAATCCCGCACGTCCGTATCGACGGCGCGCACGTATCAGTGAAGACCGCGCGCGACCAAGTCGTCCCGTTTGGCGGGGCGTACCCAGTTCCGGGGTGAATCAGGGCGTTATTTTTCCTGTTTTTGGATTGCGGTTCGCGATCGCCACAGGACGCGATGCCCCGAGCGGGTTGCACGGGCACCGAGGGGGTCATGCAGGCTACGCAACGCAACTGACGGAATCGAAAACGGGTAAACGAGCAGGAAGATACGCGTACCTGAACAGGGTCCAAAAACTCAAAATATTCCGTGTCCGACACACGTGTCTAGGGTTTAGGGGGGTTGGTGCCGGAGGACGGCGACTCTGCGGCGGGGAAGGCTGGAGGCGGTCGAGGGCAGCTGGGGGAGCACTGGCGGCGCTGCCCGGAGGCGGCGACGCGCCGGAGCGGGCGGGGGACGGCGCTGCGGGTGCCTGGCCGGAGCAGCGGCTGCTGCTAGGTCGGAGAACGGCGCTGCGGCTGAGGGTGGGAAGAGGAAGGAGGAGGACGGGGCTGCGGTGTCTCGGCGACGAGGTCTGGGGCGGAAGGCGGTGGCGCGGGCGGAGGAAACGGGTGTTAGGGTTCCGGTGGGGATTGGCCGGAGAGCTGAACGGGGGGGGTTTATAGGCTGAAGGGGCCGAGCAGGGCGGCGGGGGAGGCGGCGTCGTGGGGGTGCGGGCCGAGCGGAGCGGGCGGCCGAGCGGTCGGGCGGGGCGGCGGAAGAAGCGGGCGGCCGGGCGGAAGTCGCGGGGAGAGGGCTTCGTGGGGGAGAAACGGTTAGCGGGTCGGGCGGCGGGCGGGTTCGGGCCTGGCCGACCCGACCCGACCCGACCCGGTAGCCCAAGGGCCGGGTTAGGCTGGGCTGGGCCTAGGGCTCAGGGTTTATTAAATAAGTAAATAATTAAATAATTAAATAATAAATAAATAATAGTTTTTAGGTAATTTAAAAATAGGTCCGGGGCCCGATAAAATCCAGAAAAATTATCCTAAGTCCAGTTTTCCATTTTACACCCAAAAATATTATTTTCATAATATTTTAATATATTTTAAATCATTTAATTTTATTTAATGCCAAAAATATCTTGTTTTTAATTAGTAAAAATTCCCAAAAAATCGCAGAAAATTCTGAAAAATCCAGTTTTAAAAAATCTTGAAAAATCAGGGGGTTTACAAGTACAAATTACGTGATCTACAACTAGGGGTAATCATCACAATCTAATTGAATAACTCAACTATCAGGTTCTAACTACAAGGCACACAATTCAAAATTCAAGATCACAACTATAACTTTAGCAAACTATATATCCTATCATATAATACAATTACTTGGTCTATAATTAGAGGTGTCAAGTGGCACGAGTTGAAAGATGAAGAAAAGAAGAAGATAATTTATTCGTCAAGCAATTAGCGATCGTTAAGGTCGCAGAGGAACAATATATGAAATTAAAATAGAGGGCTCTAGATAGCATCATGGTTCTCTAAGGGGGAGGGGTATGCTAGTTTCTATGTTCGAGGTATGATCAAGGAAAAAGTGTTGATTACAATCCTCTAGGCTTCCTAAGGTGTTGTCTACTAATAATAAGACAATGATCTAAGTTTATAGTTCTAATGTTATCTCATTATGAATGTTAGGTTTAGTCCTAATATTCAACCATAATTTTTTATCGGTTCCTCAACACTAGGGTCAAACAATATGGCCAAACTTCTAACTAACTCTAGTAGTATTTATACTACTCAAGTCTTCATAAATGCACCAAGGGATAATGGTAAACCAATCTATAGATAAGGAGTGCTAGGGTTTACTAGATATTCTAAACTCAATGATGTGTCAATACTCTAGTTGTATTCTTAATAGGAATATTATCCTAATTTTCATCTAACAACAGGGATTCCTATATTCTAGTAGAGGCTATACTCAAGGAACTATTAAGGAAGTACATGAATCAAGCATGATGCAACTATTCAAATAGAACAGATTGGAAGAATACGAGTCATAGTTGTCATGCCCCAGTCCCAAAATACGTAGGACCAGGAATACGTGACACGCCAGCTACGCATTCGACCAGACTCTGGTCTGACTCGAATACATATAAGCTGTAATATAAAAGGGCACTATCTAGATATTCCATAAATGTAAACCTCTATGTCTCAATCCACAATGTACAACAGTAAACAAGAAAGAGCTAGATGTGCTAGAGTCGGCCGCCCAATAACACACTAACTCGAATAGACTCGAGAAGAAGTATGAGTCTATAAAAACTAGGCTACAACAGCAGATGAAATAAACAATGTAAATAACTATAATGCCGGTAGATATAATGTGAGTACCTGGTACCATGCCTGCAAGACATGCAACTCCAACAGCAACTCCAAATGCTCCGTAATCATCTATGCTGCAAAACTGGCAGGGAACCAGGTCCTCAGAGGGACGTAACAAGGTACAGAAAAACAACATGCCAAGTAAACAGAAAGTACAAGTGTACGACAGGGTACTCTAACATAACCAACTAGTGTGACACAGTTTAAAGACAATGTTCGACGCGTGGGCTGTCCCGTAGCTCCGGACAAGGAAACACACGGCACGTACCGCAGCTCCGGGCAAAGAGTCACACGGGTGAAACAGTTACACTAGATACAGGTATCACTAGAAAATACTATATATATATAAGCGCGTGCAGAGTAGCCCAAGCGTCTAGTAACTGTCTTCCCCTTCCCAAACGGTAAACGATTGTGCGTTGAACCTGAACCTCTAACTACAGTCTCGACACACAGAAATAACTCAACAGACGCAACCCTAAGGTCGTCCCAGTCTCTGGTCATGATGTCAGTATCAGGATACAGGAATCTGGCACGATCACAGTGTATGAGTGTGTCCTGGGGTATCGATGTACTCAGGTACGTGCATCGAGGTGCTATGAAGCATCTAGTATTTATTCTAAGACGTTAAGTCGAATGTCATCACCCGGTTGCGATCCGGACGTGGAGTATCGAACGTCAACATAACTATGTGCACAATGTACATAATAGAACAATAAATATCTGTAAACTGAAATACAGGGTGGCAAGGTACACTTGCTTGCGTGCGGCTGCTGAAGACGGGGTTCCGGTACCGCGTCCAAGCCCTCAGGTCCCGTAGTATCCAGAAGAGTCATTGCGGCTGAAAGTGTCCCACCAGTGGCCACCAAGTCATCAACAACCAACACACGTTCCCCCGATTGAACAGTCCCAACATGCATTTCCAAGCAGTCGGTCCCAGATTCAAGTACATAAGCTTCCGATATAATTTCACCTGGTAATTTCTTCGGCTTGCGCAATGGTACAAACTTAGCACCAATAGCTAAGGCAATTGATGGACCAAAAAATAAATCCTCTTGCTTCAAGACCAGCAACTGCCGAGATGCCCATGTCTCTGTACCTCTCCACAAAGATCTCAACAGCATCCTTGAAAGCCTTTGGGTGGAGCGGAGAGTGGTAATATCATTGAACATAATCCCCGGCTTGGGAAAGTGAGGAACCACTCTGATGGCAGCAGTGATGGCTTTCGGTCGTGGGTCAACTCCATTTTCTTATTGAGCCATCTTTCGATGCTGTCATGATCTGCTCTGAAATTTGGAATGAAGCACACAGCACTCTCATGACCCTTTAGTTGCATAACCTTTAAAGCCTCATTCACAGAACCAACTTTAGAATAGACGAGCTCCAGCTGTTGCAACTAGAAATCGTCCATTTGGAGATATAGCAGCCATATGGTGCTTGAGCTGGTTTGCTGTTCCCACTTCTTTCCCAGCCCTCTTTCTTTCTATACCAGAGCTTAATATCAGTCCCTTCTGAGCAAGAAGCAACAATAGTGCACCCATTTGATCTCAGGAGAAGCTAGCATTCCCTGCTGCTTACCTTCACCCGATGGCTTCTTAGTTTCATCCCCATACATATACAGAGAGGAGCCAGCAAGGGCCGGTGCTGCCACCACCACTAAGGAATCTCCCTTCGAGAAAGCGATGGTCGTCGGGTGAGCGCCCGTCTGCAAGTTCATCCTCAATACTGGATACGTCGTCGATATGAAACACTCTGACTACTCCATCCGCACAACTGGTGGCGAGATCGCGGCCAGTACATGGAAGGAGTGCAATGGATGATGTCGAGCTTTTGGCGAACTTGTGGTCTAGTCGTTAGAGAGCTTGGGCTCTGGTGAACCCGCGAGAGGTGGCGGCGCCCGAGTTTCGTCGACGGCCGCGGTTGCGGACAATCCGGCCAGGCGCGGCGGGGTGGGGGCGATCTCAGACTGCATGGAACTAGCGGCAGGAAACAGTGCGGTGACTCGAAGGGGGTTATGCTGCCTCTCGCCGTCGACAAGCGGGTGCTCCGAGTCTGAGGCAATCTCGGGTCGAGAAAACAGCGGTCGGACTGGATGGTCGGATGCTCTCAGCCGGTCGACGGGTCACAGTCGGCGCTCCGCCGGAGTCGGCCCGGAGTCGGCCGGTCGGTTCCTTAGTGAGAAGGAGGGAGGAGAGATACATGAAGAATGGGAAGAATAAGTAAAATGGTGGTGGTTTATTGCATGGAGAAGTATGGAGAAGGAGGAGTTTACATGTAGATTTAAAAATGAAGGAGGGAGGAGAGAGAGAGGGTGGGATTTCCCAAGCATTGGGATTAGGGCCGGCTTGGGAATGTGTGTTGAGGGTGGGGTGAGATGTGACTTTATATGGGTGTGTGTGAAGGAGATGGATGGTTGGGATTAACCCATTCAAATTGAATGGTTGAGATTGATTATGAAGAGGGGAGGGTTTCTTCATGTGAGGAATAGGTGGGTGAGATTGGGACCCTATATTGGGACCCTCTCAATTAATCATGACCAATGGGATGTTGCCAACAAATTTTATTAATTGCAATTAAGCCCCCATAAATTCGGAAATTTGCATGGACACATAAAATGACGCAAAAATTTCGGAAAAAAATATATTTAAAAATTGTCATGGTGAGGGGGTGTTGCGCGTTAGGCGCGGGTCTAATTTGAAGGTCATTGGGATTAATTTAGTATTGAAATAGGATTTACGAAGTTGGTAAATCCCGATTTAAATAGAGATAACGCGTCCCGCGAATTTAATTTAATTGGGGCCCGCGGGGTCAAAATCTAGAAACGGCACAAAGACCAAAAATAGTGGGAGCTTAGAGTCGGTCTTGGACCCTTTAGTTGGTCCGGCTCAACGGGTTAAGTTGTTACTCCAAAATCGAAGGTAACGACACAGGTGTCCGACACGGAATAAAATACGGTTTACGATTTTCGGAATGTTGCGCAATTAATTTAGAGCGCACGAAAGTTGATTTTAACAGTCAGAAAAGTCCAGTGCCTAATTTGGCGAGTTGAGTCGAGTGTACAAAATTTGTACGGAATTTATGGGCTGAAAATGGGCTCCTAATAATTAGACAAAGATAGGGTGGAATAATGTTTTAATTAAATGGATTAAAATTTTAGGTAAAATATCTCCTACTCTAAACCTCAATATATTCTATCTAAAATTTTATCTGGCCCACTCTAACTATCTACAGAATAAAATTGAGGGGGTTTACATTCTTCCCAACTTAGAAAAATTTCGTCCCCGAAATTAAAAGTAAAGCACGATAATATCTAACAGAATTTAAAATAACGAATAATTAAATTGCCGTATGTAAATTAGTACCTTGCTCCTCAAATAAGTACGGGAATCGCTGTCGAATAGAATCCTCGCGCTCCCAAGTAGACTCGCCTGGTGAATGGTGCTTCCATGCCACTCTGACCAGTCGAATCGTCTGTCCTCTCAAAGTCTTCTCGCTGCGATCGAGGATCTCAACTGGCCGCTCTACATAAGACAGACTAGGCCCGACTGTAATCTCCGAATGATCAAGCACGTGGCTAGGGTCTGCGACATATCTCCTCAGCTGCGATACGTGAAATACGTCATGTACTCCCTCTAATGATGGAGGTAATGCAAGACGGTATGCCACTTCGCCAACTCGTTCCAGAATGTCAAAAGGTCCGATATACCTCGGACTCAGCTTGCCTCTGCCTCCGAATCTGATGGTACCACGAGTGGGCGATATCCTCAAAAATACGTGGTCACCCTCCTTGAACTCCAATGGTCTGCGGTGCGCATCTGCCCAGTGTTTCTGTCTGTCCTGTGCTGCGCGCAGGTGGCTCTGAATCTGCTTGACCTTCTCTACTGTTTGTGTCACCAATTCGGGCCCAAGTATCTGACGCTCTCCCACGTCACTCCAACAAACTGGCGACCTGCATTTCCTGCCATACAGTGCCTCATAAGGTGCCATCTGTATGCTGGCCTGGTAACTGTTATTGTAGGAGAATTCTACCAAGTGTAGATGGTCCTCCTGTCACAACCCGCACCCGGTTATTCGGGCACGAGTGCGTGGGCACGTCCAGCCTACGCCGCAGAGTCGGCGGTAGTACGCTGTCTAGGGCATGACTACAGGTAATAAATATATCTCATCCACAAATAAAGTAAATAGACAAGGAAATTAACAGGAAATAGGAATGCTGATTTATAAAACAGATTGTGATAACAGATCCATAGTTTATACATGAACAGAAAATAAATCGGGGACAAACCCGATTACTGAGCTGAAAAGGGAAAACTAGCTAACTGGCTACTACTCCTCAGAGATAATCTCCTGAGTGGGAAACTGCTTCTCAACTGTGTCACCTGCTACGCCATAGGGATCATAATAGGTAGGGCAAAGTCCTCATCATCGCCTAAAACAACGGATCCAGTCAGGAAAGGAGCAGAGTACACAATGCACAACAAGATTAAACTAAATACTTATGACAATTAAGTATTGAATATCATATTGAGAAAATTGCATAGAGGGACATCATTATCTCATAGTTAATGCTGTAAACAGAAATATGAGAAAAGCAGGAAATAAATGAGACAGGAATGAAACTACAACCATCAACAAGAGCCATAACTAGACAAGAAACTATGTGTGTGAACTTGTGTTTTTAGAATACCTAGTTGGCATGTAGGGGTCTATAAAGTTAAACCGGCCGCCATGGACGGCTATTATTCACGAATAATCGAGATCTGGCTGATGGACAGTCGTGTACCAACAGCTATTATTCACGACACGGGTCAGGGTAAACTACATGCCTTTCAGTATTCTCCCTCCCGACACGAAAACAAGACATGAAATCCAATATTCAAGACATGAAAATACAGTATTCTAACACTACGTGTAATCAGCAAGGGTACTAGTAGAGCAGGGAATTAATTATCACAATATAAAGATTAACTTGAAGTGCAGGTACTTGCCTGTTTGGATCCGATTAATTGGTTCTAGGGGAAGTTCCAGAGATGAGTCCAAAAGCTGAAATAAACATCACCATCACTCTCAGAAGATGTCAAATAGCTAAAAACGCCTGTCCTTGGGTCTAATTTGGAGACAAGGGCAAAAACGGCAGTTTCGGGTCAAAACGGGGTCCGCCGTTGGGCCCGCTTTGCACCGAAAAACGCTTCAGGGTCAAAGGTCTCCAAATTCACCAAACTTAGTGTCAACAGGTCAGGAACGCTGGTACGAACCCAACGGAACTTTCAGAATTGAATTCCGATGAGCCGTTCACAAAATCGCCCGTCGAGCGGGGCCTGTGGGGCCCACGACACGCGATTTCGTCAACGTTCTCAGAATCAAACCAAACTTGACCCACAGGACCAGCGTATCGCTACGAGTCCGATGGCGCAAGTTTCGTCTCGATCCGACGTGTGTACACAAAGTTAGGTCGAATTGCAGAAAAGACGGATACGGGGCGATGTCCGCGGATACGCGTTGATTCCGGTGTGCACGCACACCCAAATCAGCTTCCGCGAAATCCCACACGTCCGTAGCGACGCTGCGCACGTATCTGTGAAGACCGCACGCGACCAAGTCGTCCCGTTTGGCGGAACGTACTCGGTTCCGGGGTGAAACAGGGTCTGGTTTTTCCTGTTTTTGGATCGCGGTGTGCGATCACCACAGGGCGCGGTGTCCCGAACAGTTTGTCCGGACACCGAGAGGGTCATACAGGCTTCACAACGCAATTTGCGGAATCGAAAACGGAGCTACGAGCAAAAAGTTACGCGTACCTGAAGGAGACCCGGAAACCGGGGTCGAACCGTGTCCGACTCGTGTCGGACACGTGTCCGGACACAGGGACACAGAAATTAGGGTTTTGGGGATCGGCTGAGCTCCGGCGGCCACGCGGCGGAGACGGCGGCGCTGGGGGCTGGGCTGCGGCGGAGGGGCCGGGGGCACGGTGGCGGCGCGCTGGAAGGCGGCGGAGACTCGCCGGCGGCCGGGGACTGCTCGCTGCTGCTGCTGTCGTCGATGGAGGCCGGCGGAGGAGGAGGAGAAGAGGGGGCGGTGGTCGGCTGCGGAGCAGGGTGGCCGAGGGCGCCGGCGGAGCAGCGAGGCCGGTGCGGTGGATGGCGGCGGATGGCAGAGCGGGGCTGCGGTGGCGGAGCGGGGTGGACGACGGCCAGGGGGTCGAGGGATTTATAGGGAGAGGGGCGGTTGGGGAGGCCGAGACGGGCGGGGGGTCGGGCGGAGATGTGGCCGCGGGGTCGTGGCCAGCGCGCGGAGCGGCGGGCGGCGCGGCCGGCGGGTGCGGCGCACGACGCGGGAGGGGAGGCGTCGTGGGTGCGGGTGAGACCGGGTCGGCGGGTCGGGCTAGCGGGCGGCGTCGGATCCGACCCGACCCGCTAGCAGCTGCGGGTTGGGCTCGGGCCGGGCCGGGCCGGCCCAACGGGCCGCGGGCCAAAATAATTAAAATAATAATAATAATAATAATAATAATAATAATAGTAATAAACCATTAAATAAATAAATAAATAATTAAATAAATAGTTTTTAGGTATTTAAAAATAGGTCCGGGGTCCGATAAATTCCAGAAAAATTACCCTAAGTCCAGTTTTCCATTTTACACCCAAAAATATTATTTTCATAATATTTTAATACTATTTATTGCTAATTAAAAATCATTTATTAATTGAAAACCCTGATTTTAATTACAGAAAATTCCCAGAAAATTCCAGAAAATTGGAAAAAAAATCCAAGATTTAATAATTTTGAAAATTCAGGGGGTTTACAACCTACCCAACTTACAAAAATTTCGTCCTCGAAATTTAAAAATTAAGCCATACTCTGTAAATCCTTCACGTACATCAATCGCAGTCTCCTTGCGAAAATTAAATCCAAATCGTGTCCACTGCAATCCTTCAAGGCTAAGACGACTACTTGTTCCCATCAAAATTCAACCTATGGTTATTACTTCTTACTTCCTCAAATTATCCACAAGCAGGTTTTTTTTAATTTTTAGTCCATATAGTATTTTCAAGATGACCTTGCCTCACGATTCGAATTATCATAATTCCCCTAGAAGTGATTCGAGTCCAACAATATTTGTATGCTTTGGCCCTTTTAAATTACATTCACATCCTCAATATTCCAACTAGGTAGTCCAACCATCCAATTTCAATTCTTAAGTCAAATCAAATTAAAAATAAATTAAATGTAATTCACCATATTCAAGTCTGAATCATAATACCCTCTAAATTCATATTGACGATTTAACCCTCATTATTCAAAATTAAATCATGCACCTAGGATGTAACTATTGGGTCCTCGATATCAATTTATTAATCATCTTAGTCACTCCTCTAAATTTTCAAAATTATAATGGCTTGCTTCTTCCAATCTGACCTTACTCGGTCACGATTCAAAGGATATTCCTCTCTAGTTGACAAATGCATCGCTACCCAACTTAGAGTTTACCCAACATCACAAAAGACTATATACTTTAAGAAGATATTCCTTAATATGGTTACTCATGTCATTCAATCCTCGAAATTTTAACGCCGATCATGTCACATATGATATGTCCTCAATTACGAAAGTTTAATCCTCAAGTATGTGATCGGCCTATGTGGCATATCTAGTACTATCTATGTATCAAACTTATACCAGCACGAGATTTCGTCTTTCCGAAATAAGGGAAGGCGAAGATCAATAATAAAGAGTTCAAGGGTGGGGTGATAGAACGGAAGTATGGGGATCAAGACGTTTAAAGAATTCTAGTAGGATTTGTCAGGCGGTTATGGATTGAGGTTCTATTCTGGTAGTCATTTATTCGCATGCTCGTATTAGTTTAGTTATGTAACTGATACGATATGCTCAGCATGTCTAGGTCAAGTATGTTTGTCTACTAATCACTACGTATCTCAATCCACGTAAAGTTAGTCGTGCGAAGTGCGAATCAAAATGCACCAAGGTTGATCAGACCGTAATACACTGATTCTGAACAGACACTTGTATTAGTGTACGCGTCCAATAATACACGTGTCATGAACAAGCCTGATAAAGAGTAAGCTTGCAAAACTAGGCTATAGAATAGCAGCATAAACAAAGTACATCAAAATTAAGTGCGCTAGATGATGATGAAAGGAGGTACAAAATTTAAATTCACATAACAAGCAAAATAACAGAAAACTCTACAATCTCTACGGTTATTAAATATAAAAGCATACCAGGTTATTAGCAAGTTCAAAATTACTAGGTTGGGGCTGAGGTCACGAACCAATAGGCGCGGGCTAAACAATACTAGAAGGGTAGCTAAGAGAAATCACTTACGCGCATTAGTGACTCTAAGAGTCTGCACGTTCTCCACGGTCATCGCGTAAGCTTGTCCGTGTTCTTGGAGCAGCGGGACAGTCCTTCACTCGATGTGCTGCTGATCCACAAAGTAGACAAACACCTAGCCTCTTTCTACAATCCTTCCAAATATGACCTTGTTTCCGACAAAAACTACAAATGGGAACTCGTCGGTTCTGCCCTTGGGTTGGATTCATCTGTGGTCGTTTTGCAGCTCTTTCCTGTTGTGCTTGGTCTTGTGCTGACGCATACGGCCGCTTCCGGCTGGACTCGGTCCTTGTGGTACACTCCACAGGTCGCGCTGCAGTAAGAACGTCCTCGTCGAAGGTAATTGCATTTGAACTGCTTGGCTTCCGTGACTCCGAGCTAATTTTGTCGACGAAGTTCTCCGCTTGGTTTTGCTGCGCTTCTTGTTGAACCTTCTGATATGCTTGCATCATTACGTAGAACATGCGGAACATCTGTTGTTCGTCCATAGGCGGTCCCAGTGGGAAGGAAGGCATCGGTGGAGTAGGCTGACTTGCTTGACTGCCTTGTGATGATTGGACGACTGGCATTACATTGTCTCCTTGGGTAATCACAACGGTCTGTGGTGTTTCTGTATGAGTCTCGTTGCTGGCTTGTGGGTCCATCTTCCTGTATCCAAAATAACCAATAAGAGGCACACAGGAATCAAGGCAAGATGCAAGTTCGAATACGATACAGATATCAAAAATGATTCAAGCAAGTGGATGAGATCCTATAACTTATCCTAGCTTTATTGCAGGCCTGTTCGGTCCCTGAGTTGAAACCGAACAATTTAGTCGTTGACCTGCATGGGCCACCACAAAAACGTGTCACAACCCGCACCCGGTTATTCGGGCACGAGTGCGTGGGCACGTCCAGCCTACGCCGCAGAGTCGGCGGTAGTACGCTGTCTAGGGCATGACTACAGGTAATAAATCTATCTCATCCACAAATAAAGTAAATAGACAAGGAAATTAACAGGAAATAGGAATGCTGATTTATAAAACAGATTGTGATAACAGATCCATAGTTTATACATGAACAGAAAATAAATCGGGGACAAACCCGATTACTGAGCTGAAAAGGGAAAACTAGCTAACTGGCTACTACTCCTCAGAGATAATCTCCTGAGTGGGAAACTGCTTCTCAACTGTGTCACCTGCTACGCCATAGGGATCATAATAGGTAGGGCAAAGTCCTCATCATCGCCTAAAACAACGGATCCAGTCAGGAAAGGAGCAGAGTACACAATGCACAACAAGATTAAACTAAATACTTATGACAATTAAGTATTGAATATCATATTGAGAAAATTGCATAGAGGGACATCATTATCTCATAGTTAATGCTGTAAACAGAAATATGAGAAAAGCAGGAAATAAATGAGACAGGAATGAAACTACAACCATCAACAAGAGCCATAACTAGACAAGAAACTATGTGTGTGAACTTGTGTTTTTAGAATACCTAGTTGGCATGTAGGGGTCTATAAAGTTAAACCGGCCGCCATGGACGGCTATTATTCACGAATAATCGAGATCCGGCTGATGGACAGTCGTGTACCAACAGCTATTATTCACGACACGGGTCAGGGTAAACTACATGCCTTTCAGTATTCTCCCTCCCGACACGAAAACAAGACATGAAATCCAATATTCAAGACATGAAAATATAGTATTCTAACACTACGTGTAATCAGCAAGGGTACTAGTAGAGCAGGGAATTAATTATCACAATATAAAGATTAACTTGAAGTGCAGGTACTTGCCTGTTTGGATCCGATTAATTGGTTCTAGGGGAAGTTCCAGAGATGAGTCCAAAAGCTGAAATAAACATCACCATCACTCTCAGAAGATGTCAAATAGCTAAAAACGCCTGTCCTTGGGTCTAATTTGGAGACAAGGGCAAAAACGGCAGTTTCGGGTCAAAACGGGGTCCGCCGTTGGGCCCGCTTTGCACCGAAAAACGCGTCAGGGTCAAAGGTCTCCAAATTCACCAAACTTAGTGTCAACAGGTCAGGAACGCTGGTACGAACCCAACGGAACTTTCAGAATTGAATTCCGATGAGCCGTTCACAAAATCGCCCGTCGAGCGGGGCCTGTGGGGCCCACGACACGCGATTTCGTCAACGTTCTCAGAATCAAACCAAACTTGACCCACAGGACCAGCGTATCGCTACGAGTCCGATGGCGCAAGTTTCGTCTCGATCCGACGTGTGTACACAAAGTTAGGTCGAATTGCAGAAAAGACGGATACGGGGCGATGTCCGCGGATACGCGTTGATTCCGGTGTGCACGCACACCCAAATCAGCTTCCGCGAAATCCCACACGTCCGTAGCGACGCTGCGCACGTATCTGTGAAGACCGCACGCGACCAAGTCGTCCCGTTTGGCGGAACGTACTCGGTTCCGGGGTGAAACAGGGTCTGGTTTTTCCTGTTTTTGGATCGCGGTGTGCGATCACCACAGGGCGCGGTGTCCCGAACAGTTTGTCCGGACACCGAGAGGGTCATACAGGCTTCACAACGCAATTTGCGGAATCGAAAACGGAGCTACGAGCAAAAAGTTACGCGTACCTGAAGGAGACCCGGAAACCGGGGTCGAACCGTGTCCGACTCGTGTCGGACACGTGTCCGGACACAGGGACACAGAAATTAGGGTTTTGGGGATCGGCTGAGCTCCGGCGGCCACGCGGCGGAGACGGCGGCGCTGGGGGCTGGGCTGCGGCGGAGGGGCCGGGGGCACGGTGGCGGCGCGCTGGAAGGCGGCGGAGACTCGCCGGCGGCCGGGGACTGCTCGCTGCTGCTGCTGTCGTCGATGGAGGCCGGCGGAGGAGGAGGAGAAGAGGGGGCGGTGGTCGGCTGCGGAGCAGGGTGGCCGAGGGCGCCGGCGGAGCAGCGAGGCCGGTGCGGTGGATGGCGGCGGATGGCAGAGCGGGGCTGCGGTGGCGGAGCGGGGTGGACGACGGCCAGGGGGTCGAGGGATTTATAGGGAGAGGGGCGGTTGGGGAGGCCGAGACGGGCGGGGGGTCGGGCGGAGATGTGGCCGCGGGGTCGTGGCCAGCGCGCGGAGCGGCGGGCGGCGCGGCCGGCGGGTGCGGCGCACGACGCGGGAGGGGAGGCGTCGTGGGTGCGGGTGAGACCGGGTCGGCGGGTCGGGCTAGCGGGCGGCGTCGGATCCGACCCGACCCGCTAGCAGCTGCGGGTTGGGCTCGGGCCGGGCCGGGCCGGCCCAACGGGCCGCGGGCCAAAATAATTAAAATAATAATAATAATAATAATAATAATAATAATAGTAATAAACCATTAAATAAATAAATAAATAATTAAATAAATAGTTTTTAGGTATTTAAAAATAGGTCCGGGGTCCGATAAATTCCAGAAAAATTACCCTAAGTCCAGTTTTCCATTTTACACCCAAAAATATTATTTTCATAATATTTTAATACTATTTATTGCTAATTAAAAATCATTTATTAATTGAAAACCCTGATTTTAATTACAGAAAATTCCCAGAAAATTCCAGAAAATTGGAAAAAAAATCCAAGATTTAATAATTTTGAAAATTCAGGGGGTTTACACCTCCCAAGATCCTCCAAAATCAATCATGCACGCTCTCAACATATCCTCTAATATCTGTATCGTGCGCTCTGACTGTCCGTCAGTCTGTGGATGATACGCAGTGCTGAACTTGAGACGAGTTCCTAGGCTCTCCTGCATACTCCGCCAAAAATGTGAGGTGAATCTGGAATCACGATCTGATATGATGCTGACAGGCACTCCATGTAATCGTACTATCTGCCTCATATACATGTCAGCTAGTATCTCTGTGGATTGCCCAACTCTGAAGGGCAAGAAATGTGCAGACTTGGTGAGTCTGTCTACGACAACCCAAACTGCATCCTTCCCGCTAGGGCTTCGCGAGAATCCTGTGACGAAGTCCATGGTAATGTGTTCCCACTTCCACTCGGGAATGGGGAGTGGCTGCAATAATCCTGCAGTCCTCTGATGTTCAGCCTTGACTTGCTGACAAACTAAACACTTTCGCCACAAATCTTGCAATTTCCCTCTTCATCCCATGCCACCAGAAATGCTGTCTCAAGTCTCGGTACATCTTCGTACCCCCGGGATGAATGGAATATATCGAGCTATGAGCCTCTGTCATCAACTCTTGGCGTAGCTCGCCACTCGGAACATATAGGCGATCTCCGCACCTCAGCGTTCCGTCTTCATGAATCCTGAGTCTCGTCTGCAGGCCGGCTTCTGTTCTCTCTCGCAGACGTCGAAATCTCGCATCTGTAGGCAATGCTACCCTGATCCTCTCAATCAAAGTAGACTGAACCTCAAGACTGGCCATCTGTCCATCCATGCCTGGCAATACGATCTCTATCCTGAGTTTCTGAAAATCCTCTAACAACTGGCGATGAGTCATAAAAATATGCCATAGACTTCCTGCTCAAGGCATCTACTATTATATTCGCCTCGCCAGGGTAGTACTGCAACTCGGTATTATAAGCTGTCATAAATTCTAGCCAATGCCTTTGTCTCATGTTGAGTTCCTTCTGCGTGTAGGCATACCTCAGACCTTCGTGTTCCTTTTAAATCCCAACACGCTAGCTCTCTATAAGGGTAGTGTCTCCATAGCTTTAGTGCAAATATCACTGCAGCTAACTCCAAGTCGTGCGTCGGATAGTTCTTTTCATGAACTCTCAACTGTCTCGATGCGTAGGCTATCACCTTACCGTGTTGCATCAGTACACATCCCAATCCGCCCCCTGACGCATCACTGTACACTACAAATCCTCCTGATCCTGAAGGTAGTGTCAAAAATCGGTGCTGATGTCAGACGATTCTTCAGCTCATCGAAAGCCGCCTGACACTCATTGGTCCAGATAAACTCTTCGCCTTTACGCGTCAGTCGCGTCATAGGCGCAGCTATCCTCAAAAAGTTTTCCACGAACCTCCGGTAATATCCGGCAAGTCCGAGAAAACTCCTAACCTCCGTAACTGATGCAGGGACAGGCCAGGTCTCTACTGCAGCTATCTTCTCCGGGTCAACTGATAGTCCATCTCCGGTGATTATGTGTCCCAAAAATGATACTCTATCCAAGTAGAACTCACATTTGCTGAGTTCGGCGTACAGCCTCTCATGTCTCAGCGTCTCCAACACGATCCTGAGATGCCTCTCATGTTCCTCCTGACTCTTGGAATATATCAAGATATCGTCGATAATTACCACCATGAACTTATCCAAGTACTGGTAGAAAATATTGTTCCTCAAACTCATAAATACTGCTGGCACGTTGGTTAAACGAAACTGTCATGACTAGAAACTCATAGAGAACATACTACGTCCGAAAAGCTGTCTTCTGGATGTCCTCTTTCCGTACCTTGATCTGATGATAACCTGATCTGAGATCGATCTTCGAGAATACACATGCGCCACTAAGCTAATTAATTAAATCATCGCTGCGCGACATAGGGTACTTGTTCTTTACCGTTACTGTATTAAATCCTGTAATCGATACACAAACATCCCGTCCCTGAAATCAATACGCAGACGTACCGTCTCGTCCTTCTTCGGTACTATAAGATGGTTGCTTCTCATGGAAAAACACTAGCCCGACCGAAACCCTTGTCTAAGAGGTCCTCTATTATGGACTTCCAACTCAACCAAACTCTGTCGGTGCTAGTCTGAAGACAGAAAAATAATCGGCTCGGCTCTTGGAGTCAACTCTGTAACAACTCTTTCTGTCAGGTGGCAGGCCTAAAAGATTATCTAGAAAATATCCTCAACTCTGCTATAACATGGTGGTACACTGGTTCACCTTCTGCAATGTGTGTCTCTAAGGTAGAGGGGCACCATGCTCCCGGGCTCCCTGAAGTATCTCAAACTCAGGTTAATCTGGTAGTCATAAATAATGTAATCACGTCGACAATCTCGCGTCGTGAGGTATTGGCTCAACCAATCCATGTCTAGGATAAGGTCATAGTGTAGACTAATTCTCAAAATAATTTTTCCCGTTCTGTTTCCACCATCAATCCTCAAAAGATAATTTTCCTTGCCTAATGTATAAATTTTCCCTTCCTCAGAATTTATTCCTATATTTGTATTCCTCAAATTTCTCCTCTTCGTTATTTATCTCCCAAGTCACATAGTACAACAATGGTATCACTCAAGCACATACTAGAATTCCTGAAATCAGATCATCATCTTCCAAGTGAGAGCCTGTAATCTTATCTCCTCTAGTCCATAAGGTCATTCCTGGTATTGTTATCATATACAACCACTAGTTTCCATCATTAGGCTATGCATTCATATAAATCATTCTAGGTCATGATCAACAATCCTTCCAGCTCTTAGTACTTCCAAGATCACTGCTATCTCAAGCACGGGTAGGGTACTCCTAGGTCCAACTCTCTTGCCAACCTTCCACACAAGTTCTAAAATCCAAGGAACCCATCAATCTATCCTGATAAGGTAACAATCTTCTCAGAGAAAGGTATACGAATTATGTCTTCTGTCGTCTGGTCTTCGATCTTCTTCTGGAGGGAAGTCTTCAGTCACAAGCATTCGTCTCCCCGAACAATAGGGGACGAGGAACAAGGATAGCGATATTGACGAAGATTGAACGAATGCAAAGTGGAAGTCCAAGGGCGATAATCACATACAAAGAGTTTTTAAATCGATTATGGATTGAGATCCTATTCAATAATCATAACATCTATTCCTAATTTGCAGGCTCGCTTGGCACAGTCAGGTGACCAAGACGATTTAAATCGGACCTGCATGGGCCACCACAAAAACATGTCACGCCCCAGTCCCAAAATACGTAGGACCAGGAATACGTGACACGCCAGCTACGCATTCGACCAGACTCTGGTCTGACTCGAATACATATAAGCTGTAATATAAAAGGGCACTATCTAGATATTCCATAAATGTAAACCTCTATGTCTCAATCCACAATGTACAACAGTAAACAAGAAAGAGCTAGATGTGCTAGAGTCGGCCGCCCAATAACACACTAACTCGAATAGACTCGAGAAGAAGTATGAGTCTATAAAAACTAGGCTACAACAGCAGATGAAATAAACAATGTAAATAACTATAATGCCGGTAGATATAATGTGAGTACCTGGTACCATGCCCGCAAGACATGCAACTCCAACAGCAACTCCAAATGCTCCGTAATCATCTATGCTGCAAAACTGGCAGGGAACCAGGTCCTCAGAGGGACGTAACAAGGTACAGAAAAACAACATGCCAAGTAAACAGAAAGTACAAGTGCACGACAGGGTACTCTAACATAACCAACTAGTGTGACACAGTTTAAAGACAATGTTCGACGCGTGGGCTGTCCAAAATAAAACCGTAGCTCCGGACACGGAAACACACGGCACGTACCGCAGCTCCGGGCAAAGAGTCACACGGGTGAAACAGTTACACTAGATACAGGTATCACTAGAAAATACTATATATATATAAGCGCGTGCAGAGTAGCCCAAGCGTCTAGTAACTGTCTTCCCCTTCCCAAACGGTCAACGATTGTGCGTTGAACCTGAACCTCTAACTACAGTCTCGACACACAGAAATAACTCAACAGACGCGACCCTAAGGTTGTCCCAGTCTCTGGTCATGATGTCAGTATCAGGATACAGGAATCTGGCACGATCACAGTGTATGAGTGTGTCCTGGGATATCGATGTACTCAGGTACGTGCATCGAGGTGCTATAAAGCATCTAGTATTTATTCTAAGACGTTAAGTCGAATGTCATCACCCGGTTGTGATCCGGACGTGGAGTATCGAACGTCAACATAACTATGTGCACAATATACATAATGGAACAATAAATATCTGTAAACTGAAATACAGGGTGGCAAGGTACACTTGCCTGCGTGCGGCTGCTGAAGACGGGGTTCCGGTACCGCGTCCAAGCCCTCAGGTCCCGTAGTATCCAGAAGAGTCATTGCGGCTGAAAGTGTCCCACCAGTGGCCACCAAGTCATCAACAACCAACACACGTTCCCCCGATTGAACAGTCCCAACATGCATTTCCAAGCAGTCGGTCCCAGATTCAAGTACATAAGCTTCCGATATAATTTCACCTGGTAATTTCTTCGGCTTGCGCAATGGTACAAACTTAGCACCAATAGCTAAGGCAATTGATGGACCAAAAATAAATCCTCTTGCTTCAAGACCAGCAACTGTCGAGATGCCCATGTCTCTGTACCTCTCCACAAAGATCTCAACAGCATCCTTGAAAGCCTTTGGGTGGAGCGGAGAGTGGTAATATCATTGAACATAATCCCCGGCTTGGGAAAGTGAGGAACCACTCTGATGGCAGCAGTGATGGCTTTCGGTCGTGGGTCAACTCCATTTTCTTATTGAGCCATCTTTCGATGCTGTCATGATCTGCTCTAAAATTTGGAATGAAGCACACAGCACTCTCATGACCCTTTAGTTGCATAACCTTTAAAGCCTCATTCACAGAACCAACTTTAGAATATACGAGCTCCAGCTGTTGCAACTAAAAATCGTCCATTTGGAGATATAGCAGCCATATGGTGCTTGAGCTGGTTTGCTGTTCCAACTTCTTTCCCAGCCCTCTTTCTTTCTATACCAGAGCTTAATATCAGTCCCTTCTGAGCAAGAAGCAACAATAGTGCACCCATTTGATCTCAGGAGAAGCTAGCATTCCCTGCTGCTTACCTTCACCCGATGGCTTCTTAGTTTCATCCCCATACATATAAAGAGAGGAGCCAGCAAGGGCCTGTGCTGCCACCACCACTAAGGAATCTCCCTTCGAGAAAGCGATGGTCGTCGGGTGAGCGCCCGTCTGCAAGTTCATCCTCAATACTGGATACGTCGTCGATATGAAACACTCTGACTACTCCATCCGCACAACTGGTGGCGAGATCGCGGCCAGTACATGGAAGGAGTGCAATGGATGATGTCGAGCTTTTGGCGAACTTGTGGTCTAGTCGTTAGAGAGCTTGGGCTCTGGTGAACCCGCGAGAGGTGGCGGCGCCCGAGTTTCGTCGACGGCCGCGGTTGCGGACAATCCGGCCAGGCGCGGCGGGGTGGGGGCGATCTCAGACTGCATGGAACTAGCGGCAGGAAACAGTGCGGTGACTCGAAGGGGGTTATGCTGCCTCTCGCCGTCGACAAGCGGGTGCTCTGAGTCTGAGGCAATCTCGGGTCGAGAAAACAGCGGTCGGACTGGATGGTCGGATGCTCTCAGCCGGTCGACGGGTCGCAGTCGGCGCTCCGCCGGAGTCGGCCCGGAGTCGGCCGGTCGGTTCCTTAGTGAGAAGGAGGGAGGAGAGATACATGAAGAATGGGAAGAATAAGTAAAATGGTGGTGGTTTATTGCATGGAGAAGTATGGAGAATGAGGAGTTTACATGTAGATTTAAAAATGAAGGAGGGAGGAGAGAGAGAGGGTGGGATTTCCCAAGCATTGGGATTAGGGCCGGCTTGGGAATGTGTGTTGAGGGTGGGGTGAGATGTGACTTTATATGGGTGTGTGTGAAGGAGATGGATGGTTGGGATTAACCCATTCAAATTGAATGGTTGAGATTGATTATGAAGAGGGGAGGGTTTCTTCATGTGAGGAATAGGTGGGTGAGATTGGGACCCTATATTGGGACCCTCTCAATTAATCATGACCAATGGGATGTTGCCAACAAATTTTATTAATTGTAATTAAGCCCCCATAAATTCGGAAATTTGCATGGACACATGAAATGACGCAAAAATTTCAGAAAAAAATATATTTAAAAATTGTCATGGTGAGGGGGTGTTGCGCGTTAGGCGCGGGTCTAATTTGAAGGTCATTGGGATTAATTTAGTATTGAAATAGGATTTACGAAGTTGGTAAATCCCGATTTAAATAGAGATAACGCGTCCCGCGAATTTAATTTAATTGGGGCCCGCGGGGTCAAAATCTGGAAATGGCACAAAGGCCAAAAATAGTGGGAGCTTAGAGTCGGTCTTGGACCCTTTAGTTGGTCCGGCTCAACGGGTTAAGTTGGTACTCCAAAATCGAGGGTAACGACACAGGTGTCTGACACGGAATAAAATACGGTTTACGATTTTCGGAATGTTGCGCAATTAATTTAGAGCGCACGAAAGTTGATTTTAACAGTCAGAAAAGTCCAGTGCCTAATTTGGCGAGTTGAGTCGAGTGTACAAAATTTGTACGAAATTTATGGGCTGAAAATGGGCTCCGAATAATTAGACAAAGATAGGGTGGAATAATGTTTTAATTAAATGGATTAAAATTTTAGGTAAAATATCTCCTACTCTAAACCTCAATATATTCTATCTAAAATTTTATCTGGCCCACTCTAACTATCTACAGAATAAAATTGAGGGGGTTTACAATAGTCAATAGTGGATGAGATCCTATATTCTAATCCTATTTGCAGGCTTGCTCGGTACAGTAACGTAACCGAGACAATATGCTCTCGACTTGCATAGGCCACTACAAAAACATGTCACGCCCCAATCCCAAAAATACGCAGGACTAGAACACGTAAGTATGCCAGCCGCATGGATATGACAACTCCAATATATGAAAACCAAAACCCATACGTACGCTGCAATATGAATATCAATCCACAAGTGGTATAAAGCTATCACAAGTCACAGGGTACAATCTAAATCTCATCCACAAAAATTTAAATATAAATAAGTAACCAGTATTTATGAAACTAGATCTCAATAAGAAGTATCTAAGGATGATAGTTGGGTGAAAATAAATCCACTACCAACTCGAATGTAAAAGTACAACACAACAAACACAATATAAGAATATCAACTAACGTCCACGGGGCTCGAAGAGAAGACATCCTCGAAACATATGTAACCATCCGAATCTGCGCTCCTGCGAATACTCAAGAACAGATACACCTAGAAGGGCCAGGTCCTCAGAGGGACATAACAAGATACATAAAAGTATGCCAATAAAGTACTGAAATAAATATCTAATTGGTCGTCTAACCATCTAAGTGAATGCAGTTAAGAATAACTTTTCCCACAAGTGAGCTATCTGGCTGAAAACTGGGATTGGCATGGTTCTCTTGGAGATCCAGGGACCTAAAAGGCATGTCGTCTTTTGAACGCTAGAGGTCCGCCTGATAATATATAATATATAGTGGTCATCACCACCCGTATCTCCGGCGGAGAATTCGGGCGCACAATAGAAAAAGTGCAAAGGAGCTCAAATGCGGTACTTGTTGTTCTCCCCACCCCATGCTCTAAGCATGTCACATCCATGACACAATTTGGTTCATAGCCTATTCTTAGTACCCTAGCCCAATCCTGCAACCAAACAAGGACAAGGATGAGACCACCGTACTACAATAAGCTAAATCCATGGACCTCTAATAACTGCTAAGTCTTCTAGCATACAAAGTTTCTATTAGCAGTTATCCCTAACGCACGGCCCATACGTACAGGAGGCCAGACCTGTCACGCAGTCCGTGATCTATATGAGACTCACACTCGTGTAACAACTGTGTCACGGCCAATGAACCTAATGATGCTACATAATAATGGGATAGTCTCATAAACAAGGTCAATACAAATGCATAAATAAAAATATATCGCGACGACACCGTCGCGCGCATTTTATATAACAGTTAAAATATATGAACTAAAGACAAAAAATAAAGATGCATGCAACTTATGGAATATAAATAACAGTACAATGGCAAGTTATACTTGCATGCTCTGAAAAAGAATGAAGTCCCAACTCAAGGCATCGTCCGATCTACCCGTCACATAAGTTAAGCAAGTTAGGTTACAAAAGTGAGTGAATAGGTTCCTCCATTTTAATCTATTTTAATTTTGAATAAAATAACCTAAAATAGTATTTTTAATCTTATTATAATCTAATTTTCTTGTTAAACTCTAATTTTGGTCCAAAGAAAGTCAACTTTACAGATTTGTGATTCGTGGCACGCAAATCGAGGCGATCCGTTGACCAAAAAGTCAACCAACTCAAATCCTAGATTTGTGTGTGGAACACTATATATTTTAACGCTACATGAACATTGGAATCGATAGTTTCATAAAATTACAAGTCGGTAAAGAGTTATGGCCACAAGGGCGCACATATAACAGTTTTCGGTGGTTTCCTATTTACGTCTACGTTGCTCAAATTTTACAGTAGATTAAACTTGCATATTAAATTCTTAAAAAATAATTTTATGTAAGTTCATCATGTCAAATTTTTGAAACTTCAAACGTCTCATAATTCCGAGTTCGGGATCTCCCGAAATCTCGAAAATACGAAAACGCGTCTGATTTCGGACAGCTGGCACTTTTAGAATATTCTGGAAAAATATGTTCTTAAATTACTAAAATAATTTATATATTCATAAAACTAACCTTGATATGATTCTAAAAAAAAAACTGGAGAGCATTTGGAGTCCGGAGCTAGAAGATATCATCTTTTTAAGTCGTCATAACTACTAGAAAATGAGGCTGAATTTATGACGAATTTGACTATTTTTGAACGAAAAAGAGAGGAGTTTGGGAAAGAAAAATATGAAAGAAGAGTTTATACCATAGGTCTAAGAGGTATTTATAATGGTGGAGACTATTTAATTGAATACGACTAGGATTAGCTAATTTGGATATGATTAGGATCAGTTTAAATAAGGATAGGATATGCATGAGTTATTTTCCTAGTAGGCTCAGAATTTGAATTAATTTAAAATATAGTTTAAATTTATCTCAATAATTTATATTCTTAAATAGAATTGAAGATAATACAAATAATTTATATATAATCTTATTAATATCTATTAACACTAAATTAGCATCTATCTAATATTAAGACTATATATATCCAAATAAATCATAAATAATTTCAAAAATCTAAATAAATTTCTTAAAATTCTAAATAAATTACAGAAAAATATAATTAAATATTTTAACCTAAAATAAATATTTGGTAGGAACAATATGCAAGTATGGTCTAATAGTAAATCATGGAAGTCCTAGAAATTTAGGTTCCCTATATTTTAATTACCTAAAAATTCTAAAAAAATCTCCAAAATTCTAAAATAGCCTAAAAATAATTTTAAATAAATATTTATATAAGTAAATATACTAAAAAATTCTATTTTCTAATTAACTAAGAGAATACTCTAAAGAAATTCAACATCTATAATAAATATAATAATATAAAATACACACAAAATACCTATTTTGGGTGAGGGGGTTTACAAAAGTAGCTTGGAGAATACAAAATTTATAGATGAGAGTAAGGAAATATTTGACCATCGACTAGAAACATCTATTAGAACCATAAAATACCTGAAAATTTTGCTAGCAGGATCAATTGGTCCGCAAATATCACCTTATATTCTCTGAAGGAATAGTGGTGATTCAGAAGCTATTTTGAGAAGTGAATGTCTTGTAATGAGTTTATCCTGTGAACAAGCTACACACAAATGTTTAGTAGGAAAGAAAAGACTTTGGTATGATAAATTATGCCCATTGGTATTGTTGATGACCTTTCTCACCATAGTCGATCTTAGATAACCCAATATGGCATGCCAAAGGATTAGATTCCTAAGATCCTTTAGCCTTTTGCTAGTGATAGGGTGAGATTCTACTACATTCAGAGTAGTTTGATATAGTCCCGAGGAGATTAACTTGTACTTTTCTAATGTGAGCTTATTGCTTCCAACATTAGTGGTGATACAAAGATCTCTATGTTATCATCGTTCATGGTTTCAACATGAAACCGGTTCATTCGAATATCTCTAAAGTTGAGTAGATTTTTATTAGATCTACTAGAGAATAATATATTTTGAATGACTAAGTGTGTTGCATTTGGCAACACAGCATCAGCCTTACCATAACCTTTTATAATCTGCACGGATCCAGCAATGGTGGTCACATTGGCAGTGTTGAGGCATATGTTATAAAAAACTTCCTAGTTTTTAATATAGTATGAGTTTTTGCACTATTTATCAAGCATATGCCATCATCATTGTCCATACCTTTTAAAAACAAAAATTAATAATATTTTAATATGTTACCAAATGGTTAAACTTGGCATATTGTCAATTATTATAACTTGATCTAAATCTAAATAAAACTGCTTCAAAGAAAGTAAACTACCTAGACTATTGATCATATAATGACCAATTTATTCAAAGTGGAAAGTAAATAAACTTAGATAAGCATACAATAAATATTCATTGACTTCGTCTATCATGGTGTTGAACTGGCCTTCCTAAATTGCGTTTACATCCTTATCTTGCAAGAAATCATTAAAATTCATGTGTGTTGTACCCTCCATGAGATTAGTCTCCACACCCTTTGAGGCTTCATACTCGTCCACTTTCTTTTGTGAGGTACGACAGTTTCGTATCCAATGACCAGCTCTTCCACAACATTTGCAAATATCAGTTGGAGTAGCTGGATTAAAAATTTGGGCATTATTTCTTCGAGGATTAAATTCCTTATTTTTGAACTGTGTATCGTTCCTTGGACCTGGATTGTAGCCATTTATTTGGCTTCAACGACGTCCATGCCCTCTACCTATGTGATTTTCTCGACCCCTAGTATTGGTCACATTTTTCTGAGCACTAGTAGCATTCACTTCAGCTGGAATTGGTGCAGACCCAGTTGGTCTACTAGTGTGGTTTTTGATTAATAACTGATTGTTTTTCTCGGCCACGAGTAAGACAGCAATGAGTTCGAAATACTTCTTAAAATTTCTCTTCCTATACGTCTGTTGTAGGGTCATATTAGTCGCATAAAATATGGTAAATATTTTTTCTAGCATGGAATGCTCTGTCACTTCTTCACCACATAACTTCAATTGTGAAGTAATCCTGAACATAGCTGAATTATAGGTTGCAACTGTCTTATAATCTTGGAAACGTAGATTGATCCATTCATGGAGTGCACCTGGTAGTATGGCCATTTTCTGGTGATCATATCTCTCAGCTAGAGAATTTCATAGCACCAAGGGGTCCTTGACTGTTAAGTACTCAGCCTTGAGATCATCATGAATATGATGTCTTAGAAAAATTAAAGCCTTTGTTTTATATTGTGCAGATATTGGCTTATCAGCCATAATTGCGTCACCTAAGCTTTTGGCTTGAAAGTTCAATTTAGCATCCATTCTTCAGTTGAGAAAGTTCTGGCCTTCTAAGTTCAGAGGCTTAAAATCATGCTTTGTGAGGCTCGACATATTGCTGTATAAGATCAATAATAACAAGTTAACATAAGAACTTGGTAAATCACCAAACAATTCATGTTCATGGTGTATACTTCAAACAATGATGTTTAAGAAGTCTATTTATACCAAACAAATCTTGTTCACGGTATGCTTCGAACAATGATGTTCCAGAAGTCGTAGGTAAATACCAAACACTAGATTTTCATGGTATGCTTCGAACAATGATTATGTTCAAGAAGTCTTTCAAAAATACCACATTGGTATGCTTCGAACAATGATGTTCCAGAAGTCTTATATATATAGACCAAACAATTCATGTTCATGGTCATCAGATCTCTGATGGTTTTGATCTGAATGTATTAACATATATAAAAGAAATAAATAAATAAATAAATAAATAATAAATAAAGAATAACTCCAGCGTTCTCTCTGAGAGATCCATATGCGATTAATATCGGAGTGCTATCAGAGTTAACTAAAAGAAGTGAGATGAATGGATAAAAATTATTCTTTTTGCCCTAGCGGTATGCCAAGAGATGTATAAACATCAACATCAGGCTGTGCCTAGGGTATGCATATGCAGGAAAAAAAAACATAAATAACCATACATATTACCGAAGTGGAGAATCCACAAATGGCGGCTTCACTGAGATACTCTCGCTTATTTCCTCCCGTTAGAGCTTCGTGCTGATAACGTTTTAAAATAAACGTAGAAGAAGGAAGAAGAAAATATGAGAGAATCTCTCTCATTAGTGTAATCCATAGTGGGAGGCAAATGCCTTATTTATACAACCCAATGAAGGTGTAATACTAATCTCTAACCAATATGGAACTAAAATACAAAACGGGAATCCAATCCTTTAGTAACCCACGTTATAACAATATTAGCTTATAATGCCAAAACAAACCAGCATATCAAGTTGTTTGGTGTGCCGCTGGGCCTGGTCCGGTCAAAATCAGATTGGGTCGGCCCTTTCTCTCGTCCAGGTTGGGTCGAATTTTCATTCCCACAGTCTCAAACCGGTCATTGTCTCCCAACCGGATTGGGCCATGTTTTACCCCCAAACACGTTGGCCCGTACTTTCATCTTGGACTCTGTCACTACCTAAAATCTTAACCTTAGGATTTTATCTTTTACCAATTTACCCCTCTAACGAAGGTTGCTGACACTTGGTGGTGTGTGGGTGGGGGTGGAGGGACAATTTGGTCAATTTTCCTCCAAGATGGGAGGAATGGACAGAGGGGACCAAATTTTCTCCAAGGTGGTAACGTTCTTTCATAGGCCTGTGTTTAGGACTGTAGTGAAATCCTTTCTCTTTCTACCTCTCTTATTCTTCAAAACATTTTTTTTTGTTCCAAACCAATTTTGATCTTGTGCTTCGCATGAAATACAAACATGACAATTTTCAGGTCTATCAGAGTGTCTGAAAAACATGGTGGGATATGTCTTGAGATCCTAATTTAATCATCCAGTCCCCAATTCAGTTATCTACACCAAATAGTCGGGTCTTCCTAACGAGTGGAAGGAGACAAAAAAACGAATATGTTGCATGTTGTTTCTTTCCGATTTCGATTTCCATGTAAAAACCTGTGGCACATTTGTGTTCTTGTGCAGTTTTTTCTTGTTTTATCTCGATTATTGGTATAGCAAATCATCTATTTGAGCTATTAGAAACTTTAGCTTTCTCGGTATATCACCATTTGTATGAGGGGGCGGCGCCTGTTGGGTTTCCACCAGATTTTGGACCAAAAATTAAACCGAATCTATTCAAATCGAATAAAAGATTTAATTCGATTTGGAAAAAAAAAATTGGTTCTCTTACGGTTTTGAAAACGTAAAATTTCTTATTCGGTTCAAAATCGAATAAAACTTATACGATTATATAAATACACTCAATTATATACACATTTTATGATTAAAATTGTCTATATTTTGAAAATAACAATTTATGTATTTATTTAAAATCTAATTTTAATAATTTAACAAATAGCCCAACTTTGACGCAACTTTTAAATGCATCAAATGTGTGTATAAAAAATAAAAAATTTAATATAGTTTAACCAATATTCTAACTTTATGTCTGGTCCATTAAAGAAAATAAATATTCAAGCCGAATAAACAGAATCGATTATTAGATTTCGACCACTTTCAACTCAATTTCGGTTTTGGATTTTTAAATTTTCAGTTTATTGTTTTGAATATTTTTGATCGGTGGGAACCGAATAAACCAAAACCTCACCTGTGTACTAGCGACTGAAGAGGCCTACTGTCTACTAATCGGCTTGGTTGGAAAGAAGCTTTTCCAGGCAATATGTCCATATCCTCCTCCAAATACTGTCATAATCCAGAGTAGTTGGCAAAGGTTAATCACATCATAGAACGACAAAAAGAAAGTATTTACCCCAAATTTTTGTTGTCGACTGTAAGAGTTCCTTTGTTTTTTTCTTTTTCCTTTTAAAATTCCATGGTAATTCTTGGCAACTCATTGAATAGTGACGGCCAGCAGAGGTAATCCAGCTAAGCTCTGTGGCGACCAGATAGGCGTATCATATCTTGAACCTCCAGAGAAATGAAACAGTACTGCTAATTAAACAGTTCCTTGGTAGTACATATGTGATATATAAAGATGATAATCATGAAGTTGCCACTGTCATGCAGGTGTCCTAGAATAGTAGAATTAATACATATCAGCTCAATTTTCTCCTACAATAGAGAATTAAGTGCTAGCTGCTTATTACAATCCACTTCTTAAATAGTACGTATTGAAGCATATGCATATATAGAGAGAGAGAGAGAGAGAGAGAGAGAGCCTTGAGCCAAGCCATGGTGACTGGGGGTGAGTCGAGAAAGAAGGAAAAAGAAAGAAAGAAAAAGGAGGTGAAACGAAAGAGAGACTTGTTAATATGGTGATGTGTACTACTCCAATGCCATCTAAGGAGTACTTAATCTGAGGATATGTTAGCGACGGCCAAGACAAACTGATGCAGGAAGATGGGCCTAGCGTCACAGGGGCGGGGGTACGGCTACCATGTCAAAAATACACATCGTAGCCCAAATCTAGATTACCTATGGGGGGCTAAACTCTAGTCCTCAAGAGCTTAGCCCCAAACATAAAAATGTACATGAACAAGTCAACAAAGGGTTGGTTAGTAGTTGGAAGTATGCAAGCTTACCTTTCCTTAGGCAAGTAAAGTGAGTTGTTGGTTATACCAAACTCTCTCTTGTTGCATCATTGTTAATTAGGTTGGTTGGTTGGTTGGGTTTGACAAATAAGTTTAACCCATCCAGAAATGGACTGGAGTTGCTCTCCATGATGTTTCCATGATCATCAAGGAGACACAAGTACTAGCCAAGTGTTAGTGAGTGGTTCTTGAAGCCAAACCAGAGGCCATTCTTGAATGTTTCAAGCTCCCCAAGCCTCCATAGGCTATGGGGAGTTTGTTTGCAGTTGCCACATGAAAGAGTATTCCCTCCACCTTGGGGGAATATGCATATATGGGATGGTTGCTTTGAAGCCCATCCTAGGGCTAAAGCATCCTTTCAGCCCCATATGATGTGGGACTAAACATGCAAGAGAAGACAGACAGAAAGATGGACAGTGTTCTGGTGAGAGAGAGAGAGAGAGAGAGAGAGAGAGAAGAGAAAAATGGAAAAAAGAACCATGGCTAAGCTCAGGGTTGCTCATGCGCCATCGCCGATGGAGAGAAACTGGGTAGGAAGTAGTCTGCTTCTGGAGTTGGCAATGCTGGATGAGAATGAGAGGCATGCGGTCATGCCTGTTTTATTGCAAAAGCACACTGTTAAAGATATTAGTACCACAAATTGGAAGACATATAATACAAAAAAAAAACAGAGAATATATGTAATAACTTGCCACTGCAGTATTGATATCATCATTTTACTCTAATACAGCAGGTTGCAGATATGCAGAAATGGGAATTACAATTAGCATGAACATATATGCAGAGAGTTATTGGGATGTAACTTATTTTTCAGCAGAAGCTTAAGATCATTGCAATTTTAGTCAGATATCATGATTTAAATTCACAACAATGTTTTAGCTAGAAGATAAGCAAAAGGAAAAAAATGTCAATACATAGACGATCATTTACTAACAGAAGATAATAGACAACTGAATAATTGGAGTGATTAATTGGCAACATAAAACACAAGGTGTTAATAAGGGATTGATTAATTGACAACATAGAACACAAGGTATTAATAAGGGATTGATTAATTGGCAACATAGAACACAAGGTATTAATAGGGATAGCATAGATAATGTACATTGTATTTCTATAACGGGTGTTTATATAGTTCATCTTTGAGAATTGTCAGATTCTGAGGTTAGTTTATTTGTTATTAGTTTTCTTAAGCAAGGATGGTTATGTGAGAGGTTTGGTAGACACTATAGAAAGCACGAACACTTCAAAAAAATGATGTGTCGGTGTTGGAAACATATATGGCACAATAGACACTCCAAAATACACTATGACATGCCAAAATCAGGCCTTGTCGTGTTTTGTTGCAGCACAGTCAACACTTATCAAGTGACTCAATCAGAATAAACTAGGTTAATAGAAGTAGAGCATTATGATCATCTAAACCAAAAAACTAGGTCAATCTTTACAGATAACTAATGCCTGCATGAACATTTTTTTTCTTCCTCTTACGGCTTCATGAAATTACAGCATAGACTAAAGCTCACATGAGCACTAACAACTCCAAGATTTAAACCTTTGTAAAAAAAATTAATTGAATGATTTATGAGAATTAGTGATCAACACATACATGTAGGGTTTGAAGGAATAAGAAAATCTCTAGCAGTAGAATGTTTGTGAGCAAGAGCAAACCTGCTTGTGCATGGGATTTGGTGCGAAGGATATGGGTCCGTTGAACTGAGGCGTGAACCCGGTCAGAGCCGCAGATGAGGCTGCGATAGAGGAGTACTGGAACACTTGGGGGTACTGCATACCGTAGCCCTGACCATGTCCGTAAGCTGCAGCACCCTGACCCAACTGGAAGTACGGATAGAAGCCTCCAGCTGCCCCTCCATACATTGGATATTGGCTCGCTGCACCTCCATACATATTGTAATAGCTCTGATAAAGAACAAATCAATAGAAGCAAATTGCTGATAAATTGTTTATTTCTAGTGAAAAGATATGTATATAAGAACCAAAAAAAGCATAAAGACAATGATGGAAACAATGATAGGAGCAAATAATCCATCTGTCTTCAAGCATGAATGAATAGAATGTCATTATGTCACTTCGACTAGGTCAAAAAGATTTCAGAATTCGTGAACTTTGCATTCTAAGAATGATTATTAGATGAGAAATTATTATCTAGAGAAACAAGTTAATTGGCAATACTGTCTCATAGTAACTAATTATCCATACATTATTGTCACTATTGAGGTCATGCCATAACGTACTGAGCTAATCGTAGAAGTTGTATATTCTGAAGAAGAAAAAAAGACGGATTTGTGTGCCAGATTTGATCTCTAATGATCAATTAGTTACATGATTCTATAATATATTTTGTGAATCAGAAAATAGTGAGATCATATTTCTTCTACTAATTTCCTAATTAAGAATCTCTTTACCGACTAATATGGCCACACAAATTAACTATGATGATCACTTACAAAAGGAAAAAAAAAAAAGTCAAGAATGAACAAAATGTTATCTAAAAGAGAGAGAGGAAAGAATGAATTAAAATGGTCACAGAGCTTGAATAGTAACATTAAACCACAGAAACCCTTTGGGAGTGGAAAGGAAATTTAAGAAGTGAAATAAAGCAGTACTCAACAATATGAATGATCAATTTTTGTTCTTTAAAAAAGTTGAACGCGTATGTCCAGTTGGTTGAATCTTATACAAGTACTCCAGACTATTAAGTTATCGACACATTCATAACTGTATCAAATCCTAACATGTTGTACAAAACATTTTTTCATAATAGTAGGATTTGCAAATATGAACTGAAAGTTTGGGGCAGATATTATATTAGCCAGGTCCCAACCATGTGCACATGTACAGTACTAGTTCGACAATATGCGGAATAAACATATTTGGCACACACATTTGGAAGCATATAGTTAATATTTTTCAGATACTACAGTGTAGCAGATGGGAGGTTTAATTTGGAACAGTTACTGCTATATGGATCTGAAGTTGGAGAAGTGGATCAACGATAAGCTCATCAATACACAAGAAGCTGTATATATATAAGTGCAGAACAAACTTTAATATGTATAAATTTCACCCAGCCTTTTATGACTAGCAAGCTTTTGCACCTACGTTTATATCCATTAAATCTCTTAATACTTTAAACATATATTGCTTTGTACCTTAGATTTTCGTTTGTATATAGTCTTTAGTTTTCAGTTAGAGTGTGTGTAATTAATGCCCACATTACTTATGCTGATGAAGTTAAGATCATACTTTTGAAGATTAAATTCCAATACAGAGAGTAGCAGTATTTTGAAGATCTTCCTATAGTGAAGTAGATAACCAGATACCATCACTGATTGGTACTGCTGCAAATACTATATAAGATCAAGGTCCATTACTGCAAATTGAACTTCATTGTACTATAATTCTCTAGGAACTATAACAATTTAATTGTTGTTCGTGGACTTGGAATTAATTCAGTCATTGTCATGATTAATGTGACTGACAATGGAAACAAATCTCTCTTTAGTAGTTATAGCTAGTAAAATTGAAGTTTGCATTTTCGAAAGTGCTCTGCCTGCCACTGGAAAGTGAGGACCTCCCCTTCCTCTACCAAAATCTCAACCATTGGGCTGCCCATTCTTTCGTGAACGGTGAAACTGAGTGATGATTGTCAGTGATAATAATAAGTCATTTTATTTCTTCTATATTATTTTCACTAACAATGATTGTATCCTTAATTTTCCTAGTCTTTTGTAAAATTGGAATTATGATTTTGTCCATATATAATTCAAGTTATAGAAAAGTACACATGAAATAAATATAGGATTTAGAATTGACTGCTATACTACTAATACATGAAATGGTAATTGAAATTCCATGATACAATATGATCAGTTTATGTAATTCCAATTCGTAGCAACAAAAATAATTCATTTTTTAATCTTACCCTTAATTTAAAACTTCTAGAAGAAACTTCTAGAAGAAATAGCAACATAGTGATAAATTAATTGCTATATCTTGATAACTAAGCCCCTTTTGAGTTAGTAAGGAGATAGTTATCAACACATGCAATAGATTATAACTCTACATCTCACTTAATTCTATATATATGTAAAACTACAAACAGAAAGAACAAGTGATAAAGGTTGAAGGAAGGAGGACAAACCGTAGGATAACTGTAATCCTGCAGGGAGTACGGAGGGTACCTGACAAATTCGTTAAGTAAAGGTTAGGAAATTACACTATTTATTTGTATACTTTAATTTCACACATAAATTAACAATGCACGCACCAAGAACGTGAGTGTGTGTGTGTGTGTGAGAGAGAGAGAGAGAGAGAGAGAGAGAGAGAGCATGTTCATGGTGTACAATGACAACTGTCACAGACCAACATTGTAGCCTAGAATAAAGCTCCTCATATGCACATGCATGTCAACTTTATACTTTACAGTCCATAGGAGAGAGAGAGAGAGAGAGAGAGAGAGAGAGGAACAGAAAAAGCTGGAGAGGACCATTCTTCTTACTATGTGTCTGTGGAATGGATAACATGTACAGTTTACCAATGATGCAACACACTCATAAATTCATCATCAGTGTGTGTTGAGAGGGCGGTGAGACACCAGTGGTAGTCAAGTCTAGCATAGCTGTGATATCATGTGGCATGTGGGTGGTCTAGCAAACAACGAGGCCACAGCTGCTAGCTGCTGCCATGATCAATTGTACCACGCTCCACGTGCTATGCATGATCTTCACTAAAGGATGTCCCAAGCGCCACTAAACTCTGCTTAAGGTTCTTAATAAAGGCTCTTCAAATTAGATTCGGACTGTCACAAAATTTTTTTTTTCTAAATTTTTCATTTAAAGTTTTATTGAGAACTAGTTCAAAAATATATTTATGATTGTTAAAACTTTGACAGTCCTTTCAATAGTTTGAACTATCAAAATAAATAATATATACAATTTAATAAACTGTCAAAATTTTGACAGTCCAACATATTGAAATGAAACGGTCCTAAATAAATTTTTGGTTAGTTCCGAGTAAAATTTTAAGTAAAAAATTTAGAAGAAAAAATAACAGATCAGCCTGAGTGTATTTTATAGTGCCACATTTATCGTCAGCCTGCTTAAGTAGGTTTCAAGATGTATAAAGTTTGGAACGTATCCATTTAAAGGTAAATGAAAGATTTACTGTCCCTCGGACTTTGCTGGGAAAAAATATCATATATACTATATTCTAAAAATGGCAAGAAAAACTAGTCAAGTTGAAGTCGAAGGAAGTCTTGAACCATGTATTCAATATTTATAAAAGAATTTATTGACCAATGGCGGACCGAGCTATTCGAGTTTAGATGGACTGGAATGAGCTAGAATAGTATTGGATGTGTAACTCATTTGAACAAGAAAAAAGTATATAAAATATGGGCTAATTAGGGTTTAGATTCTGGATTTTATACACATTTAGAGTTTAAGTCCTGACATGTTCAATTAGAAAGTTTAGATCGTGAATTTTATTTTTTATATACTTTTTTTTTCATTTTATTCTCACCATGAGTACAAGAGCAACAACCAACCCATGTTAAAAAGGAGAATATAATAGAAAAAATAAAACAAAAAATAAAAATTCAGAGTTCAAACATTTCAATTTGACATGTTATGACTTAAACACTAATCTGAAATAAAATCTAGGATCTAAAGACTAGTTAGCCCAAAAAAATAAATGGGAGTCTGGAACCTAACCCAGCCCCAAGAAATTACGCCCTTGCTACTGACAATTAAGCTATACCCAACATTTGGTGATTTTTTTTTTTTACATATCTACTATATTTGTCTTGTTTGCATTTTCAAATTTGAAACTAGCCTCTCTCACCAAGGCTTCTCGATCCGTCCATGTATGCAGCACTTACCCTATATACAAGGGCAGAACCAAACATGGGGTGGACTTTAATATATATGTTAGGATGAACAGGGGTGTAGACTGAGTCACATGAAAAATGAGGGAGGGTCGCAGCACTTGCATTTTTCTGTTGTTAAGACTAATAAGTGTGCTTACCCATATACATTGTAAGGGAGCCCTTGTTGAATCGCATAATGAGGGAGGGTCGCAGAAGGGAAAGTTGCTGCTGCTGCTGCAGCAGCAGCAGCAGTAGCAGGAGCTCCAATAATTCCAACTGCAGCTTGAAGCTGGCCTGCTGCACTAGCTGGGAAAGACTTCATAACCCTAAAGCTCCTCTTATTCCCTCCTGAAATAATAAGCAAATACAATAACCAAGTACATTATCAATAATAGCTAGCTAGATCTCGTGCGTAATATTTTCTCTAGGTTGTTTACAACATGCAACAATGTAATTAACATTACAGTGCAAGAATTAAGAGGATGTTTAAATATAATTTGAATATATTTTAATTAGAATTTGTTATAGATCTTTATAGAACTTTGGATATATGTTTAGATAATATCATATTTTTAATTTAAATATAATTTAAATATTGAATATATTTTAATTTAGATATGTTATATATATGTTTAAAAAAAATTGGATATATGTTCATGTAATTATAACAATTAAAAAAAAGTGGGAGATATACATATGGTGGTATTTAGAAGGATTATTACTTTTTAATTAATTAATGGAGGATATACAAACGGCTAAGACTGTTCATTTTTTGAGTCCGTTTCTATGTCAAATTATAATAGTACTAGTAACATGCACGTACGCGCATAAAACAAATATTAAAAATAATTAAAATTAAAATTTGTTATAGATAATGCTACCATGTGGAGGATCGAATCATCCAACGAAGAAAAATGCCTCCCACCTAGACCATATGAGTTAGAGGTGTTTAGCCATGGTTAGATAATATTAGGTAGTTAAACAATTAGTTCAAAATTATTTTTGTCTTAATTTTTAATTATGTAATAATATTCATACTGCTTTTTTCAAGCCTACGGGTAGATATATGTGTATATATTATTCTTGTAATATTGGTATCGTAAGTTAAAACTTAGCGACATCCAAGTTGCTACATATATTTAATTTAGATGACGGTTTTAAGAAACTAAATTAAAATGACGGCAATCAACAAGGAGAAGGGAATTGATTAATAATTAGTACAGGTACGTACGTACGAAATGAATTAGGCAAGGCATTTAATTTAATTTAATTTAATTTAACTTAATTATATACGTATAGACCTTGAGGTGGTAGTGTTGTAGCAGGTGTGGATCTCTGAACACCTAAGGAAGCAAGGTTGCAGTTAGCCCTTCTCTTATCGATCACCGGGGCAGGATCGACGCAGGCCCTCGTCGCAGCATCCGGCTCGGAAAAGGTCACCTGCACCAACATTATAATTACCATTTAATTAGACCTAATTATCATTTTCTTTCCAAACCCCGATCTTCTCAAATTAAAAGCTAGATCTCGATGAACAATTAATAATTAACTTCTCATAATATGCTTTAATTATCGTCGCGTCTATTATAATCCTGACTAATTCTAGATCTTGCTTAAATTAAAAGCAGTACGAACCTAGAAGAATATATTATAATGAGAAGGAAGGAAGGAAGGAACTCACAAATCCATAGCCTTTGGATCTTCCGGTGTTCTTGTCGGTGATGACGACGGCCTCCAGTATGTCACCAAACTGCTCGAAGTATTTCCTCATGGTGTCCCTCTGGGTCTCCCATGCCAGCCCTCCCACAAACACCTTGGTGTACGTCGTGTCGCCGAACTGACCAGCCCCCATGTTAATGGCTGCTGGTAGCACTGGACTCATGATCCTTTCCTTACTTTAATTTCCTTCCTTCCTTCCTCGATTCAATCTCTCTCTCTCTCTCTCTCTCTCTCTCTCGGAATGGCTGGAGCTTGACTATTGAGATGGAGGGAATGGAAGGTGGGAAGGGAAAGAAAAAGGAAAGGGAAAGCCTGTCTGTAGGGCTTTAGTCATCATATTTATGGAGCATGGCTTTATTATTAGTAGTGGCATTCATTATTGCACCCTAGCTAAGCTAGCTAGCTAACCTTAGCCCTAGTCATAATATTTATCTACAACCTAACCATTATTAGATATAATAGGATAATTGTTTGTAAATTTTTGACTTACCTCTAGTTTATTTACTATTACTAAGAATGCACTCCACAATTTTTTTTATAATGTACAAAATATTTCACTTTTGACGGAATTCGTCTAGAATTGACGGTCAATTCATTTGACCAAAAAAAATTGACGAAAATATATCTACCTTGTTTTCCTCTCTCTTCCTCTTCCTCTTCCTCTTCCCTCTCATCCCCCTCCTCCTCTCTCCCTCCCCGCCACCGCCGTTCTCCCCCGCTCCATCCCCCTCCCTGCCACCATCGCCGCCCCCCTTCCCAACCTCGCCCTCCTTCCCGACACCGCAGTCGCCCCCCCTCCCCTCCCCACCCCGTCCCCCTCCTCTCCGCCACCGCCACCGCAGCAGCGCCGCAGCAACCGCTCGCCGCTGCACCGCGCGCTTGCTGCTCACCGCTTGCTGTTGCGGCGCTGTTGTGGGGGCGGTAGTGGGGAGGGGGGCGGCGGTAGGGAGGGAGGGCGGCGACGGTGGCGGGGAGGGAGGCGGGGGTGGGGAGTGGGGGAGGGGTCGGTGGCGGAAAGGGGGGTGAGAGGGAAGAGGAAGAGAAAAATAAGAAAATGACATTTTCGTCAAAAAATTTGGTCAAATAGGTTGACCGTCAATTCTTGACGGATTCTGTCAAAAGTGGAAGATCTTGTACATTATAAAAAAACTGTAGGGTGCACCCTTAATTATGATAAATTAAGTGGGAGGTAAGTCGAAATTTCTCTAATTGTTTTAGTAGACCGCTAAATGTCGTAAGCAAACACAAAACCATGAATTTGAGCTCAGGGACGAAGTTAGACATTCCGTTTCGGAGGATTTGTGTGTGTGAAAAGTCTATCACATAAACTTGGCTCTAGTCTTAGTCCTTTTTTTTTTTTTTACTGTGAAGCCGAATTTAAGAATAATTAAAAAAAATACTATTTTATAGTAGTATTTTTTAAAAAATTGTGGGAACGGTTGACCCCAATTGCTACCATGTAGCTCCGTCCATGTTTGAGCTTCGATGGACTCGAGTGAGCTAGGAAATACTAAGTATTGGTTGGTCCATATAAAATAAAAATAAAAAAAAAATATGAAAAAAAAATAAAAACAAATTGGTGTCCCAGTCCAGTTTTTATGTGGTTCCACATCTGGTTGTAGGAATTGGACGGGAATTGTTATGACAGCATCTATCCAAAACTCATGTAATCCTTAACTCTCACTACGAGTGAGTATTGTTGCAGTTGAAAACCTTTAAAACAATATAAGGGTTCTTTCAAGAAAAGAAAAAAAAAAAAAACTTTAAATTAGTATAAGAGTTCTTTCAGAAAAGTGTTTGTTTCATAGTGTTGTGTTATGTTATTGATAAAAGTATATGATTAAAACCTCCGCTGATGTTATTAGTTTCTATTATTCATCAGGGGAGTGAAACTAATATATATGCCAAATATTTATATTTATATAATTTAATAAAAGAATGAATGCCATTGGAATATCATATTATGTTCCGGTGTTCCATCATGCAATGGCCCGCTTGAATTACTTCTCCCACCAAATTTCTCGTCGGCTCGTCCTTTAAGTTTTGATTTAAAAAGCAAAAGTTTGATGGTGATCAATCATATACCCTGTTGTTTACAGCAATGCTACGCTGGACGTACAATAATAAGACAGAGTAGGGACACGTGTCCTAATATATTCAGAGGGTCCGGATCGTCAGATACGACACCATCCAGATTATGGTTCATGAGATATTGATTCAAATTGAAAAGACTAATATGCAACTGAAAAGTAATTTGTTCATAAACTTCCAATTTACAAATTGTTTTCCTAAATTATTATAATTAAAGATATTTAGACAAAAACTGGAAAATTTGTTCCTAGGATATTTGAAACTATTATATTATAAAGGAAACAATGTGTTATCTTCCTCTAAAGTTCATCATTTCCATCGTTTCCCATTTATACTACATGAGCCTTTCTTGGCTCAGTGATAATGATGGCAGCCATTACAGCAAAATGTTCAATTTCTTTGATATACATGAACATGTGTTCTACCTTTTTCCATTTTCTTTTTGTGATGTTGAGTATTTATGACCAGCCCTTTCTTTGATTAATTACAATTAAAAATAAAGACGTATTAGAATAAACGCAAAAGATTTTTTATTTGTGTAATCATATAGTGGAAGGCAAATGTCTTATTTATACAACCCAATGAATATGTAATACTAATCTCTAAGCAATTTGAGACTAAAAACAAAGTGGAAATCCAACTCTTTAGTAACCCACGTTATAACACTTCCTCTTTGGATGACCACCATCTCTAAGCTTATTGTCTCGATAAATTTTGCAAAAAAAAATCCATTAGGACAAAACATGTGTGAAAGAAAAGAGTACAATATTTAGGATGATTTGGATAGGTGTTGGGCACGCTTAATGTTGCCTCATTAAAACCTTGTCAGAAAAAATCCAATGGAAAAAAATCCATGACTAAGAAAAAAGAGTACATGTTATATTCCATACAAAATGTATCTCCCCCTGAAAACAATCACTCCCCTTGATGATGTTGATCCTGAACAGTCAGCTGATGAAGACGTCGCATTCCGATTTCATGAACTGGTTTCTGAAAAGTTGACTTTGGCAACGATTTGGTAAATAAGTCTACAAGATTATCACTTGAGCGAACTTGTTGGACGTCAATATCAAAATTCTTCTAAAGTTCATGAGTATAGAAAAACTTCGGTGAGATGTGCTTGGTCATGTCTCCTTTAATGAATCCACCTTGAATTTGTGCAATACATGTTGCATTTCCTCATGAATAACAGTTGGAGTATCGGTGGTAGGGGAAAGGTGGAAGAAGCTATGAATGTGTTGAATCAACGATCTCAGCCAAATACATTCTCTACTTGTTTCATGGAGAGCCAATATTTCTGAGTGATTTGAGGAGGTAGCAATCATTGTCTGTTTGTTGAACTCCAAAAAATAGTTGCATTGCTATTAAGAAACACATATCCAGTTTGTGAACGATCTTTATGGGGATCAGATAAATAACCTGAATCTACAAAGCCAACTAGATTCGCGATGTCAGATAAACCGCAAGTATAAAATAATTTCATGTCGGTAGTTCCACGAAGATATCTCATCACATGTTTAATGCCATTCCAATGTCTGCGAGTTGGCGCTGAGCTATAGCTAGCCAACAGATTGACAGAGAATGATATGTCTGGCCTTGTACATTGTGATAGATATATTAATGGCACTAAGGTACGGTACTTCGGGTCCTAGCATCATTTCATTGTCGTCCTTAGGGCGATATGAATCTTTATTGATATCTAAAGATCGAATAACCATTGGAGTGCTAAGGGGATGAGCTTTATCCATATTGAACCGTTTTAATATATTTTCTGTGTATTTGGATTGATGCACTAAAATTCTATTAGTGCAATGCTCAATTTGTAATCCGAGACAATATTTCGTGTCTCTGAGATCATTCATCTCGAATTCCTTTTTCAGATAGTTTGCAGTCTCATTGATTTCATGTCTTGTCCCAATCAAGTTTATGTCATCGACATATACTGCAACTACAGTAAAATCCTCCTTAGATTTCTTTATGAAGACGCATGGGCATATAGGATTATTATCATATCCCTTCATTTTCATATATTCACTAAGACGGTTGTACCACATCCTTCCAAATAGTTTTAAACTGTACAATGAACGTCTTAGCTTTATGGAATGCATGTTCTTAGCTTTTGAGCTGGGTAGGTTAAATCCATCTGAAATTTTCATATAGATATCGCTATCTAAATCACTATATAGATAGGCTGTTACAACGTCCATAAATCTCATGTCCAGCTTTTTCTCAATTGTCAGACTTATCAAATAACGGAACGTTGTTGCATCCATTCCGAAAAAATACGTCTCTTCGTAATCAATCCCGGGTCTCTGAGAAAACCCTTGTGCCACTAATCATGCCTTAAATCGAGCGATTAACATGAAACCCCGAGGAGATTAACTTGCACTTTTCTAATGTGAGCTTATTGCTTCCAACATTAGAGGTGATACAAAGATACTCTTTGCTATCATCGTTCATGGTTTCAACATGAAATTCGTTCATTCGAATATCTCTAAAGCTGAGTAGATTTCTATTAGATCTACTAGAGAATAATGCATTTCGAATGACTAAGTGTGTTCCATTTGGCAACACAACATCGGCCTTACCATAACCTTCTATAATCTGCACGGGTCCAGCAATGGTGGTCATCTTGGTAGTTTTTGAGGCATATGTTGTGGAAAACTTCCTAGTTTTCAATATAGTGTGAGTTGTTGCACTATCTATCAAGCATATGCCATCATCATTGTACATACCTTTCAAAAACAAAAATTAATAATATATTAATATTCTACTAAATCGTTAAACTTGGCATATTGTCAATTATTACAACTTGATCTAAATCTAAATGAAACTGCTTCAAAGAAAGTAAACTACCTAGACTATTGATCATATAATGATCAATTTATTCAAAGTGGAAAGTAAATAAACTTAGATAAGCATACAATAAATATTCATTGACTTCGCCTATCATGGCGCTGAACTGGTCTTCCGAAATTGCGTTTACATCCTTATCTTGGAAGAAATCATTAAAATTCATGTGTGTTGTACCCTCCAGGAGATTAGTCTCCACACCCTTTGAGGCTTCATACTCGTCCACTATCTTTTGTGAGATGCGACAGTTTCGCATCCAATGGCCAGCTCTTCCACAACGTTTGCAAATATCAGTTGGAGCAGCTGTATTGCTTCCACAACGTTTGCAAATATCAGTTAGAGCAGCTGGATAAAAAATTTGGACATTGTTTCTTCGAGGATTAAATCTCTTATTTTTGAACTATGTATCGTCGTTCCTTGGACCCGGATTGTAGCCATTTCTTTGGCTTCCACGCCGTCCATGCCCTCCACCTCTGTGATTTTCTCGACCCCTATTATTGGTCACATTTTTTCGAGCACTAGTCGCATTCACTTCAACTGAAATTGGTACAGACACAGTTAGTCTACTAGTGTAGTTTTTGATTAATAACTCATTGTTTTTCTCCGCCACGAGTAAGACAGCAATGAATTCGGAATACTTCTTAAAATTTCTCTCCATATACGTCTGTTGTAGGGTCATATTAGTCGCATGAAATGTGATGAATAGTTTCTCTAGCATGGAATGATTTGTCACTTTTTCACCACATAACTTCAATTGTGAAGTAATCCTGAACATAGCTGAATTATAGGCGCAACTGTCTTATAATCTTGGAAACGTAGATTGAGCCATTCATGGAGTGCACCTGGTAGTATGACCATTTTCTGGTGATCATATCTCTCAACTAGATTATTCCATAACACCAAGGGGTCCTTGACTGTTAAGTACTCAGCCTTGAGATCATCGTGAATATGATGTCTTAGAAAAATTAAAGCACTCGCTTTATCTTGTGCAGATATTGGCTTATCAGTCACAATTGCGTCACCTAAGCTTTTGGCTTGAAGGTGCAATTCAGCATCCAATCTCCAGTTGAGAAAGTTCTGACCTTCTAAGTTTAGAGGCTTGAAATCATGCTTTGTGAGACTCGACATATTGCTATTACCGAAGTAGAGAATCCGCAAATGACGGCTTCACTAAGATGTTCTCGCTTATTTCCTTTCGTTAGAGCTTCGTGTTGATACATTTTAGAATAAACGTAGAAGAAGAAAGAAAAAAATAGGAGAAACGATCTCTTATTTGTGTAATCACATAGTGGAAGACAAATGCCTTATTTATACAACCCAATGAATGTGTAATATTAATCTCTAACTAATATGGGACTAAAAACAAAATAAAAATTCAACCCTTTAGTAACCCACGTTATAACAACATGTTTGTTTTTATGGGCTATTAGGAGAAACCAAAATTAGTTCCAGATGGCAATCAATCTGTAGGTTTATATGCTACAAATTTATTGCAAGGAATTCAGATCTTTTAGGGGACCACCTTCACGTAATCCTCATCTCTTTACTAACCATCATCCATCCAACCTTGGCCTTGACAATCATCTTCTCCCCTTCAATTCATAAGGATTGTCCAACTTTTTTCTCTTGTTGATCAACTCAATCCAGTAGTTCCGTTAGCTAGAACAAATCTACTATCTAGATGCCGCCAAAATCAGAGTACCAAAGAATTGCAATAACTCAATGCATTCTCTTCCGGTGTCTTCCCTGTTGTAATCTACTCAATTCCCATGTAGAGAATATCTCAATCGTTTGAGAGTTTTGCAAATTAAAAATTAAAATGAGTAACAACGATTTTTAAAGACTAATATTAGGGCACCTCAATGCTGATGTTAAAGGCACCACAGAAAAAGATTTGGACACTGCAATTTTAAACGTCGTTGAGACTACCAAAATTTTGACAATTCCGAAGACAGGCACAAGTTTATCTAGAATTGTTTGACAGTTCCCTCAATTTTAAGGACAGCCAAAATTTGCAAGAACCCGAGCCATAGCCATAAGCAAGATGAGCTTAACCTGGATATGGTTTTAGTGGGAGAAAGGAATCGGATTTAATATAACCGGTCACATATGCAGGACTAGTTCGGAAGTCCAATGTTGCATGCACAAAAGAAGAGGCAGTGTGCGCTCACAACAGAAATAGAGCATATTGTAGAACAAACAAAAATGATGGAATGACACCATCCATTTAAGACATTCCGCAAAGAGGTCAGCAAAGAGTTAGGTTGGCAAAGAGTTTACAAACATAGCAACTACATTCTGCAGATGACAATAATTTACCCATATGATATGACAACATTAAACCTAGGTGTACATAGTGGGTGAATTACCATAAGACACCATGCTTTCACCTATCCCATTCATAATCAGCGTCCGCAGTTGCTTTTGGCTCCCCCTGCTTGTTTAGATGAGCCGGGCTCGAGGAACCCTCAAACTGTGGCGAGATGATTCTGTCCCAGCCCAAGAGGTGTGGCAAGGCAAACTGCAACATGTAATGGAAGTTGGTAAAAATAACTCGTGGAAGCTCACAGACGGAGAGAATAGGTAATAAGGTACAATAACATGTTTTTGCTACTGTACTAAACAATCACATGGGTAAAGTATAGCAACAAGGGAGAAAAACTTTGGAGGGTGAATTGTCCAATGGGATCAGTGAGTGTCATTCTTATAGTGATGTGAATAATATTTACTGTGTTTGGTTGGATTTTTTTTTTCCATGGAAAATATTTCCAATCACAAATTTTCCACCAATTGTAGTGTTTGATAGCTTATACTTTCCATGGAATCATTTTCCATATTTTCCATAGAAAAATATTATTTTCCATGGAAAATGATATTTTCGGTGGAAAATAATGGCAATCAAACACCAAATTAAGTTTTCCATTAAAAAATTCAAATTTTCATGAAATTTTTTTTCTAGGAAAATAATTCCGTGGAATTAATTTCTTTTCCACATATTTTCCACCTTGCAATCAAATGCACCCTTTTAAGTTATTTGTATTTACCTCCTAAATTCATAATGTTATCTCCAGTACCCCCTAAATTTTTTTTAATTAGCACTACTATATATTCCTTTATAACCTGATAATTGTAATTAGTGTTACCCTAAAAAAATATCTAGTTTTAGAAAAATTGGGGGTAGTGCTAATTTAAAAAAAAAATGGAGGGGTAGTTGAGATAGCATTATGAATTTGGGGGTAAATACAAATAACTAACATTTATTCAACTATATGATAGGCAATGGAAAAGAGGGACTGGATAGATTGAAAGGACTGTTAAGTAATGCTAACAAATACCAGTCAATCACTAGCCGACTAGCAGCTGAGTACTATTTCCTTCTCAAATTTTTGTGGTTGCTACGCTGAGTTAGGTGAAAGGTTAAATGGAAGTAGATATACAAGTCAGCAGAATAAAGCCATTTGCAAATGGGCCAGTCTTGCACAATATTCAAACCAATATTAGCTCCATCAGCGAGCAAATTGAAATTTATGTTTTATGGTAGGATAACAAGCATATAACCTTGAAAGTGGAATATGTCAAAATCACTATAACGTTTGAGCTTAAAATATTATAAATTTCAAGATACAAACAATATATCAATTAATGGGCCTTATAGTGATTTTAATATTTGCATTTTCATTAAAAATAAATTGTAGTCTCATCTTTTTCAGTCGTCTATATATGAGCTTCCTTGAGTCAATAGTGAACCCAGCATGATTATTGGCGTCTTTGTAGTTGAATTCGTAAAAAAAAGGAGGTTCCCATACTGCCACGAGCCTCCCTCTTATGTTTGGGTAGGATCAAGATAAATGCATCATTACCCTCGTATACATGGTGAGTCTATGTAACACCCTAGAGAATCCCCTTTTTAATTATTAAATGCAAATTATATTTATAAACTGAATACAGTTTACTTTTGGAGTTTCCCTAATTTTTTATTAAGTTATAGAGTACTAGGATGAATAACCCTAAATAGATTTGTATGTGTCAACTAGGATATACAGGGATATAGTGGGATCTAGACCATAGAATTAGTGAAAAAAAATAGTAGTAATCCGACAATTAATTCCACATATAATTAGGATATATAGGGATCATGTTTTATTCTTAGCGAATTTAGAATCCTAAATCAGTTAGTAGAGTTTGTAAGTATATTTATACCCCAACCTAGCCTAAAATATATAAATAAAATAATAATAACTGTATAACATTTCCCTAATAATTTTACATTTCGCAATATACTGAGACTTTTTATGAATTTAATGTGTAATTATTTGGTTAACGGGCTAGCGGGTATTGTACGATTTTTTATCGTTTGTGGTTTGTTTAAACACCTATAAATAATAATATGACGACAGACCCCCTGTTTTATAGGGGGGGGGGGAATTCATGTCGCTCAAAGAATTATTCAACAAAATCCTAAGGAATATGACGGGTGATTGGAGAAGCGGTATTGTAATTGTAGTATTCATATATAAGAACAAGGGAGATATACGAAGTTGCAACAACTATCGAAGAATTAAGATTACGAGTTATACCTTGAAACTATGGGGGAGAGTGATTGAGCAAAGATGAAGAAAAGAGACCAAAATTTTAGAGAATCGGTTTGGAGATCTAATATGGAAGCAATTGAAGAAAAAAAAATTTAAATGAAAAGATTTAGAGAGAGAAATAGAGATCTACATATGCTTTTATTTACTTAGAGAAAGCTTATGATCGAGAGTTCCTAGGGAGGTCATGTGGTGGACTTCGAAGAATAGTCATATTGAGGCTATTAAGGATATGTATGACAGATTTACGACGACCTTGTGAACTATTGGAGGAGATTGGAACTTGTTCTTTATTACTATTGGCTTACATCTAAGGATCAACATTTAGACCATATATTTTTGCGATAGTTATGGATAAAATTACTAGGTTAACTAGGATGAGGTTCCACGGTGTATAATGTTTGTTGATGATATTGTGTTCGTTGATGAGAGTAGAGAAGGGTTTGATGGTCATATTGAGGCTATTAAGGATATGTATGACAGATTTACGACGACCTTGTGAACTATTGGAGGAGATTGGAACTTGTTCTTTATTACTATTGGCTTACATCTAAGGATCAACATTTAGACCATATATTTTTGCGATAGTTATGGATAAAATTACTAGGTTAACTAGGATGAGGTTCCACGGTGTATAATGTTTGTTGATGATATTGTGTTCGTTGATGAGAGTAGAGAAGGGTTTGATGCTAAAATAGACATGTGAAGAGAGACTTTGGAATATAAGGGATTAAGAATTAGTAGAATGAAGACATAGTATATGAAATATAATATTAACCCGAATGCATTTTAACCCGAAGCAAGAAGAAATGAGGAGGGAGTTCATATAGATGGACAAGAGATACTTAAGAATGATAGGTTTCAGTATTTAGGATCAATCATTCATCATAGAATTAAACACAATGGTTTAAATGGAAAGATTGAGAAGAATGTCAAACATAGAATTAAACACAATGGTTTAAATGGAGAAATGCTTCTAGAGTACTTCGTGATTGCAAGATACACCTAAAGTTGAAAGTAAAATTCTATAATGAGTGCTATAAAATCAAACATGCTTTATGGATCAAAGTGTTGAGCAATTAAGAAACATGTCGAAAAAGTTAGTGTGGCTGAAATGAGAATGCTAAGATGGATGAGTGACAATACACTAAAAAAAATTATAAAAAATGAGTGTATCCATATAAAGTTGGAGCTAGCGTCAATTGAGGACAAGATACAAATATTTGACTTAGGTGGTTTAGACATGTGCAACGCAAACCCATAGATGTTTCGGTACGGAGGAACAATGATAAAGTTAATAGAGCCTCTAGGACTAGAGGTAGGCCTAAACTAACATGGCTTGAAGTGTTATGGTTTGAAGTGTTAAAGAAGGAAGAGGATCTCCCGGTGTTGTTACCGTTACGGAGGACATGGCCCTTAACACAACCGAATGGAAGAACACGATTCAAACAACCGACCAGAAATTTGGGATAAAGGCTTTTTTGTTGTAGACATAAATGTTACTATTAAATGTTATGGGAGGTTAATTGGTTAAACAAAGGGTAGTTAAGTGCAAAAGATTGTAAATTTATGGTAGCAAACTGCATATGAATACAAGATAATAAGTTGCAAAAGTGTGCAAGATAAAGGCTTTTTAAAGTTCCAATTAGCTCAATGTACAAGCTAAAGGCATTTAAATGCCAATTAGCTCTTTCATAAACGTGTTTTGGTCCCTCCCTATAAAAGTTCTGCTTGGTAGGCTCTTAACAAGTTTCCAAGTTGTTGGTTCAATCAATCTTGGCTGGATTGCACCCCTAGTCATCACAGTAAAGAGTGTTGTCCAAAAGTTGAGAGCTCATTCATCTACACACTAATAAAGAGATTGTTGGTTAAGTGAGTGTTGGATCATAATGGCCATTCATATTTTAGACGCAAGTAGCCCTAGAGTCATCCAAAGATTTCTTGAGCAAATCTCGAAACTTGGAATAGTCCAAGTTCAACAACTAAACTCTTATCATACAGGACTATTTTCACCGTACCACTCCAAGCACGACCTATAAAGTTCGGCCTAGTATACTTCCCATAGCAATACCTTACTACGCATCTAAACATTTCTTTCATTCTCTTTCCTTATAGATTACCTTAACATTTTACACCAATAATCTACTAATCACAATCCTCCTCATGATACCTAGTGGTGACCATGACCTCCCACCATACTATTTGTTTGTTCCACTACTGAATACATCAGAGTAAATACGATCGGCAAAGGACGCTTGTATATAACATATGCAATTTAAAGATAAATCATCATCCAATCCTTCTCAATGGGGTCGGCTATAGAGTATTAGAAAGCTCCGAAATAGAATTGACAGTTTTTATGACCTATGACCGGAGTCAACTCGATAGTGTTTATGACTATTGGAAAGTAAGGATTTAATAACCCCTCAATCCCCACAAGTCCAGAGTATGGATGAGTGGCAGGGACTTTAACATGACTGGCGAAACTCAGATTCAAATATCTAAGGAGATGGGGATTTAGAAAATTACTCTGTTGCATGAATCCAGCTCCCAGACCTGTGGGGGTGTGTAGTGCAGAGACTTAAAATATGATGCAATTTACCTACCAAATATCATCACAAACATAATCCAATCCTTTTTCCATTAGCATTGTGCTGGTTGGGGAACATGATAAAGTAACAAAATATAGAACTGAATTTTTATGACCGTATGACAAATTGACGACCGTTATTGGGATGTCAATCCAATAAGCTGCTGTAAATACCTAGACAAGGCCAACAAAAACTAGGAGGCTAGTTGGCAACTAGGTAGACCTACCTATAAAATAATGCAGTTAAGCAAATGCAATTTCACGGTGCAGAAACATAACCGTTAGTGAGATATACAGGATTGTTAAAACATCAACTAACATGGTTAATTAAGCTTGTGTATGACTAATTAAGATTGTGTATGCCACTCTAATGTCGCAAATAAAGATGCAATTCATTACAATCCAAAAGTCGGGTGGCATATATTTCTAATTAGGATGAAGAATTAAAAAAATGAGCTTTTGCAAACTTACACTAAAAGCTGAACGTATCACTGCAAACTCAGCCTTTGTTACAGGTATAGAGACGCGCTCATTTGTTTTCAGTTGGGAGTTCATCACAGCTGCATAGAGAACATTAATACAATTTGGATTCAAGCAGCTAGCAGACTAGGAACCTATATCACAGAATTATGCACAATAATCAAAAAGAGGGAAAGCATGAGAATAAAATTGGCCTTCACACTACTTCTACTAGAGAAAATATAGAAAATAGGCACGTCAACGCTTGTGCATCAGAATGAGAGAAAGCATTTGTTTACCATTGCATGCATACCTTTAAGCATGCAAACTTTTGAAATTTAAATTCATTTTCAAAATTTGGGCTCCTCCAGCTTTTGAGATGACGGACGAAGCTTCAAATTAGTTTTTGTAGTTAAATTACTTCTATATATGTCTAGTCCATAAAAAAAGTATTCTCTAGTTTCCAAGGAAACTTCCAGACAACAGTGTACAAGCAAAAACTTTCAGAAAAATTCCCAGTGCAATTATAACATCTAATATGAAAATATTCTTTATAAATAATGGCGGCTGATTTTGTAGATGACTAATAGGAAATGATGGATTTGGTTAGTTGGGTTATTGGGTTTGGGTTTAAATTAATACGAAGGAGATGGGGAACTTAACTTTTAAAACAAAAAGGCTGGAGAAAAAGAAATAACACCAAGCAAGCTATGCAGCAAAACTCAATAAATTTCTCCAAAATTTCCATGAATTAAAAAGGTTCATAACCACCTTATGTGCTAAACTGCTAACTGGTGCTATTTCTTATGGCCACAAAGCTTGGCCTTCAAGCAATGCTACTCTCGAACAAAACAGAAATGCCAACAATGAAGTTTGGAGAGAAGATATACGAGAAAAGAGAGTGCAATGACTTGGTCACTATGTTACACCTCATGTGTATTTATATTAAAGAAAATTTGAGTTGCACCCCACTTTTTTTTACCATAATTCAAGGTGCACCTCACTTTTTTTTACCATAATTCAAGGTGCACCCCACCAACTTATCATAATGTACAAAATTCTCCACTTTTGACGAAGACCGTCTATAAGTGATTGTGAACTCCTTTGACCAAACATTTATGACCAAAATATCCCCATGTCATCATCATCTTCCCTCCGCTTCATCTTACATTTATTGATCAATGGCGGAACCTACAAAGCAGATTGTTTGTTTTTGCTGATGTATTCGTTGTTTGTTTTATAAATACGTTTTCGTCGATGTTTTCGATGGATTTCATTAATTGCCTTCATCGATTTACGCATTCATATCGAATTCTGGGAGAAAGAGAGAAGTAGTGTATTGATCCTCGATTACTGCAAATGCAGGTGACTGCATAGGAGAAGTTTGATCAAAGCGTTGGAGTTCACTCTCTCGGCAATTCTCGAACAGTAAGTGACTTTGATCATTTTTTTCCTTTATCTTCATACTTAAAAATGAATCTCTTATGTTCCTTGTTGTGTCCTTCGATCAATGATATCTTAATAAAAAGAATCAAGATAAAAGAGAGTAACCATATTTATCATATAGAAATATGGTTTATCATAATATTGTTTGATTGTCAAGTAGAAATATGTATTATGGTACTGTTGTTAAATAGATATGGAATCGTGGATAAATGTTACAAATCTCTAGTATGAAAATTTGAGAGATGGCTAAAAGTAGAATACACAATGAGAATATGCATAGTTATATCGAATTTTTGTTATCTTGCATATGCTATATTTTAAATAACTAAGTTTCTTAAGCATGCATGGTCATAGATAACTTGTGCACAAGATGTTAGCAAGGTTCAAAGCATCAGTATCGGAATCGGTATCGGACCATTTCTATGAGTATCGGGATCGGCGGTATCGATAGTATCGGCGGTTTCGGATCGGAGTATCGGATTTTTTGGTATCGAAAAGCAAACAACTATTAGTAAATTATTAACATTTTAGAAAATATATTTTATACATTTATGCATAATTTAAAATATTTCCCATGTTGTTTCTTAGAATTTTTGAAATTGAATGAAACAGTAGTCCCCCTTGTCGATTGATTTATATGCGATACATAAGTTTTCCTCTTTTATATGCTTTTACAATTTTACTATGCTTTTACACCCTTGCTAATTGGTATTTTTAATTCAATTTTCTTTGTCGAATTGACCGAAAAAGAGACCTCTAATGTTGGTATCGATCAGTATCTATCGGTCGGTATCGAATCGAGACATGCCAAACTGTTTCGATATCGGCCGTATCGGATCGGTATCGACCGATACTTCAAACTATGGATTTTAGTTCCTCAAACGATATATGCAGACAACAGATACTGTAATGTCCCGCTCCGCGTTGTGGATTGGACAAGCTTGTTAGCTCAAAAGGGGGCTTGGATTGACTTGGATTCATGCGAAAACATCATGCAGAGTTCTTTGTGATCGGTGTAATACCTCACTCCGGACGAAGACATTGTGTTGGATTCTCAGTTTGTATTGGCTTGGTTGGTTTGAACGGTGCAAGAAATCACGAAATTTGATCGGTAATGCATACTTGCTTAATTTGGTCGGATTGAATGGCTTATGGAGCATGGCTTGCTCGTATGATTATACTAGTTAAAAAGATCGTACATCACATCAAATTGTGCCTTTGAGAAATCATGTGGTATCTGCTTAGTCGAGACAGAAGGCAATTCTTCATGGTGGATAGTCTTGATCCTTCTTTTCTTTACCTTCACACTTGATAAAATAATTATTTTAGTCTTTGTTGTGCATGTCATGCTTGTTAATGACAAGTAAAAACAACCAAGATAAAAGAGATTAGTGTTGTTATTGTATAAAAATATGGAATGTTGTATCTGTTGTTATAAAATATGGATATCATATTGTTCATGTGAACAGGTGAAATATTGTATTGTTATTGCAGGAGGTAAGAGTGTGGTAAGGTGCAACAAAATAGTCGAAATAGTAAGAATGGGATGCGGTACCCACAAATTTGTGATAATGTGGTGCGGTACCAAGAAACTGTTTGGAAGGAATACGATGTCCGGAATGTTTGGGACCTATGGATCGTCAACTAGAACATTGAATGAGTATATAGATATCGCGAGAAAGATTGGTTGTGCGAGTAGATATGTACATTACTTTATTTATGTTTATGTACCGTGCATATGTTTATAATTAAATTGTTCATGCATTTATATGGTCATGGATACCATGTGCACAAGATTTGACTTTCCTTAAACGAACCTCGGTACACCGGGACCGATTCGGCCTAGGAAAAAATTATATGGAACGTGCATCACACGGGGTATTGTGGGACCTTTAGTGGGACTAGCTACCCGGACTAGAAGGGTGCATCGCAATACGGGTATTTCGGGACCTTCAATAGGACTCGCTACCCGCACGCGAAGAAATCGTTGTCTTACCAGAGAAATAGTCCAAGATAGATTGTGGTATCAGTGACCGTTATATAGTTAGATTGTATGCTAATATCAATCTGCTTGCAGGCTGATCAGATATTTTGCAGGGACGAGTGCCCACCACATTATATTTTATGAGGCTAACAATTGATGCATGGACACACTTGTCACACATGTATATATTATGAATGGTAATATTGTTTGCAGAGAAGGATAACAGCCTTGAGTAAGATCATTGTGTCAAGCGACACATCTATGTTTATGTATATATTTGTTTGTTGAACTGTTTACTAATGTCATATTTATGTTTTGTATAACTGCTTATGAAATATTAACTGATTCTAAGTCAAGATTAGAAAAACCATATAATAATTTTACATGCTTTCACATAACTACAGTAATGATTTAATTGAGTTTTTCTAGAGGTCACTCACCAGTGCATTCAATATAGCATTCAATATACTAAACCCCCTCCCCCTCCCAAGGTGCATAGTTTGCTCGAACGTGTTGAGACGTTGGAACTCAGATTGGCAACTTGTAGATATTTGGCCGGAGATGAGTTCTTTTGTATATGGACATAATGTATAGAACATCATTTTTTGTATAGTTCTTGAATTGTAAGCTTCGTGGCATGTTTCATTGTATTGAGAGAACGAGTGCTTATAATCGATTTGTTCTTTTGGCCCCGAGACATTGTGATTCCGCTACAATATTATCAATAAAGAGAAATATTTTTTATATCTTGTGTCTATTCAACTTTTCTGCTGATTTCAACTTTTCTGCTTATTTCCGCTGCAATGGCTTTGTTTATGAGATTTCTATCGATCGTGATTCATCTACGTCCATTGGCGACTTTCGGATTCTGCGGAACCGGAACGTGACATATAGATGTGCTAACGTACTTGCACGAATAATTCGAAAACTTCCAGTGGGGCTGACTGCCTGCGTTGAGAGGATCGTCGTCTTACCAGAAATATTGTAAGATGGCTTATGGTACCAATTACCGTCATATAGACAAATTGCATAGCTAATATGTCTTATGCAAGTAAGAATATGATAAGTCATGTTTGAAGGAAAGAACAATCGACTGTGGATAAGAATCACAGTTTGGTGATACATATTATGTTATTACATTCAGGTCTTATGAATTATTAATTGAACCAAGAAAAGAAAGATCACTAATAATATTGCATGCTTTCACATGATTATTGTGTAAATTTTGGTGAGTTGGATTAATTTACCGCTCAAAGGTGCATTTTATATGTACTGGCTCACGTCTCCAAAGGTATTGGGAACCAAGAAGACGTACAGAGCGCTGAAGGCTCGTTCAACTGTGAAGAAGTTTTATCCATATTTTGAAGCTTCCTAATTCCATTTTGAAGATTTTCGTTGAAGGTGTTTATATTTTAGTTCTAGTAAAGGAGTATAAAGTATGGAACGATGTATCTCATATTGTTTTAAGTTGTAAGACAAGTTCGGCACTCTTTTACTCGGTTGTTTAAGAGCCTATGTATCTATTGTAAATTATTAATAAAGAGTTATTTCTTCGATGTTATAATGTTATTCAATTTCTCTATTTTATCTAGTACAAACGTCTAAAAAAATAGTTTACAAAATGTACACGAGCACGTCTTGTACAAGCGCAACTTAGGCTTGTACAGCATCACGTCCGGTGGCAACTTATCGATTCGACGAAATCGAGACGTGACACAACTTGGCCAAAGACGGATGGCCCAAACGATAATGCCACTGCAACGGAGAAGTAGAAACTGAAGTAAAAGCATTTCCAAGTAAATCCAAGTAATAAATCACATCTCTTTCATGCCTCGAACTAATTATCTTTTTTGTCCTGAGGTCTAGAAAAAAAAATTGGAAGAAAAAAAGATGTTACAGAATATTGAAGAGATTTGATTAATTTGCTCATACATAGCAAATTAAAATAAAAAATAGACATAATGAATCAGATAATGATAGTGCTTAACTAGGGTGAATGGCACATTTTCCAAGCACAAGACCATTAGACCCATCAGCCAAGATAATGTTATGTTTCATAGAACTAAGATTATTAAAGAAAGTTTATACCAGACATGTGAAAACTTGCTCCTGAGTCAATAACCCAAGAGATAGATGGTGAGGGGGTTGCCACAAAGGCATAATTATCTATATGCGTCATGGTTGCAGTAGGTTGGAAGGCGGGTACCAGCAAGGGCGTTCAACTTCTTAAGGATCTATTCAAATAGAGATGAGATACCGGAAGTTGAAGTCTTATTGAAACCGGAAGGAACATCTTTAGGAGCAGAAGTGGTAACCTGGAACTGCATATTTTTATCATGCACTTGATGTGCATACTCTGGTTTAACCCACTTGTCTCGACAGTAGTCTTCGATGTGGCCGAGTATTCCGCAATATGTACACTTACGTGGTTAACCACAGCCACCATTACGACCATTGTCTCTACCACCATGTCCACCTCCTCGACCACCATGTCCACCTCCTCGACCACCACCATGTCCACCACCACGACCGGAGTAACTAAGGCAGAAGAGTCATTACTTGGCACCACGAAAATCTGTCCTAGAAAGGAACGACTGAGAGAGGAGAAAATATTTGCCACCGTAGGATCCGAGTCTTATAAGGTTCGAGCACTAGATCCAAGACGGCTAGGATAATTGAAATATTAAACTCTTCATTTTATCGCTGAGCTTCCTTTAAATCAGTGTAGTCAAAGACGAGCCTCAGGCGCGCCTAAGGCGCGCCTTGCTCCTAAGCGCAGGGGCAGCGCCTCAGAGCACTCCAGACGGGACGCAATTCTTAAGGCGCACATAAGGCGCGCCTTTTCCGAGCGCCTTGGAATAGCTAAGGCGCGCCTTTAAAATCTTGTGAAAAAAATAACATGTTTAGACTGTTTTTTTAACTATTTTACTGTTTTTAGACTGTTTTTTGAACTGATATACTTTTTTTTTACTGTTTTCTCTCTCACTCACTCAATTCAAAGTGATTGTAACCTAGACATGGAAGACTTTGAAGCACACATGTTTATTAATATAGAAATCTGATGTGAATATATATATATATATATATATATATATATATATATATATATATATATATATATATATAATTTTTGCGTCTCGCGTCGCTCGGACGTGCGCCTTAAATGCGCCTCGGGCGATTTGGACCCTTTGCGCCTCGAGTGCGCCTTGCGCCTTTGACTACCTTACTTCAAATCAGCAGTAACATGATGATATTGTAACAGTTTCTCCCACAAAACCTTCTTTGAAGCCGGATATTCATTCGTAGGCTTTTCATTATGCTTTGTATTAAACAATAACTCGTACAACTCATAAATACGGACCACATTCCGCTTTTACGAATATGATTCTTTCAGAGATGCCCAAATCTGATTGGAGGATTCACACCATTGAACATTAGAGGAGATTTGTGGCTCCATACTATGCCACAACCACAACATAATGTATGCATTAACACTCATCCAATCCTTATACTCAATGAACGTTTCATACGGGTGTAATGCCCCGCTCCGCGTCGGCATTATGTATCAAGGTGAGTGGGCAGAACTTCGTTCTCTGATTCTTGCACGCCTTAATAATAATCTAAGTTTTTGCTTGCAATATTTTCATAAGAGAATGATAGAACCTGTCTTGCATGTTAATGAACGAACTCACATAGCTTGTCTTTGAAACGATAAGTCTGCTTAACTAAGTATCCTGAAATGCTTGTCTATGAGTGCATGAACATGTTCACTATCGTCTATGCTTCGAGAAAACCATATCGTGCCTAAATGTGTTCAAGTGATAAGGCGGCTTGCCCCCGCAACAACGATAACTGTTCTAATGGTTCATCTCGTTTGCATACTAAAGTTTATTTGATAGTGTTTTCATGCATTCGCATCGGTCGGACAATGGCTTTTGGTGGAGAGATGAACTGCATGTGTCATTAGCCACCATGGGTCACACAGCTGTCATTAGCATCAGATGAATGAGTCATTGGTATGCTGGTCCAACAGCTGCCGATCCTGAGATACTCGGGGACCCCCTGCATATAGCTAAGTTCATTGTGTTGGCTCTGATACCATTCTGTCACGCCCCGGCCCCTCGGTTCTCGCGGGGCCGAGACGTGACAACGGGGAGGTTCGAGCAATGGATCCAAGGCGGCTAGGATAATTGAAACATTAAACTCTTCCTTTTGTCGCTGAGCTTCCTTCAAATCAGCAGTAACATGATGATATTGTAACAGTTCCTCCCACAAAATCTTTTTTGAAGCCAGATATTCATTCGTAGGCTTTTCATTATGCTTTGTATTAAACAATAACTCGTATAACTCATAAATATGGACCACATTCCGCTTTTGCGAATATGATTCTTTCATAGATGTCCAAATCTGATTGGAGGATTCACACCACTGAACATTAGAGGAGATTTGCGGCTCCATACTATGCCACAACCACGACATAATATATGCATTAACACTCATCCAATCTGCATACTCAGTGAACGTTTCAGACGGGGTTCTTCTGTTAAAAACTTTAACTTCTTCACCCTTGCCACTACTTTGATAGACTTCGCAAAACAAGATAGTTCGCACCATTGAGTTTCGCCGATGTAATCGATTTTTTCAATTCATCATTATGAACAACAGTAAAAGGAGGACCACCCACACTACCATCAACAGCACTATTAACCTCACCAGAAGATTCAGTCTCTACCATACTTGCAGATGCAACTGAAAGACGAGATCTCTTGAACCCTAGATCTCACAACGAACGACAACCGACAACGAACGACCAACAGAGATCTATATAAACTGTAGATCTCACAATCAACAACGACTATCAACCACGAACACTGAGATTTTTAGAAACCCTATATCTCATAAACCATGAACGATCATGAACAACCAACGATGAATTACGAAAACAAGACAAAAAAACGCAACCATCAAACGTCTTGAAAAATATGTGAAAAACAGGCGAAAAGGATGAGAAGAGAGAAGAGAGAGAAGAGTATGAGATTTGCAATACCTTCAAATTGCTCTGATACCAAGTAAAGATTGGAGAAGATAGAAAGAAAAGAATGAGAGAAAATATGAGGAAAGAGTGCAAGGGATAAATCTCACACCCACAATTACTTCATTGTACTGATAAAAATGATAAATAATAATAACTCCAACACCAACAAACATGTTTCTAAATATAACATGTCGCAAATTTAGTCCATGTGCTAACTGCTAACTCATGCTCACGTAGTTCATTAAGAACGATCTTAGTAGGTAATGGGATGTGGATGGGTCCTATTTGTGAGACCTAGTGGAGAGGATTATTAACCTCTTTAACAGCTCTGAATGTGTCCATTTACATTCCATAAGGGAAGAGAGATGGGAACTTTCCCATTCACAATATGTTCCAGTTATTTGCTCAGCCCAAAAGTATGTAGATTTTTTTGGTTCAGGGAGTAATTATGAACAAAATGTGAAACCTGCAGATTTGGTACGTGTGAATCGGTTGATAGAATGCAAGGGGTCATAGAATTCGCCAACCTTGGGTTAACTGGCCACGGGATAAGAATGTAAGATCCTTAATCACTCTACCACCAAACTATGGTTAAGAACATTGTTAACCCACTATCTAATGGTATCTTATGGATGTCAAAAGATAAGTGCCCAAGAAGAATAGAAGAACCAGTTCATCAAAACATCTGAAGGTTCCAAATAGAACACATAAATTGCCTGAAAGATTAAATGTGCAAAACCATAATCATGATCAAACCGTACTAGCCAAAAGATCTGAAGGATGTCAAAAGATAAGTGCCCCAAATTCTTGGCCCCATACTAGCCAATCCATAATCAAGCCCCTTTAAATGTGCAAAACCAGATAGATATCAGATCCATTCTATTTAAAAGGCTCAGAAGGCATGACTAACACAGCAACCTCATCCAATCCAAGTCAATGATCTTACAAAATTCAATTGTGGACTCCACAAGTGAACACAAATTAACCACCAATTTATGTAGAGCATGAACACAACCAAGAGAAACAATTCAAATATCCTAATGCAGCTTACCATACTTATCCTGTATCCAATACCAAAAGATTTATCTGTCTTTGGTTAAGTAAAAAAACTCAACTTGCTAAATATATCCCGCATTCTACTAAATTGTGTTTCAACTGAAATCCAGAGTCCGTGGAGTCGTGGCCTGTTGGTTACGATGGGGGGCTCCCGTGGGGATGGGCACGGTTCGAATCCCCCCTTGGGAACTTAGTTCCTAACCCAGTGGAAAGGACATATCCAAAAATAAATAAATAAATGAAATCCAGATTCCTAAATTTGCTGAAATCTAGTTTCAATATATTCTTCTGAGTAAAAAAAAAAAAATTGATATCATGATTTGGTTATATGAACCTAGGCTGCACGAACAGGAATATAACATGACAAGGTAAGGACACAGAAATGGCACCTATATTTTGGTGTGCCCTAGTTTATTTTGGAGTATTCGGGGCACGACAAGGCCTAGATTTTGGAGTTTACGTGCTTCCTAGGTTCTACATTTTCACCCCAAAGTGTACAACAAGTGGGGAAAACACAACTTAATTAGCTTTCCGCATTTTTGAAACAATACAAAAATAAAAATGTTTTGATATTTGTCCAGAAAAGATCCAAAGACATACTTGTAGATGGTAAGACAAAAACTTCAAAGTTCAAACACCACGCAACCTGAACACCTCTAAATATGTATCCATATTCAAGAACATGATCTATGGTATCAGATAACAAGCCAGTCAAACAGTTCGTGTTCGACTTTGTTTTCAGCTTGCATCAGGATCAATTAAAAAAAAACACAAACTTTTTTAGACAAATAAAAGAGACTACTGAGCCGAGGGAGTTGGCTCGATATCATAGAAAAGAAGCAGCCAAACTCCAATACCTCAGCAAGTTTGTTCAACTCAAACACACACAGTACAACACTATTTAGACACAAATCCAAATTGTTGCTCCAAACATTGTTGTGAGAGTCCAACTTAATCACCAGATAATAGTGCAATGATCTCAACATGCCTTTCATTGCAGGGACACACACACACACATAATTGCCACTTGAAAATGTTATGAAAGTTCAACTCATCACCAGATAATAGTGTAATAATCTCAACATGCCTTCCGTTCCACGGATACAAATATATTACAGAATAAAATACTGAAAGTGCGATATGGACACAACGCATTACATCCAGACATTAAGTAGTATATTTGACTTGCCAAAACACCAACAATATAGCAATCAAGTAAACAGGAAAATGTGAAGAGAAAGAATTAGTTAAAATAGAAAACATGTTAATATGCTACACTATAAACTACAAAGTTTTAACACAACAAAGGTAAAGAAAGAACAGAAGTCTTACATAGGTGAAACATATAGCCACTTCCATCAGTAAGTGGAGCGATTGCTAATGTTTTCTTCACTTGCCCCTCGAGACTATAAACAGTAGCATATAAGGAAAGCAGTAAATAGTAAAATAAAGACGATGACTTTTCATGCTGAAGACTGTATAAATGGCTCACCGCGACTTCAATGAAGGGTCATGAAAAAATTCACAAGATTCGTCAGAGCCCAGGCTTACCAAGCATCCAACTTCATTAGCTGATAAAGCAAATAGCTAAACATGTTGCTTATCAGAATGTGAATCACCATACAAAATAGAAAATACTTAGCATGATGGATGTGTCTAATGGATAGTTAGTCCCCTGGCTTATGTTTTAATTAGATGCATCCGAAAGTTTTCCATATAAATTATTGTCTCCTTGGTTGCATGAGCTAACCTAAATGAGCACAAAAGTAAGTCAGCCGACTCCCCTACTGGCCTTATACATTCTGTGGCAAAGTCCCTCTAGTGCTCATAGCTATCTCCGCAATGAATTGGACACCAACACAGAGAAGTCATGCCAGATTGACAACTGGACATAAAACTTTCCCTTCTTTTGTGGAGCTTTCTCGTGTTGTATAGCCAACCCCATTTTTATGGGTGAAATCTTGTATTATGATGTGTCATATTATATACTTAGTTAGATATGAATTTAAGCAACTAGTCTTCCAAATTAACAAATACGTTAAGAACTAATAGTAATGTTGAAAATAAATGATTGACAAAGTAAAAGACAGCTCAAATAGGTACAGATATATGCACCTGCCTCCTTTCACTATCATACTTCCTTGGACCAATGGCAGGCATGAATTTCAGCATGACTGTACCCTTCCTATCAACTACAGAGGTTCCAGACTGTCAAGAATTAAAAGATACAATATCAATGACAAAGACAACCTCTCACTTAAAACACATGCAGGAAATTGAGAAGAGAAAGCGCAACCTTACATCCATCTTACTGAATGTTGGAGGAATAGGATACACAAAAAGTGCAGCTTTCCCCTTGAAAATGGAGTACGCCGCTAATGTTCTATCTGAATTGTTCCCTACAGAACAACAAAACAACATAATAGATAAATAAAACCAACCAATAGTTGGAGTAGCAGATAAAGCAATGTGGTCAGATGTAAGGTATAAAGAAACGTGATCAGATTAGATTCTGTTTATACCGTCATTCCTCGAATAAGAGGTAGCGGTTGAAATTCCAAACCGGGAAATGAAGCTATTCGACCATGAAAGGTCCTTAACACCATCAATTTTATCAGTAAGAAGAATGGTCCTCCAGGCCAGTTGGTTCCTGCTTAAAGTGGATAAACATTAAGATAACATGACTTATCTATCATACAACATGGTGAGAAGTATGTAGGAAAGATATAAATGAATATTTAGCAAAGGTTTACACCATATTATTCTGGAGATTGCATGAGTGAGGGATGTTCAAGTGGGCTATTTGGAGTGAGGGATGTTCAAGAAGTGCAAAGTGTAAAACCCATGGAATTTCTGACACATCAAAAAGTGCCAATATTTGGCCCCTTACTTCCTCCACAACTTCTTCAAATCTGTTTGGATTGAGAAAGTGGTGGGGATAGAAGGAGAATATATATATATATATATATATATATATATATATATATATATATATATAAGTGAGATGGGTTCCAACCTCCGAGCAAGCGGATGAGAGAAAATATAGCAGGAAAAGGCTGACGGGTACGAAGAGGGGTATAAACCACTTTCCCACCATTCTCCTTAATCCAAAGACTGGAATTGGTGGGTAAGATGGACACTTCCATCAAAGTCCCAACTTACACTGCCCTCAATCCAAACACGCCCTAGGTTCCACATAAATTGAAGCACCATCAAAGACTTAATCCAATATCATGAGAAGTATTTCAGTATTAATATGCAAAAACTTATTTACCAAGGTGGGGTAGTCCATATATATGTCTGTCTCTTTTGTGCTTGGAATTCTAGTATTACTTCTACCAATTTTGCGACCATAGATATGCTTTGAGATTTGGGTTACAAATGATTGGTATCGCCAGAAGTAAATCAGTAAAAGAGGGATACCAATCACAAGGTACATCACAATGCAATGTCAAATTGAGATTCATATCATTATTATGTTATCCTAACATGTAGCATATAGTATCTCGTATCGTAAGATAAGTTTATTCCGTCTGCAAATTGATCAAAGAATGAAGTGTTCAAATTTTAACCTCTCACCATCTATACTTCACTGGGGTTTTAAAGATACTCGGAATGCAGGGGGTTTTAAAGATACTCGGAATCTGCAATTGTTGGAATTGCCAATATAAATACTCATGCAAAGGACCTGATACCAAATGGTGGAATGCGGTTGCCAACCATAGAGATTAAAGATATTTTAGTTTCCCCTTTTATACACTTAATTCTTTTATCATTCTAATGTGATGGCCATACGACTCCCATGACAGCCACGCAACAATGACGGTCACCACAGTCAGATTGCTCTCATCCTAGGAAGCACGGGCACTCCAAAAAAGTGGGCCATGTCATGTACGACGTATCGGATGTGTACCGGACACACCCCGGACACTACAGGACACGCTAGTACACTACAGGACATGCCATGTCTGTAAGTCTGTATCCTAATCGTACCATGCCGTATGTGTCCCTGATCATCGCTCACTCTATCTCGCTAGGGTGCATCCCTCCAAATAGCAGGAAACAATAATAATCTATTCTAGCAAATCAATACACAAGAATCGGCAGGAGTAGAAAAAAGAAAATAGAAAATAGAAAATGGAAACGAACAGAAGAGAACAGAACAGGATGCCCTAGTTTTTTAGGGTTAGGGTTTAAGTTGAATCATGAGGAAGTACTCAAAATGAAGAACAAGAACTAAGGGTTAGGCTTTTTAAGTTGAAATCAATAAAGATCAAGAACCAGAAAATAGCATTAGAGTTTCTAAGTTGAAGTCGACAGAAAGTAGTAAAAGAATGATGAATAAGAATTTGGGGTTAGGGTTTAGAGTTTGGTCTTGCCTGGGGAAGAAAGAGCGGGATAACCTCAACATTCTATTTTCTTTTCCTGCGGAAGAATGAGATGGATTATGTGTGCTTTTCTAAAGAGGACTTGGAGAGGACAAAAGTGACCAACCCAAATTTTCTTTTTTTAAGAAATATTTTAACAAATGTTCCGTTAAAAATAAAAACTACTATATGCCAACACTTTCTTAAAACCTAGCAAATACTTTCTTTCCATTCTAAACAATATTTAAATTTTTAAGATATATCCTGCTATTTAATTAAAATTTTAATTATTTTACTTAATGAAAGTATTTTCTAATTTTTTTAAAGTGAAAAAATTTACTAAAATATTCTTTTTTTTATTTATTCTTTTCTCCTTCATATTTTGCGGACGGCTTGGTTACTTTGTTTTGGCCATAATATATATATATATATATATATATATATATATATATATATATATATTTCGCTTCCTCGTTCCTCTTCACCACTCTAGCTTTTGGTTAAAAAAAAATAATAAAAAAAGTGAATATTGAAGTCTAGAGCTATATCCTCATTTTGACATCCAAGAAAATATTCCAATTTCTTTCTCTGAGGTGGAAAATTCGATTTTTTTTTTCTTTTGCTTATTAAATTACTAATTTAATCATTTATTATATTGGCTATTTACTATCTTAATAATTATGTAGTAATTAAAAATTAATAAAAAAATAGAAAAATTAACAAATAATATTATTTCTTAAATATCATTTCATTACAATCCAAACATAGGAACTACAAAAATTATATTTTCCAACTCACTTCAACAATAATCAAAACACCATTTTTTTAGATTTTTCAACTTCAAACATCAAATTCTTCAAAGCACAAAAATGAAGGAAATGAAAAAATATATATATAATTCAAATTTTAAGATAGTAAGAATTGTCAAAATTTTGACAGTCTTAAAAAAATAATACTGTTAAAATTTTGGTAGTAATGTACATATTCAGAATTGTTAAAATTTTGGTAGTCCATATAAAATCATGACTGACAAAATTTTAGCAGTCTTTAGATAGTAAAGACTGGAAAAAAATTAGACACTAGAACTGTCAAAAATATGTTGTCCCTAATCAATTTTTGTAGTGTCTTTATCATTTGCATAAAGTAAAAGGAAAAAATAAAGTATAATTCAAATCTTTTAATATAAACAAAAATATTGCTAGTGGATCATTGAGAAACATTCGGAAAGATTGATGATGGAAAAGAAAAGGGTAGTCATGTTTCAAGTGAATGCTGGATGGAACTTTTGCTTTTGCATATATTATTCTCAAACCACTGACATGAATTTATATAGGGGTTGTTTCAAGGACAATCCTCTTTTCAGCACAGGCGGCCTTGAGATTTTGGAGGCATACATAGAAAAAAAAAATCAAAAATTGATCTCTATAAGTAATTAAAAAAAATTACAAATAAAGTGAATAAAAATATAAATTTGAATAAAAATATAAATTTTATACATAAACTAAAAATGATGATACGATATAGTATTCAATAGGACTATGCTAGGATTACAATCAAATACCTACAACTCTCTTACAACCGTCACGTGGCGCCCACAGGACGGCCATGTGGCGGCCGTCCATTAGAGGAGGAGGGGAGAGATGGAATCCGGTGGCTGTCCGAATGGTCGTCACGTGGCTGGAACGTCACGTGACGGTCGTTCATTGAAAAAAAGTGAGACCGAAGGGTGGCCCACATAGCAATGGACGAGAGGGTTGTAAGAATGTTGTAAGCATTTGGTAGTAAACTTAGCATTATTGTATTCAATAAGATTAACTTGAAATAAAATTATAAATAAATTGGAAAGATGAGTGATGAATTGTTGAATAACTTACAAGTGGAGTGGGCCAATATATATTGACCATAGGCTGCTCCCCAGCATCTTTTCCGTGCATCCTTGAAATTTTTGTTAATTTGCAATTTTTTGCAATAAAAATTTTAAAAAAAAATTAAAAAAATTTGTTGTATAGAAAATAATTTTAAATAACATACAAAAAACGAAAACAATTCAGAGAAATTTAATGTAATGAAATATTTTGCCAAAGCTGATGACAAAATTCTGGAAAAAAATATTTTATTTTCTTTTGACATTTTCGCCAATCTGGTTGGCGAAACCAACTCAGTTGACAAAAATATGATATATACGATTTTTTTTGTTTGTTTTCGTTTGAGTTTTATTTGGTTTATTTCGTTTGATTTTTTTTTCTGGTTTTTTTTTTTAATTTTTAAAAGAGTACTTTTGTTTAGTTTTATTTAGGTTTAGTTTTTTCTAAAAAAAAATTGTTGTAGCAATAATTTTTTAAATAAATTAGAAAAAAAATATTATATCGAAAATAAAATATGTCATTGAACATCAAAAAATTAAAAAAAATATTATGTCGCAAGAAAATTACGTTTACCGTCGAGCAGACTTCGAGCGGTCATAACAACTTGTTTGAAAAACGTTTTTCGTCAAACAATAGGTCGATTTGTATCTTTTCGACGAGAGTAACACAATTCGTGTAAAAATAATTTTCATCCGAAACAAGACGCACATGTTACAGACAAAAGTATAAAATTTAAAACTTTAAAGTATTATAATTTTTGACTGAGAGATCGAAACAATGTCCAGTTTATGCAAAAATGACCGTAACGAAAATTATTATGAGATAAACTGTCTCACCGCTTAGCGGACTTTGAAAAAATTTAAAATCGCAAAAAATAATGTTTCGACCTCCAAATTTTACTTTTGGTAATTTTATTTTCGATTTGTTTTTGTTATTTTGATGTTAACGAGTATAAATTTATTTCTCCGGACCCTCAAACATTATCATATAATATATCAGTGTAAAGATGATTAAAAATGGGACAAGAATATATATTTTTATTTTTTTAACGATCAAATTATCTATTTATAAATAATTAACTAATCGTAATAAGATCGATTTAACTTTCAATTACAGTAGAAATTTAAGGGTCTGCTTAGCAATTGTGGGAGTAGCAGTTATGAGGTATTTTTATAGTACCGGTTATGAGTGATCCGATTTTTAGTGGTTTTAAGTAACGGTTATGAACGGGTAACAAGTCGTTTTGAAAGTTTTTTTTACAAGAATAAAGAAAATAAATAATTAAGGTTTTCATAAACAATAGAAGGTTTTCATAAATAGAATAATAAAATCCCTCAAAACCAGTGCCTTATAAAAAATTACCAAGCAGAGGTTTTCATGAACAATCGATTTAAAAATATTCCAAAATCGGTGAAAACATCGTTACCAATCAATTTTTTTTTTGAGAATTTCGCCAAGTTGGCGAACTATTTCGTTACTGTTAAAGTTTTCGAATTTTTTTCGTTTTTTCTAATTTATTTAAGAATTATAGGTATAAAAATTGTCTGCAAAAACAAACCAAATAAAACTAAAACCAAAACCTATATAAGAAAACCCCAAAAAAAAAAAATCAAACAAAATAAACCAAATAAAACCCATAACAAACACACACACAAAAAAACAAATAAACTAAATAAAATCCAAAATAAAAAACCAAAAATTTTGATAATTTCGCCAAAATGTTGGCAACCAGGTTAGCGAAAATGACAAAAGTAAATAAAAAAAATTATTTTTTCAGAATTTCGTCATCTGCGTTGACGAAACATCTCGTTATAATAAATTTCAAAAAAAAAAAAACGTTTTTACTAATTTATTTTAAATTATTTTATGTACAGTAAATTTTCTGTATAATTTTACTAAATTTTAAGTTATATTTGAAAAAAATTGCAATGTGTATAGGCTAATATATATCGAACTACGAATTTTTTTTTGGAGACCATATGTCGCTCTGCAACCGTTTTCGTCTTTTCCTCGGACCGACCCTGCATTTTAGTGACAAAACAATCAAGTCTTAATCAAATTGTGGTCTCCACTGACAAAATAATAGCTTATCGGCTTATAATTTTAATATACCCAATTTGCATGCAGACTTCCAAAAAATGGTAGTGTTCAAATGGTTACAAATTAGTTGCTAAGAGGAAGAAGGCATGATAACGTCACCTTGACTTTTGAAAAACTTTGTTCATTCGGACGTGGGATATTAATTGGGAAATTTCTTTATAAATTATCACTGCCCAATTTTCTCTTCTTCTGAAAATTAGGTAGGAGAGAAGTTGTCCCGCGCTTTAGCTAACAAGAGAAAAACCTACCAAGGAATGATATGTTTTCTTCCTTTTTAAGTTCATTAGCCCATTTTTCAGCGATTCACAGATGATGATATATATATCCGGACATACCCAATGGCAATGGCTGGCAAGAGCTTTCAGTCTCAGAGCATGAGGTCAGTGGGCTATGTCCAGGTCAAAATATTATAGGCTTGTACATCACATTTTCACTTCATAGCAATATCATGTGCTTCAGACGGCAGTTGTCGGTCTTGTGATTGCAACTTAGCAGGCTATTCTCAAGGTGTAATGGGCCGGACGTCCGGGCCTGGTCAATGGGCCTATCCGGCCTATATAGAATTCGGATTCGGACTAGGTTAACGTTCGCGGTACGTAGGTCCGGTACTGTCCGGCCCAACCCAAAATCAGGGTCAAACCGGGACCCGGACATGCGCGATTGGCTACCCGGCCATGGATCCGGTCTGAGGCTAGGTCCCCCCCCCCCGGGTGGGGAGTATTTAACAAAAATAACATCCTTTATTACCGTTAGCATGACGTTGGGACGGATATTTTGGTAAAAAAAAAATCCTCCCAGCAACCATTTTAATATAAAATGAGATATTTTTACCAAAATACTTCCAAATCTTAGTCCATTTTTAACGTTAATAAGAGATAATTTGGTTATTTTACTGAATGACCGAAAAACCCTTATAACAGCTATATTCTATGGGTATTAGTGGTCATTTAGCATCCGAAAAATTCTATAAATAGGACATAATTCATTTGAATGTACCATAATAAATTTTCTTCCCTCTCTTATAATACTTACAAACAATCTAGTGAAAAAAAATTATGGAGACTGAAGTGCAGATCCAATATGCGAATTATTCCATCGATTGTTTTTCATATACTATGTGCTTGCCATATTGTTAATTTAAGTGTACAATAATGTCTTCAATTCTGTCATGCAAATTTAGAAAATATTAGAAATTGACTAATTTGTTTGAACACTTGCCCAAGTAGGCAACAAGAGTTTAAAACGTTATATGCACAATGTGGTTTGACATTTAGGCGATTTGTTAATAATGTATCACATAAATAAAATTTTACCTATTTGATATTGAAATATTATATTAAAAATAGAGATGTTATTACACACTATATTAATGTTAATCCAGGTGTTGATTACCAAATAACTGAGAATGAATTTTCAGTTGCTACTTTAATTTATGAATTTTTAGAATTGTTTTATAATATTACATGTAGATTATCCGGAGTTTATTATCCTTCTTCTTTAGTTTTTACATAAATAATTAACATTTCTCATTTATTTATATAAACACTCATGGTTTTGATTATGTTGCTTCTAAAATATAATAAAATGCCAAAAATATTTGCATAAAATACCTCTTTTATATTATTTCGCCACGATTTTATATAACTATAAAAATATGAACAATTCGATAAGTAGCTCAAAAGTAGAAATTATAGAACATTTAGATACTCTAATTAGTTTATATGGAGAAACAAAGTTTTATCGAGTCGACCTGGTATAACTGCTAAAGGTAGTAGTAATTATGGTTTAATTTTTTATTTATTAATGCTAAGAGTATACTAGAAATGAAGAAACAAAAATAAGCCTCCAAACTCAAGAATTGTCCTTGTAATTAAACTCTTATGATGAAGATTTCGGATCATATTTTTTTATTTTTATAATGGTAAAAAAGACACGAAATTTTTTATCGTATTCTTTAGCACGTGGTCTTCTAATGTCCCTGATGTCGATAGTAGCATTGGAATCTTATTGAAAATGCGAAGTATGAAGAAAAGCACGATGATATCGGCTATTTTGGAAGTCTGCGTTTGAATTCAATATTAGATTCGTGCGAAAACACACAATCCATACTTATAGATGAAGGTGCCGACATTAATGAACTGGACTTTCAATCTCTTACGATGGACGACCATGTTGGAGGAGGAGGAGTTGAACAATGAACTGGCCAGAAAACCGGAGACTTGAAGATCAATCTGTAAATAAAATCTGTAGTTTTTTTTTCCAATTTACCAAGAAGAAAAAAAATGTTACATTAAATTTTTGAAATTAATAAACTTTATTTTTTTACATTATTTTTTTATATGTCCATTTTTTTAAGGCAAACTGTCATTTCTGTTGGCCCATTTCCTACGGCCCAACCAGAAACAGGTCCGGACCCATCCCAATAAATCCATGCCCGTAGTTTCTGTCACGCCCCAATCTCCCGCAAGCTCGATAGTCCCCGCTGAACGTGAATCACCACGTTTACAGCTCTCCCGCAGGACCATCGTTCTCATCAGGACGTGATGCCGTACGAGCCTGGAGTTTGCGCTCGTACAAGGCAATGTTGTCAAACACCAAATGTTATCATTGAAACAACCAAGTTGCAGCGGAAGTCAAGTATTGTGTACCAAGCACACAATCAGAGTAATACGCAGCGAAGCTCACGATAGGGTCAAATGAAATGCCTCATCGAAGACAAGGCCACGAAGGCGATGCCACGAAGGCGATGAAATACTCTTGCTCTTTTCTCTAGCCCACAAAGGTACTTACAGTTCATACATCATGTCCCGTATATCCAAGCAGCGCCACTACGCCTGCGTACCTGAAATATTGCCCACAAACGTGGGTCAGTACACAACCGTACTGGTGAGTGGGGTAACCCACTCGCCTAAGCCGACACTAAGTAAAATAGTGAATGCAAACAGTTATATGGTGATCTTTCTAGTTGAATCCTAGATTCATTTCATGGCATAGGGATGACATGTTAAGGAAAGCTGTAAAGCAGTTTAAGCATGCAAGCACTCAACTCAAACCAAACGACAAGCAGTTTAATATATAGCCGACCCGTCTAACTCAATGTCATCGCTTGCACGATAACATATCGAACCATCAGTCTCGCCTCAATATCCATTCTCAACCAAAGTTTATATATCCCACTCTCGAGTGCACACTCTTGCCGAGGCAAGGTGGCCGCGCCTACACGATGCACAAACCAACCAAAGTAAAGCAAGCCAACATCTATTCTTATATGAAGTCACTGGCCAAAGGCCATAAAGGACGTTGATCGGACAGATCAAATGCAGTTCTATTCGAAACAGCGCTAAGTAGCTAACCCACCTGAATCGCATCCAACCGCTGGCACCGCGCCCAAGACGCGTTACCCAAATTGTCTCCTCCATGGCCGAACGGTCCCGGTGCCCCGGAGCACCCGTTCGAGGAAACCAAACCCTGTGCCACCCAGGTTGTCCGTGACTATGCAGACACGTAGGTATGACGAGAGGATCGAACATTCTCGCCCCACCAAGCGATCCTAGACTCGTTCCATCAATAATCCAACCAACACATCCATAACCATTCTTCCAACATGTCCTTCCAAGAACCCAAATCTCGACCTCAAAACATAGCCCGAGGCATCAAAATATCAAGTGTTTCATAGGCACGAAGCCTCTTCTCAACACAATCCAAATTGGTGCAACACCTATGCTCGAAGCAAAACCCATGGCACAATGCCGTTTCAGTGGCACAATGTCACATTCGTGGCACGATGCCCCATCAAGCGACACCACGCCCTCGCCGATACAGTTGTTCGGTTTCGAACCACAACTGCCTGCTTTGCAAGACAAAGCATCCTTGTGATACACGCGCACTGATGCACGTTCGCTCGTCCGAATTCCCGATATTCCCATATTTTCATTGCCTCAATTGTATCATTCCAACTTGTATATTTCCAACCGTCCAAGCATAATCCCAAGTAATCCAACCGATCGCCTCAAATGAATAATCCAGCTATCGTATCCAACTATCCAACGAGTAAACCATTCAAGCCACAATCCTACCAAGCCAATGACGCACACTCTATGCACGCCTCAGTGTAGTGCTTCCCAATGTTTCAGCCCAAGTGTTCAAGCCTTTACGTGTTTTCCATATTATTAGGCATAAAGGAGTAGAGGAGAAGGAAAAGAGCCCACTCACAATGATTGATCCCGTTAGGCATCCTGTCCTGCCGATACGGCCAATCCCTTGAACCCGTGGTCCGATGCAAGCGCGATCTACTCAACTGGTATGACCGTGCGAGCAGGCCGTGCTCTATAAATCATCCGACCGATCGGACTAAGGAAGATGGCATTATCATTCCAACTCAGCTATCTCAGTACTGCTCTGAACGAACACTTGATTTCCATCGAACCCGCTAGCCATCTGCACATGAAACAACTCAATCAATACTTATTCCCAAAATCCAACAAATCAAATAGAACCAGCATTTGTTTCATTCAATCCGACTCAGCGTAACGCACCGTACGGTTGCGGGGCGTTACATAATATACCACTTAGAATCAGGTTCGTCCACGAACCGTGCTGGTACTCATTCCTATCACATGCCACAATCCAATTCCATGGATCTGCTCTATGCAACTCACATTATCCTGATCCAGACTCAGCATCTCGCTCTGTTGAATGCTCGTACAAATTCTATATTCCCACATCCTCCTTGCAGCTCAATACGAATTCCTCGTATCGCTTAGTTTTGGATCGATACACATATTTAAGGCGTCCCTAAAATACATGTATTTCAGCCGAGCTTTGCGATAGCGAATTTGGATAAGTTACAAGGATATCTTTATGTCCGAGGCATCCATTAGCTTTACTCCCAAATCGAACCAATCCTGATTTCCATTCCAACATGTTCGCTTGAGCACTATTCTCAATATGATGATTTTCCACCGACTCAATCAGTTCGTGTTCCATCTCAATCCATCTAACTATTTCTGAATCCGCACTAGCAACATCTCCAAATATATCTCATGCACCGAACGATCAACTCAAATGATACTACCCCATCTAGGCGACTTACCCAAATATCAACTTTGCTCTTATCAGCTCAACCAAACACCTCTTCCTCAATCTCAATACCTCGCTGGGTGAACATCTATATTGAGGTTCGTGTGATCCACGAAGATCTCGCCGCCACGCCAAAGGAATTTGTGTCGCCACGATTTCAACGTGGACACACTCGCCACAATTCCTAGGTTGCGCATGGAATAGTTCTTCGCGCTGCTTCCACTGCCTCGAAGCATAGGATATCACCTTTGCCTTCTGAACGAGCACGCTTCCCAGACTAAGTTCCGAGACATCTTGTAAATCTGAGGCACATCTGTCCCTTCCAGTATTTGCAAAGATTTGATTTGAACGAGCCGCCACAGTCGTCAATTCATATAAATGCTATTCCCTTTCAGGGCACGATGAGTCAGAGGTGATGCCATCGAGATAAAAATCTGCGACTCTGAATCTCATCAGTTGACTAGGCTACTTCCACCATTGCTTCAATTTTCTGGCTGCATCTTCAGCTGAAGACTATCACAAGGGTCTCTCAAATCCAACACTCAGTCGATAAGCCAAATCTCTAACACATATCTGCCCTCGACGCATTCCCAAATACGCCGCCTCAAGGGTCTTTCTATGGGTCTACCATATTCATATCCGATTCAGCGGGCAAGTCGCTAGGGTCAGCTGTCCCGAAGCTACGCTCGATAATTGTAATCATCACGATGGACAGTTACTATGAACCATGCTATATCTCATCTGCAAATCCGAATCAAAATCCAACCATTCCATCCGAGCGAACTTCCGAATCCGAGAACTCATGCACTACCTCTGCTGATCTGTCAACTAATGCTGCTTAACCACCTAGAGTCTTGCTATCTATCCAAGCCACAACTCGAGAACTGTGCTCGTTTGAAACCGTCTTCCATCAATCCGTCTTACTGTCCTGAATCCATCAAATTTTCGAATTGCCATGTTCCACAATGCACGTCCAACTTACTCGAGCAACACAGTGATTTATTCCGACGTTGCTCCCAAGTTTAGCTATCTTTAAAAGTCTGTCCGCCACAAATTCTTGCCTTTAGTTGTTGCCTCAATCCGTCCACGTCTTCCGGAGAATCCGTCTACCATTGTTGCACTAGCTTGCCCAAAATTCCACTTCCGCTAAACCTGAGTCAACTTCTCGAGCAGCAATATCCAAAATCCTTCCAGACCGTTCAAGTCCATCGCATTGTCCCTCCAAACCAAGATCGTGTTTCATTGCTCAACCAACATCTCAAATGTGTTGCCCAAAATCGTAGTCCGTGCTCGCTATCCTTCGATTCACCCATCGCTTCGCTCAAGCGTATCCCAACTGTTCATTCCGATCTCGTCCATCTCTTATGCTCAATGATACTTCCATTTGCACTAGTCCGTTCTCGATATGCTCAACTCAATATTCGTTTGCTCCATTTTCATTCTTCCCAACGCAACCGACTTTCACTCACCAGCTTGTATTCTCGTTTCACGAGTCCGTTCAGGAAATTTCCATTGAATGTCCAACCAAAATGTTTCCAATGTCTTGCTCAAAATGTGGTATCCCATATACCACTCCGAATCAAGTCGCTACTTGCATTACAATTTCCTTCACAGATCCAAGATCCGTTCGAACCATCCCTTATGCATAATCATGCCTTTCTCAACTCAAGTCTGACACAAAAACTCAGGCAATGCTTGAATTATCCAACTGTTTCCATAAATCTCACTATGCAACTCGTGCCATATCCCATTCACAATACTTCCAGCTATTCTCAAAGCCGTCTGATACTTTCGCAACACGAGCAACCCGTGCAACGATCTCTCTTCCAAGTAATCCAACCCAATACTCAATGGTTCCACACATTTGTTATACGAGCAACTCGTGCCAACTATTCTGATATTCCCGAGCCAAACTCAAACATGCTCAACCGATGCGCCACAGCCAAAATTCCAACTTCTATCCAACACAATCGCTAGACGAGCAACTCGTGTAAGGATTCATTCTCATCGAATGTTTCTACTCAAAATATGCCGTATAACCAAATCTCGTGCCAACCAACAGATCCACTGATGCAATCAGAAACTCCCGAACGCTAAGCCAAGCCAACCCAACAAAAGCTCACACTTGTTGCACAAATGCAACAACGACTAACGAGGCTAAGCGATCCTACGAAAACCAACCAAGGCAATACAACCAAGAACAAAATGCAGCTACAACAAGCAATATATAGACTTATTGCATGAAACGTCCAATGCGGCACCGAGTAGAGTCAAGAGCTAGACGACACGCGGAAGCTATTTAGAGTTTGTGATGAAGCGAAGGACCAAGTCCGAGAAAATAAACCAGGCGCTCTGATACCAATCTGTCACGCCCCAATCTCCCGCAAGCTCGATAGTCCCCGCTGAACGTGAATCACCACGTTTACAGCTCTCCCGTAGGACCATCGTTCTCATCGGGACGTGATGCCGTACGAGCCTGGAGTTTGCGCTCGTACAAGGCAATGTTGTCAAACACCAAATGTTATCATTGAAACAACCAAGTTGCAGCGGAAGTCAAGTATTGTGTACCAAGCACACAATCAGAGTAATACGCAGCGAAGCTCACGATAGGGTCAAATGAAATGCCTCATCGAAGACAAGGCCACGAAGGCGATGCCACGAAGGCGATGCCACGAAGGCGATGAAATACTCTTGCTCTTTTCTCTAGCCCACAAAGGTGTCACGACCCGCACCCGAAAATTCGGACACGAGTGCGTGGGTACGTCCAGCCTACGCCGCAGAATCGGCGGTAGTACGCTGTCTAGGTCAAATCCAGATTTACTAACTAGCTCATTCACAAATAACATAGGCAAGATAATAAATAATGAGAAATAAAACTTAAGATTTGCAACTGAAATAAATGTGACAACAGATTCAAATATTTTAGTACAGGAATCAGAATGAAATCGGGGACAAACCCGATTGCTAAGATAAAGAGCAAAACTAAGATAACTACTGCTAACTACTCAGCAGGAGTAGCTTCCTGTGCGGGAACTGGCTCTGCAACTGTATCACCTGCTGCCTCATAGGGGCCATAATAGGTGGGGGCAAGGTTCTCATCATCGCCTAAACAACAGATCCAGTCAGGAAAGGAGCAAAGTACACAGTGCACAACAAGATTAAACTAAATATTTTATGACAATTTAAATATTGGATATCATGTTGAGAAACAGCATTAGCAGGACATTATTATCTCAGAGTTAGCTGTAAACAGGAATATGAGAAACAAAAATAAATGAAACAGGAAATGAAACTACAATAGCCAGCAAGAAATATAACATGACCAGAACTATCTGTGTGAACTTGTGTTTGTTTTTAGAATACATAGTTGGCATGTAGGGGTTTATAAGGCTAATCCGGCCGTCATAAACGGTTATTAGACAATACAATCGATATCCGGCTGATGGACAGTCGTGTACCAACAGCTATTAGACAATACAGGGGAAAGGGTAAACTACATGCCTTCTAGGTATTCTCCCACCCGACATAAAGAATAAGACAGGAACTACCAATATTCAAGACATAAAATTCAACATTTCTAACACGATGTGTAATCATCAAGGGTACAGGTAAGACAGAGAATTAATTATCACAATATATAAAGATTAACTTGAGGTGCAGGTACTTGCCTGTTGTTTGGATCTGATTAAATAGGTTCTTGGGGGAAAAGTCCAGAGATGAGTCCAAAAGCTAAAATAGACATTACCATCACTCTCAGAAGATGTCAAATAGCTAGAAACGCCTGTCCTTGGGTCCAATTTGGAGACAAGGACAAAAATGGCAGTTTCGGGTCAAAACGGGGTCCGCCGGTGGGCCCGCTTTGCACCGAAAAATGCGTCCGGGTCAAAGGTCTCCAAATTTACCAAACTTAGTGTCAACAGGTCAGGAACGCTGATACGAACCCAACGGAACTTCCAGATTTGGATTCCGATGAGCCGAACACAAAATCGCCCGTCGAACGGGGCCTATGGGGCCCACGACACGCGATTTCGTCAACGTTCTCAGAATCGAACCAAATTTGACCCACAGGACCAGCATATCGCTACGAGTCCGATGGCGCAAGTTTCGTCTCGATCCGACGTGTGTGCACGAAATTAGGGTGAATTGCAGAAAAGTCGGATACGGGGCGATGTCCGCGGATACGCGTTGATTCCGGTGTGCACGCACACCCGAATCAGCTTCCACGAAAACTCACACGTCCGTATCGACGATGCGTACGTATCTGTGAAGACCGCACGCGACCAAATCGTCCCGTTTGGTGGGGCAGACTCAGTTTCGGGGTGAAACAGGGTCTGGTTTTTCCTGTTTTTGGATCGCGGTGTGCGATCACCACAGGGCGCGATGTCCCGAACAGTTTGTCCGGACACCGAGAGGGTCATACAGGCTTCACAACGCAATTTGCGGAATTGAAAACAGAGCTACGAGGCAAAAGTTACACGTACCTGAAGGGGACCTGAAAATCGAGTCTGGATCGTGTCCGACACGTGTCCAACGAATTGGGAAAAATTAGGGTTTAGGGTTCAGGGGAAATCCGGCGAGGGGAGCGGCGGTCCGGCCGAAGCTGAGGGCGGCGCCGCTGCGGGGGAGGCCGGCCGGGGGCTGGCGGCTGCGTCGTCTGCCGGCGGAGGCGCTGGCGGCTCGTCGGCTGCCGGCGGAGCTGCTGGGAAGAAGAGAAGGAGCAGGGGAGAAGGGGACGGCGGCTCACGGCGGCTGGCGGCCTCGCGGGGGTGGCGCCGGAGCGGGACGGCGACGGCGGAGGAACGGCGGTGGTCGGGGACGCCGGAGGCGGCGGAGCAGCGCGGTGGAGGGTGTGGTCGGAGAGGAAAATTAGGGCTTTATATAGGCAGCGGGCGGTGGGGGTCGGCCGGCCGAGGCGGAGTGGAGGTCGGCGGCGGGTGCGGGGACGCGTGGCCGCGGGCAGCGCCGGGAGACGCGGGCGGCGAGGGGTGGTCGACGGAGAAAGCGGTGCCGGAGCGGGTCGCGCGGGGGCTGGGGGGGAAGCGGGTCTGCGGCGGGTTAGCGGTGCGGGTCGGGTTCGGCAGACCCGACCCGACCCGGTAAGGATTCGGGCCGCGGGCTGAAATGGGCTGGGCCCAACGGGCTGGGCCGGGCTGAAATGGTTGGGCCGGATAAATGAAAGAAATAATAATAAAAATAAATAATAGTAATAAATGAATTAATAAATAAATAAATAAATAAATAATTGTTTTAAGGTGTTTTAAATTAGGTCCGAGGCCCGATAAATTCCAGAAAAATTACCCTAAGTCCAGTTTTCCATTTTACACCAAAAAATATTAATTTCACAATATTTTAATGTTGTTTATTATCAATAAAAAAATTAGGTAATATTTCAAAACCCTGATTTTAATTACCGAAAATTCCCAGAAAATTCCAGAAAATTGTGAAAAATCCCAATTTTAATATTTTTGAAAAAAATCAGGGGCTTACAAAAGGTACTTACAGTTCATACATCATGTCCCGTATATCCAAGCAGCGCCACTACGCCTGCGTACCTGAAATATTGCCCACAAACGTGGCTCAGTACACAACCGTACTGGTGAGTGGGGTAACCCACTCGCCTAAGCCGACACTAAGTAAAATAGTGAATGCAAACAGTTATATGGTGATCTTTCTAGTTGAATCCTAGATTCATTTCATGGCATAGGGATGACATGTTAAGGAAAGCTGTAAAGCAGTTTAAGCATGCAAGCACTCAACTCAAACCAAACGACAAGCAGTTTAATATATAGCCGACCCGTCTAACTCAATGTCATCGCTTGCACGATAACATATCGAACCATCAGTCTCGCCTCAATATCCATTCTCAACCAAAGTTTATATATCCCACTCTCGAGTGCACACTCTTGCCGAGGCAAGGTGGCCGCGCCTACACGATGCACAAACCAACCAAAGTAAAGCAAGCCAACATCTATTCTTATATGAAGTCACTGGCCAAAGGCCATAAAGGACGTTGATCGGACAGATCAAATGCGGTTCTATTCGAAACAGCGCTAAGTAGCTAACCCACCTGAATCGCATCCAACCGCTGGCACCGCGCCCAAGACGCGTTATCCAAATTGTCTCCTCCATGGCCGAACGGTCCCGGTGCCCCGGAGCACCCGTTCGAGGAAACCAAACCCTGTGCCACCCAGGTTGTCCGTGACTATGCAGACACGTAGGTATGACGAGAGGATCGAACATTCTCGTCCCACCAAGCGATCCTAGACTCGTTCCATCAATAATCCAACCAACACATCCATAACCATTCTTCCAACATGTCCTTCCAAAAACCCAAATCTCGACCTCAAAACATAGCCCGAGGCATCAAAATATCAAGTGTTTCATAGGCACGAAGTCTCTTCTCAACACAATCCAAATTGGTGCAACACCTATGCTCGAAGCAAAACCCATGGCACAATGTCGTTTCAGTGGCACAATATCACATTCGTGGCACGATGCCCCATCAAGCGACACCACGCCCTCGCCGATACAGTTATTCGGTTTCGAACCACAACTGCCTGCTTTGCAAGACAAAGCATCCTTGTGATACACGCGCACGGATGCACGTTCGCTCGCCCGAATTTCCGATATTCCCATATTTCCATTGCCTCAATTGTATCATTCCAACTTGTATATTTCCAACCGTCCAAGCATAATCCCAAGTAATCTAACCGATCGCCTCAAATGAATAATCCAGCTATCGTATCCAACTATCCAACGAGTAAACCATTCAAGCCACAATCCTACCAAGCCAATGACGCACACTCTATGCACGCCTCAGTGTAGTGCTTCCCAATGTTTCAGCCCAAGTGTTCAAGCCTTTACGTGTTTTCCATATTATTAGTCATGAAGGAGTAGAGGAGAAGGGAAAGAGCCCACTCACAATGATTGATCCCGTTAGGCATCCTGTCCTGCCGATACGGCCAATCCCTTGAACCCGTGGTCCGATGCAAGCGCGATCTACTCAACTGGTATGACCGTGCGAGCAGGCCGTGCTCTACAAATCATCCGACCGATCGGACTAAGGAAGATGGCATTATCATTCCAACTCAGCTATCTCAGTACTGCTCTGAACGAACACCTGATTTCCATCGAACCCGCTAGCCATCTGCACATGAAACAACTCAATCAATACTTATTCCCAAAATCCAACAAATCAAATGGAACCAGCATTTGTTTCATTCAATCCGACTCAGCGTAACGCACCGTACGGTTGCGGGGCGTTACAGTTTCATGGGTTATGGGTCGGACTGGATTTAGGTTATGGTTTGATTGGTCCGTCGCTTCCTCCCCGTGTTGATCCGGTTCGACCCAAATTCGGTCAAACTCGATCAATTTTGGGATCGGTCCGACCCCGCCCGCTAGATGTTGGGGTCTAGTCTTGATTTGGTAATTTTTTGAGCTCAAATATGGTCAAAGATTTGATTTAATATAATTTAAAAATCTTCATTAAACGTAAGATTTGATTATATTTCAAATTTGTATGAAATATTTAATCTGGCCATATTTGGACGTCCATAATTGGTGTTGGGCTATTTTAGGTGTAATATAATTTTTATTTTAGTGTTTTCTATTTAGGAAATCCTATTATGACAAAAAATAATATTTACATCCTATAAATATAGGAGGAGGGTGGAGGCACAAAGTAAGCACAAATGTGGAGATTCGAGGTGCTCGTCCACAAGAAAATCTGAGAGAAAGTCCGTAATTTGCTCTTAGGGTTCTTCTCCATACAAGACAGAAGGAATAATAGATTTAATCGAGGAGTCGTCAACTTCGATTAGGAAAATTGCTACGGGTTGGTGAATGATTTCAATTGTAATCTTTGTCGTTTCTTCTTGACTGTGGTGAGAGGGTTGAACCTATTAGGTCAAAAGGTTTCAACATTAGTTTTTTACAATCTTGTAATTTCATCTGAGTTATAAAGGTTGAGATCTGTCTAGGTGACGTAGTCACCGTCATATACTTGTCTTCATCTGTGCTTGATGTTCGTAGATTGGTTAGTTATCTCGAATGAGTTGGCAAACGCTTCCGCGATACGCTCAACACTAGACACCGTGAGGTTTTAATTATGTGTGGTATGTTCCTAGGCATAAGCCTAAAGTCCCATAATTTTTATGTGTGGAGCAGTTATGTTAGGTTTTAATTTGATAAGTGCCTAATTATGGGCTCTTCCTTCCATATTTTTTGTGTGGAGCAGTAGCTGGGATAAGCAGAGCCGATTTTAATCCCCAACAGCCTGACATAAGCATAGCAGGTTTAATTTGACGAGTTCTTAGGCATGGAGCAACATAGCATACATATAGTGGCTTTACATTTTTTTTTAGTAAAAGGAAAAAATTAAAGTACAATCTCAATCTCGAAGACCTCAACAGTTAACAATGAAGTGGCTAGGCTGATTTTGGATACTACTTTTCAAAATTTTAGAAATTTCAACAGACAATGACTATCTTATTCAATTGATAGGTGACTTGCTCCAGACATCTCTCTCTGTCTCTCTCTCATCTCACACTTTTTGTCATATTTTAATTTAATTTTATACTGATTTGGGCAGTCGTTATTGTACTCTATACTCAATTGAGGTTCTGATAATCTTTGCAACCACCGAATGATAGATGTAGTGTTTATTTTAATTATTATGGGTTTCTCATTATTTAACTTTTTGTACTATTGTTAAATCAACTATTTTTTATATTATTTTAATAACATATATTTTTTTTTTTAAAGATTGTAATATTTTCTTGGAGCCTTGAGTCGTAAATTTCACAAACAGAAGATTTGTTGTACTAAAAATATTTTTAAAATAATTAGCTAAACAGAAAGTAATTTAGGAAAATTTGAAGTTATGAATCTTCTGGGATGGCGAAAATATGAAGAAAGTAAATTTTATATTTTATATTTTTTCTATCTGAGATGGCAAAAATTAGGTCCCACCAAAAATTTTGCCAACTCAGTTGGCGAAAATATATGGATATAATTTTTTTATTTATTTTATGTTTAAGATTTTTTTCGGTTTTTTATTTTTGGTTTTTATGTTTAGGGTTTATTTTTTGGTTTTATGTTTATGATTTTTTTTTTTGGATAGTTGGGTTTGGATTTTTTTTTCTGGGTCTCTTATCAAAGACTTTTTTTTTTGTAACGTTTATATTTTGCCAACGACTCTTTTTCTCATATCTATAAATTTATGTCATTCTCTTCTTCTGCTATTCATTCCTCACTCAACCCACACGTACTTTCAATTTTTTCTTCTATTCGTTTCTCACTTAACAGAATGTGATTTCTTACTCAACAGAAGCTGGTTCAGCTCACTCACTGTATTTAGAAGCTCACTCTCTTGTCATGGATCAAAGTCTAACAATACTATGTTCGATTGGAGGTGTGCTAAATGGATTAGTTTATGAAGAAAATTTAACTGATTTTTTTTTAATTGATCAAAATATTTCGTTTGATAGTTTACGTAATCAAATTGTTGAGCATTGTTCTATTTATTATGAATTTATATTTGTACATAATTTTTTTAACTAAATGTATAAAATTAGTTAGTGAACAAGCAAGAAAATTTATTCTCGAAGTTAATATACAAGCAACGTACATTAATATTTATGTAACTTCACCACCACCTAGAATTAATATTGTAAGTACTATACGTGCTTCTAATCAAGTTAATACTGCTCATAGTTCTTCTCATCAAGTTATTTCATTTACTGAACAAGAACATATAATAGATGATGGTGTTCGCCCTTTAAATCGGGATTGTTTTAACAACAAACTAAAGAAAGTATAAAGAGGTCGTAGACAGACAATCTAAGTACAATTTTTGATTATGGGGTATGACGATGGAGATTGAGTGTTGTAGTGACTTTTTACTCCGTTGACGGTCTGATGCGGGAGCGAGGAAGTGCTTTTCTGTTCTCTCTCCTGTGCCAGTTGCCCTCTCCTGTGGGTGTGCTACCCTACTATTTATAGCCGTCAGGCTGACGGGCTATAGATGCCGCATATGTCTCTGTTTTGTGGTCGCATGAGGGCTCCTTCAACAGAATGCGGTTGTAACTGCAGTCATATGCCACAGACAGGTTGCCACGTGGTCTTGGTTATGATGTGTTGTTGAAGAGATCTCGGGGTTGTTGCATGCGTGACTTGGTCAGCTGGACACGTAGTCAGCACTGATTGTGCGAGAAATCATCTTCGGTTGTAACAAAAATATCCTGCAAGTCGAGAACCGCATAACGTCTTGGCCGCATATCGCCGTGGTCGCATACGTGCTCTCATTTGGCCTTGGTTAGATGGACACTTTGGCGGCATGATGGCGATGCCGCATGGGTATATGCAAACTCTCTTCTGGCCTTGGTCAGATAGATACTATGGCCGCATGATGACGAGGCCGCATGGAACATAGTCCCATATGAATGGGCAACTTGTGACCGGTATGCGATTTTTGTCGCACACTTTGCATTTGCCATACTCATCGGATCAGACTAAGGACATACAAGTAATTCTCTCTTTTTGTTTTTTTGTGGGCCTGGTACCACCACGGTGCGGTACTTCTTGTGTTCCCGTCCGTAGTGGTTCTTACAACATCATTAGTAAAGTCCATTTTATATTCTATATTTTAGATTTAAAATATAGAAATTTATTTTGTAGAATAATAAGTCTTATTTATAGTGTCAATTTCTAAATTTTGAATCTTATACCATCCATGAGAGTTATATGTTGGACCTTTCAATTTCTATATTCTAGATTGTATGACCCATTTTGTAGGATAGTAAGTTTCAATTTGGAGCCTAACTTTTTTAGATTCTAGATTTCATATTTTTTTTCCACATCAATTTTTGACCACACAATCTTTGAAACCGGTGCTCACTTTACTATTTCCTACTATTCTCATACAAACCCAACCCATTCTACATTTACATTTTTTCTTGCAATTTTGATCCCCAAATTGTATTGGAGAGTCCCAACTACTAATGATGCTCTTAGTCATCCGTGGGGTCTTTGTCTTCTGCATCCACGATTCCCACTTAATTCTGCTACATGATTTAGTGGATGATTACGAGATCTGGATTATAAAAGCAGACTTGTGCTCTTCATCTTCACGTTAAAAAAATCTAAAATCTGAAAGAGAATATAGAACTCGAAAACCCACCAGCTTCAAAAACTCTTTTCCTTCTTTCGCCTTCTCCATCGGATAAGACTGTTTGATCGATCTCTGGATTCGTCACCGGGTGCACGCACGATGTCACGGACGAGGACGGAGCCAATATTTTAGTTTACCCTGGGTTTAATTTAAAACATCCAAATAAATGTTATGTCAGTATCGTCATGTCCATATCTCACCGTGTCCATATCATACCTTGTCTGGCCAATGTAGAATCGTGTCCAACATACTAAAAAGATGGAACCTGAAAAAGAAAAAAAAAACTTTTGGGAATCAACAGAGAATTCGCAATGTGACAAAATTTGTCGAGGATGCGGAGATTCGAACGACGAGAAAGGTGTCGGTCAGGACCGGTCCGAGAATTCTTGATCTATTGTTCGAATGAGTCTCTCAATGCATTTGTTGATCTGTGAGTCGAATCATGTTATTACCATTTTGGTAAAGTTTACTATGTTTAAGTATGTGTAGGTCCTCTTTGGACCGCCTTTCTACTAAAATCATTATTACATAGTATTACTTAAGTGGATCTAAAGCCTGTTTGGACCTTCTCATTGCAAGAATTGACTTGACTATTAAACAACATTGGACCTTGTTTGAAAGTCCCGCCTATTGAGGGGCTTGGAGTAGTTGTCCATCTCGTCCACCCTCTGGGTCACCCTTGTTCCCCGTGTCTAATCCCGACCATACTTTGTTCTCGTCTTTCATTGCAAAAAATAATAATTTTATTTTATTATATAGATGAGTCTAACCAACGTCTCATCAACTTATCACTATAAACCTTCACATTAGGACTTGTTCTATGTATCAGACACAAAGTTACATGTGCATTCTCTTCCCTGCCCAAACCAAAGCGAGCCCTCATAATATGTGTTCCTCATGCATGAACAACTTTACATATTAGTCTATTATCATGAAAACATAACCCATTACTGTCAAGTCTACAAACACTATTACTCTCAAACCAGTGGGCCAGAGATATAATAAAAAAAAAATTTGGGACACAGCCCACCAATGGCTCCGTGCAAGGTCACTATATCTCGGAAGTAGATCGTCATCTTCAAAAAAATAACATTTGTAGCCTGTCTCGAATTATGAATACTCTCAGTTCTTATTTTTTTTGTTTATGCTCTCTGATTCTCTCCTTTGCAATTTTAGGAACATATATCCAACAGGAATCATTTGCAGATACTTGCCAGAAAGGAAAATCATATAAACTGTGGTTCTCATGCACATATATTTGATTGTAGTACATCTGAATTATTTGTCACAAGAATTTGTTGATATAGTTTGAAAATGACAACTAGCATTCTTTGCAGAACTGGATAAATTTGAAGGCAATCAAGTAGAGTACCGAAACAAGTCCCAACACAAATTCCTGTGACTTGGTCTCTCTCTCTCTCTCTCTCTCTCTCTCTCTCTCTATATATATATATATATATATATATATATATATATATATATATATATATACATATATATATATATATACATATATATATGACTCGACGGAGGATCGTCGGCTGAATCATGATTCGAACTGAACCAAAATAGCAACGGCGACATACCAGCGCTCTGCCGGTGGCGGGATACCGCAAATTATACACCGCAGTATACCTTATGTCGGGATCGGTTAAGACATGGGTCCGAACAATGTTAATAAAGACCGTGTGATCAAATCTGGACGACCACGATTATCATTGGAACTATTTTAGAATTTTTTCTAAACCTTAAATTAGATTTTTTAACCTATTTATAGGAGGTTGAGAGGGACTGCCAACATAGAGCTCATAAGGGACAGTTGGAAAAGAATATCCGACCAAGGCAGTTGGAAGAGGAGATGTGTTCGGAAAGACATTTTTTTTCGTTCAGGAAGATCGTCACATGGTTGGATGAATGATTTCATTGTTATCTTTTTCTTTCCTCTTAAGTTCTTTGCTCAATGAGTTCATTGGATGAATGATTCGTTATCTTTCAGATGGGTTGATCCCAGCAAAATGATGTCTATGTAAGTATTGTGTCCAGATTGTTTCGTGTATTATTTTATTCGTTTGCTCAGTGAGTTCTTTGTTTCTGGTCTCCTCAATGTTAGTTGATTATGGAGTATGTTTACACAAAAGTACCTCTTCTCTGCTTCTACTTCGTCGTCTGTTTTCAGCATACTCTGCCATGATTCACGTCTGGTGCGGAGAATCGTTTTGAGTCCACATCTCTCCAACTTCTCAACCACTTGGGGAACCTTCTCCTCCAACTTCTCTACTATAACATCGCTGCGGATTATTGAAGCCTGACCTCCTTCTGGTGGTGGTTGAAGACAGTAAAAGAATATTTTCCGAGGAAACTCCTTGATCTGCAGCACAAACAACAGAAAGTGTCCAACAAAAAACCGAGACAGGGTTCTTCCAACAAACTGCGAATGATGAAGTGAGCAATTATCATCCGCTTGTCAATGACGTATCGAGAGAGCTACCGATCACTACCTCCTGTACGATCTGTTGTATCTCGATAAGGAGAATCTGATACAAGAGTTGTCGGAAACGAAACACAAAAACTGTTCCTCCAAGCCGACAGGACATTGTGAGGACCCAGAACAAACCAATTACACTAAATCACAATCAAAACACAACGCGAACACGTGGAAAATTCAGACAAAAACAAACAAACGGGTCTATCGGTCCAACCCGGAAAAAATCTCCACTAATTGAATAAAGAAAATATACCGATCCATTTACAAACTCCTCAACCGATCACACGAATTACCGCAATATTTCAACTAGATGTAAATATATTACAACGAGTATAAAAAATTACTGAAGACGAGAAGACGAGAAAGAACCAATAAAGAACTACTCGAAAACGACCATTCTTCAAACCAATCCTTGAAATTCCGAATCTCTCTAGTTCTCTTTAGAAAATTGCAACTCTTAAGAAAGCTCTCAACTTTGATAGTAATCTATAGGGATTAAGGTTATGAAACACTTACTTAAAGCACCAAAATTTTGAAAAATCTGAACTGTTGATCGCGATCCAACTCAAGGTGCGTAATGGGCCGGGCGGTTCGGATCCGGTCAACGGACCGACATGGCTCGACCCACATGTATACGGGTCCGGACTGGGTCTGCATTTTAGGCCCGAAAGTCTGGTCCTGCCCGGTTTAGACCCACCAACCCGGATGACCCGGCCCGGACCGGCCCGATCCGCCAACCCGGTCGAAATCCGATTTAGACCAGGTCTAAACCTATATATTTTTAATATTTTTTATTTATTTTAATAACTAAAAATAACCAAAAAAAATTCTAAGAAAAATAATATACTAAAAATCACATTTGAAACTAATAACCCATCCGACAAAATGTATGGAGCAAGCTTTAGATTGACAAGTAACATCCAAGTGTATATGTAACAGTCTAAAGTAATATCCTAGTCTATAAAATTTTGAAGAGAGATTGAAAAGCTGAAACATAAATAAAGGTTGCATGCTTATGTAAACCCCCTGATTTTTCAGGAATTTAAAAAAATTAAATTTCACAATTTTCTGAAATTTTCTACAATTTTTAACTAATTAAAATCAAGGCAATTTGGATTTAAACAAATTTTAAATGATGTTAATCAATATTAAAATATTATAAAAATAATATTTTTAGGTGTAAAATAAAATATTAGACATAGGAAAATTTTTCTGGAATTTATTGGACCCCGAAAATATTTTTAAAGCCTTAAAAACTAAGTTTTATTTAATCCTAAATTAAACCCTAGAATAAACCCGGTTTATTTTCAATTGAACCAAACCGAACCGAACCATGCAGAACCGGAGCCTAAACCAACCCTTTTCATATCGGATCGGGTCGGATCCCATCAACCGCCCGACCTGACCCGAAACCCAAACCCGCAACATTTTCCTATCGGATCGGGTCGGATCCCATCCACCGCCCGACCCGACCCGGACCCGCCTACCCGAAACCCTAATCTTCTTCCCCGACCGTGGCGATTCGCCTCCGCCCGTAACCTCCGTGGCCCTCCGGCTCCCCGAGCCGCTCGACCTTCCCGCAAACGCCGGCTGCTCCGCTCCCCGGCGCCGCTCCGCCTACACCGTAACCGTCGGCCCTTCGCCTCCCTGCTCCTCCTATATAAAGCCCAGCGCAGCCCGGCCAACCTCGCTGCTCCGTCGTCACCGTCGTCTCCACCCGCCGACCGCTGCCACCGTCGTCCCCGACCTCTCCCAACGCCTCTCTCCTCCAGCCTGCGGAGACCCAGCCGTCGACGACCTCGATGAACCACTCCCCGCAGCGCCTCAGCCACCCACGAGCCCCGGCGCCTCCTCCAGCCCTCGCCCCTCGCCGCAGACCTCCGCCTCGATCTCACCGGAAGCAGCAGTAGCAACGGCCCGCCACCAGTGCAGCCCCGCTTGAGCCGCCTCCGCCCGAGCAACCTCCTTCTCCGGCGAAGCCCTGGCGCCCCCAGCCGCATTACAGTGCCATAGCTGTGTTGTATCGTGTCGTGTCGCCTCGCGGACACGAGAAATCCCAGTTCTGCGGAGCCCTGTTCAGGTAGCCTTTTTTCTCTCCTCGCTGTCCCGTTTTTCGTTCCGTCTGTTGTGACGCGAACCCTGCGTGACCCTCTCGATACCCGTGCAATCCGCTCGGTGTGTCGCGTCCTGTGGCGATCGCGAGTTGCGATCAAAAAACAGGAAAATTAACACCCTATTTTTTTCCTGAACTGAGTGCGCTCCGCCAAACGGGACAACTTGGTCGTGTGCGGACTTCACCGAAAGGTGCACGCCGTTAATACGAATGTGTGAGATTTCGCGAAAGTTGATTTGGATGTGCGTGCACACCGGAATCAACGCGTATCCGTCGACAACGTCCCGTATCGACCCTGTTCTGGAACTCATTGTAACTTCGTGTACACACGTCGGATTAAAACGAAACTTGCGCCATCGGACTCGTAGCAATACGCTGGTCCTGTGATCCAAGTTTGGTTCGATTCGGAGAACGTTGACAAAATCGCGTATCGTGGGCCCCCGGCTCCACTTGACGGGCGATTTTGTGATCGGCTCATCGGAATCCAGTTCTGGACGTTCCGTTGGGTTCGTATTATCGTTTTGGACTTGTTGACACTAAGTTTGACAAATTTGGAGAACATTGTCTCTGACACATTTTTCGGTGCGAAGCGGGCCATATGTGGACCCCGCTTTGACCTGAAAATGTTATTTTTGTCCCTGTGTCCAAATTGGACTTAAGGACAGGCGTTTCTCGCTAATTGATATTTTCTGAACCTGATGGTGATATTTATTTCAGCAACCGGAGAAGTACCTGCAAATCCCGCTGATACCAGAGCAACAGTTGGAGTCAGAACCCCAGGCAAGTGTACCTTGCCAAAACTTCCAGTACCTACTTCATATTGTTATCTTGTTTTATTTATATGTTGTACATGCTTAACCTAGGACCGTGTGACATTACTTAGCGTCCGAATAATATTCGGGTGTCAACACTGTACGCAGAGTTGTGTAATGTCACATAGAGATGGATATCGAGACCCTTTACATTCTCGTGCTTGCATTATCAAGTACGTCATACCCAGGACACCTGATACTATTCATGAGACAGAATTTTTCTGAGATATTCATGGTGATTCTGTATAGGATACAAGTTTATGACATATACTTTATACCTGCTTATCTATCATTATGACTTATTGCATCTGTTAGAGGTCATGATCCTGCGTGACATGGACGTGAGACGTCATGGACATGAGACGTGTGATTACATTGGGTGGGAAGAGTATTACCATATCAAAGGCTGATTATATTATATATATTGTTATCTGGAGGTGTCTTAGACTCTGATACAGAGCTTTGACACATGTATTGTCCCTTCGAGAAAATACTGCTATGGGTTTCCCCGACACAGAGCCTATAGTAGTCTCAGCCTGAGTATGATTAATGCTCTCATATTGCATATCACTTAGCTGGTTATATAGTTTACCCTATTGTTTCATTTATTGCTGCACTGCATTTATTTTTGGCATGAGTTATTTTGTACCTTGCTATGTCCCCTGAGGACCTGGATCCGAATTATGTCCCAATGATTAACATACGAGATCTACCCCCGAGGTATACGGGACAGGAGCATTAGCAGGAGCAGAAGCAGGCACTGGAGCAGTACCAGATCCAAAAGACGAGTTAGCTCCAAGGATATCTTCTGAGTATATGCTTTATCCATACTCAGTATATGTTGTTGATATCTTATTTCTTGACTATTGTACCAGACTCATTATCGGGTTGTTCCCCGAGTTTATGTTTTATTGAGTTTGATATTGCTTTATACTCTGATATTGTTGTATTCATTTCTGTGGATGAGAATAGTAGATCCTTATTGTTGTACTACAGCTTAAGTACATCCTGATGGGTCCATTAAATTGGGTTAGCCCATCGGTGTGTGCTGTTGGCCATTGCCACGTGTCTAGTCCCTCGATATTTTGGGACTGAGAAGTGACATATGTAACAAAAATAATATATATTAAAAAATTATCTTATTTCTAATATTCTCATGTATTAGTAATATCAATATGAGTCATTAATAAAATTCTATTAAGTGTTTGTTTATTTATATTATGATAGGGTTATGGAAATGATCTCATTAATTAAATCAAATTATATCATCTATTTATTAATTATAACTTATATATATAAATCTTAACAAAAAAATAATATAAAACATATAAAAATAAAAATCTTAAAAAATGATTTGTACATTAACATATGGATATCTAATAATCTTGTATTTTCTTCAAAAAATGTATTAGTAATATTAATATGAGTCATTAATAAAATTTAGCTCTCTTTAATTATTCCTTAAATTTATGTTTGTAATTTTTTTAAGTAGATTTTATAGAGGACAACGGAAAACAAAAACAATACTTGTACAATTTTTTACAAATTTTATGGAAATAAAATCTCAACATTCAATTTTTTTGGTTAATTATAAATAAATGTTATAACAATTAAAATTATAATGACATTTAATAAAATTATTTCATTTATTTCTGATTTTTAAATTTTTTTTTGAGTTTTTTCTTTGAAAAAAATTGGGTCAAAAAAAAAAATGGGCCGGCCCGGACCCAGCCCGGTTCGACCCGGTTTTCTCCTACCGGATTATGGGTCCGGACTGGATTTCAAATTTTTCTCTCCAATCCGGTCCGGCCTAAACCCGGTCAACCCGGACCTCGGGCCGGCCCGGCCCGGTCCATTATACACCTTGAGATTCAACGGTGTTAATAAAATACACGGCCTTCAACCATGACATCGATATATCGGCGGTATACCGGTAGCAGCATATCGACAAATAGCCATATATAAAGGAAATTTAAAATATTTTGTGTCCCTCAAAATTTTGGACTCTGGGTGGTTGTCCGATCTGTCTTGGGTCAAGGCCAACCCTGATGATAGACCACGGAAGTTTATTTACAAATAGAGACAAGTATAGGAGTAACAAATTCTGACCACTTTGTCGATTAGGTAGTGGACTTAGAACTTGACATCCCTGACCAGAGTAGTCCAGTCATATTATATCAGAAGGCATCGAAATCCCTTATATATATAAGGAGGTATCAGAATTTCTGCTCTTAAACATTACCGTATGTTTTCTGAAATAGCAACAATTAGATTATATTTTTTTGACCGTTCATATTATATCAAAATCTAACAAAAAATTGAATAGATTAGATATATAATCTTATCGGTCAAAAAATACAATCCAATTACTGCAATTTCCGACAACATACGCGATCCTTAAGAGTGAAAATTTTGATCCCTCCTCCCTCTCTCTATATATAACTTCGGTAGTATTTTAAATATTAGTGTTCAATATTTTAAATATTAGTGTTCGTAAATATAAAATAATGACTTAATCAACATAGTTGATTTTTACTTATCCCTCGTACGTAAACGGATACGTTCAAGGCCTAATGACCTTGTTTTTTTTTTTAAACTTTTTAGTATTTTTAGGAGGGGCACTGTTTTCATTTTTGTCCTAAGGACCCAAAAGACTCTGGACTGGTCCTGTCTATTATCTACCATGACTATCTGCTTCTGACATTCTAAGGACCTTATAAAAATACTAAAAAGGATTTTTTTTTTAACCACTCAAAAATATCATTTTTCGGATATTCTTAGAGTCACACAGTATTAAAAAAAAAAAAAAAAACCTAAATCTAAAAATAGAGATTTCACATTTATAGTATATATGGATGTTAAAAAAATTTGGACCATCAGAATTTTGGGACCTGTCCGATCGCAAAGATTGCACTTGCTCATATATAGTTGTGTGAACCACTGTTCTCAGAATATCGGAAAAGTTGTTGCCTACGCTTTTACATTTCTATCATTATAGTATCTTTAGCAGTACTTATCTTGTATTTTTTTACATGTATCCAGTATTTTTTTAAAAAATGATCGGTGGCTCGCGCAGTACTCGATAGCCACCGCCTGTCGCTGCATCCCTCTTCCAGTCCCCCCCTCCTCCTCCTGCTCCTTGTCCGACTGGTCACCTACCGTGTCCACCCGCGTGTCGGTCCCGTCCGTTCCTCCCGCCCCTCCTTCCCCTCCTGCTCCGCGTCCGACCGTCGCGCCGTCGGCCGGACCACCGTGTGCGAGTACTGCGCGTGCAACAACGCGAGCAGTGCAACACGATTTTTATTTTTCTTTATGCTTTATTGGCTGTATTTTGTTAATGTATCCAGTGTTTTTTTCTCCTTGTGCTTTATTTGCTGGGATCTCCTTGATCCCATCCTTTATCTGAACACATTAGCCTTCTAGCTAATCTATCCAATCATGATCAGTCAGACTCAGTACCACTTCCAAGGCCGACCCAGACGGTTGAATTGTCTTAGCAAAGTTAATTTTGGTTACCCTTCACCCTTATTAAAAAGATACTAGTATATATGCACGTAAACATACGTATTTCTACTGCTTGAAAAGAGAAAATAACAAGCCCTTAAATTTTTTTTTTTCTATACTTAATTATCTAACCGTCAATGTTAAATTTAATGAACAATTTTAATTAGTAAATATAGGTAAAAATATTTTTGGAACAAAAATTTCTAGATTTGTTTAATTTTAGGTTTGGACTGGTTTGAACCTAAAAAAACCAAATGGCCTAAGAGCATCATTAGTAGTTGGGGCTATCCAATGCAATTTGGGGTCCAAAATTTCAAAAAAAAAGGTAAATGTATAATGGGTTGGTTTGTATGAGAATAGTAGGAAATGATAAAGTGAACTACGGACCCAAAGATTGTGTGGTCAAAAATTGATGTGAGAAAAAAATAATATAAAATCTAGAATCTAGAAAATTGGGCTCCAAATTGGGACTTGCTATTCTACAAAATAGATTTCTACAATGTAGAATCTATAAATTGGGGGCCAGCCTATAGCTCTCATGAGTGGGATGAGATCGAAAATCTGAAAATTAGAACTTACTATTCTACAAAATAAACTTGGAATTAGATCGAAAATTCTGAATCTAGAAATGGGTCCGGAGATAAGCCTTACTAAGGATGCTCGGTGTGTGTGTGTGTGTGTGTGTGGAGGGGGATGTGTATAGTTTGAAGTATCGGCCGATACCGATACAGTTTGGCATCTCCCGATCCGATACCGACCGATACCCGATACTGACCGATACCGATATTAGAGGTCTCTTTTTCGGTCAATTTGGCAAAGAAAATTATATTAAAAAGACCAATTATCAAGGGTGTAAAAGTATAGTAAGGCTGTAAAAGCATATAAAAGAGAAAAACTTATTTATCACATATAAATCAATCGACAAGGGTGACTGATATTTCATTCAATTTCAAAAATACTAAAACAACACTGAAAATACTTTAAATTATGCATAAATTTATAAAATATATTTTCTAAAATTTAATAATTTACTAATAGTTGTTTGCTTTTCGATACCAAAAAATTTAATACTCGGATCCGAAACTGCCGATAATACCGATACCGTCGATCCCGATACTCATAGGAATGGTCCGATACCGATTCTGAGAATCGATACTTTGAACCTTTCCTATCGCCCGACCCCAACCACTTCCTGGCCCGGGTGGATACGAAGAAGGGATCAAGATGATTACAGCAAAATGTTCCTGGTGCCATTGGGAAGACCCTCCCGTGGAATTCTCCTTCCTCCTCGATGTGTCCTTCCATGAACCCCATCTCTCCTCCCTCTTATGTTGTTCCTGGTGCCATTGACCAAAACCATTGAACACAATGGGCTTCGGTTTAGTGTACACGCTAAGTTGGGAGTGACTTGTTTTCTATTAGCATAAGAACGTGAGTTGCAAGGTCATGATTATCTTGATAGAAAATTAAGCCAAGATAATATAGGTTGGTTGGTAGGTAATATTAGAGGAGGGGTAATATGTTTTGTGAGATGCATACGAACATACAATACGTCTAATTTAATGGAATTTTTTTTATTGGATACTCCTATTCTTATTCGGGACTATCCAATTTTTTTTTTATTTTAATTACAAGTTAGCCATAAAGAGAAATTAATTGAAGCTATCCAAGCAAAGAGTATAAAAAAGTCAACTATTCTTCTTCTTTTTTTTGGTCATTTTTTGTTTGTCTTTTCTCTTTGTCATTTTCTTTCCTAAATCTCTAAATCCAAATCCTAAAAATTGTTGGAATGGAGAATGTGGTCCCAAACCAAGTTGGTGATTCCTCTACGGATATTCAACCGTCATTCGGTATGTATTCGAGAAATTATGATTATACGAGAATTATTTTGTTAACCCTAAATTATTGAATTCTTTCCAACGAATGTAGGAGATATACACGAGGAAATATGATCATCGAATCCACTAAAGACAACCGGCACTACTTTCGTTGAGCATCCCGGTCCTTGCGAACTGTCCTCGGTAAAAAAAAATCGCACGTTGAACATATTTTTTTCATGTTTTTTCGTATCAGGACTGTCAGAAATTTTTACAGTCCTACCTAAATGTAGTACTGTAATTTTTTTTTGACAAATCTACATTTATGTAGGACTGTAGAAAATTCTGACAGTCCTACCTAAATAGCACTATATACAGTTTTGACAATCCTAGTTTAAATTACACGTTATTGTTTCCAGTTTCATAACTGATATCAAGTTTTAATTGTTGATCTTCAAATTCAGGTATTGGTCCTAATGTGCCAAATAGTCAACATGTCATGAGTTAAAGATGTTGAGTTTCCATTCAGGCATTTTGCTTTATAGTTGTCGCTTTGCATTTCATTTGGGCATTATATACACACCAAATTTGGTTTGGTTCGCAGAATCTTGATATTGGAAAAAAAAAAGTGATTCATTTCCAAGAAAAAAAATTAGAAAAGAAAAATGGTTCTGATAGAAAGGAAAATATGAGAAAAAGTTATTCCTGCCACCCAACCAAGGAACCGCTTTGCCACCATAGTGAATTCATTTATCTTTCAAAAAAATTTGGCCTCTCGAAAGAAAAATGAATAGAAATTATAATTTTTCAAAGGAAGAAAAAGAACAAAAAATTAATTTTTTTTCCTTTCTGCGAACCAAATCGGACCTACAAATTCAGTAGATCACCAATCTAGACTCTAGTGCTTACAATTCACAATACATATGAATTAGGTAACTTTGATTTTTCATTCATAATGCCGCTATTCGTGCTCACGCTGAACATTTACTCTAGGTGACAAAGCATCACTTTGGGATACTTTTTAAGGCCAAGCACTGCAAACCAAGAGGCATGTCCTTTCTTAAAAATCTTCAAAAGACATCAGGGAGATCATTTTAGGCTTCCACATCGAATAAAAATAAAAGAGTTCAAAGAAAAAGAAAGAAATCCACAACTTTACGCATCCACACATCTTATACAAATAAAAGAGGGAAAGGAGATCATTCGTTCAATGAAAGAAGCAATGTAGATTTCAGAATAAGATATAAACTAGGTATCAGGCCTGGAGCTGAGATTCATCAAGTACAACTAGATCCGGTGTGAAAATTAAATGGAGGCCTATATCATATAAAAAAAATTCAAAAATTAAATTATCCAAAATTAACACCAACTAAGAAAAATTATTCCACTACAATATCTTTCAATTGAGATAGGAACTACCATTTACCATGTAACTATATTTTTTAGGTTTTCCTGCGGAATAGTGAATCTAACAAGTACTTACCAAATATGGACCAAAAGTTTAATTTTACTAGCTTTGTTTTCCTATATGTAGTTTATATATAAATAAATGTAAAACATATAACATATACGCCTATGAATTTGGGAGGTCTAGTGCGAGCGGTCGCATCCATTGTACTCCCTCAAAACCGGCCATGCTAGATATTTACATAGCCATTAAACTAGGAGGAGTGACTATTGTTTCAGGAACAGGGGTTGTGGGAAACATGTTGTAACAATATTATGCAATGACACCAAGACCACCCAACATCACCTTGGTCCCCATGAAGACTAGAAGAGAGAAACACTAGAACGTCACTAAGCCTACACAATACCTTGAGGGTTTACACCAAAAGAACCTACTGTGAACCCACCCACATAAGCTACAACATAATTAGGATAATACAATCTATAGTAGGGAAGGAAGCCCTCAGGAGATGCTGTAAATTAAAGGTGCTAATTAAGGTACTGATACTCTCGGATATTCTCAGCATGATCTTCTTGTACTGATGAACTGGGACTGGAAACTGGACTGATACAATGCTAACCTCTTCCAAATACTAACTGATATCCCAAACCAGTTGGTGAACTGAGAGCTGATACACTAGTGTGAGAAGCTGTACTCTGATTACATACTGATACACTAATGTGAGCACTGCATATAATCAATACACTGTCTCAGTCACTAATTAAGCTTTGTATCACTCACGCTTTACCATAATGTACGCTTTACCATAATGTACTGTATATTTCGGTCAAAAAAAAAATTCTATATAAAATTGGGTACAAAAATCGAGCAGTAAAAAATTAAGGTACAAAAAAACGTCTGAACTTTATAGCTGGGGTGCTATTAGGATAATTGATTGTTTACGTCTCTACCTCCTTGTCACTTGAGCTAAGAGGCTTTGAATTTAGTGCATAAACCTTTTCTTAAGGGATATGTATATGAGACAATTTTCGAATTGAGGGTTTAGAGAGCTAGTATAACTAAATGATATTCATGTTTTATTGTGTTGTTACAATTCTATTTGATGGTTGGGGTTGATTACTAATTTTTATTCCAATAGAATTATTTTTTATGTTTTTTTACATTTTTAAATAAAGTTTAATTAGGTTTTGTTGAAAGACTAGATCGTTATATAAATCGTAATTATTTAGTGATAAATGGAATTTGAAGCTTCCTTATCATAAATTAGTAATGTGCACGTGCATTGAACGTGCATAAAATTTTTTTATTAGAACTATTTTTAATATAAATTTATTATAGATATTGTTGTTCCGTGGAATTGAACTCATACAACCAAAAAAAATGTCTTCCAACATAACCACTTGAGTTACAAATATTTAGTTATAATTATCTTATATTAGGTAGTTAAATAATTAGTTAATTTTTAAAAATATTTATAAGGATTTACAAACGACTTAGACGGCTCAATTTTGAACCGTTTTCAGGATACCTTATATTAGTAAAAATTTGAATGTAAATTTGAGGTTACATGGTTATGGAATACTATCTATTTATATTTTTTGATACCATGTCCATAGACATCTTGGTTAGAATTTTGATACCAATATTGCGAACCCTCAGTAATAAAAGTTGTCAATTTTTTTTTATAGAGTTTGCTTATCCGCATTTTTGATACCAACAATGTTTCTTGACGTCATTATTTAAAGCCAATTATGAAAAGTTGTCGAATTCTTTATAGAGTTTGCTTACACGCATTTGGATTCCAACCTTAAATTTTGACGTCATCTTAACAGCTAGTCATAAAAGTAGTCAAATTCTTTATAAATTATAAATTTTGGTTATACGTTATAATTGCCTGTCCCATTCCATTGATAGAAACGTTGGATAGTGACTATGAACGTCCAAACGTTGGAGGTATTTCGTTCCGCCGGTGATTTCTATGTTTGCATAAACCAAAGTATCCATAGATGTCAAAAACCTCTGGTGTGGAAAGAAAAAAATGTCCACCGAGACGGAATCTTAATGTAATTCAATTTCGAATACATCTATAAAGTGACAAGAACGAATGTTGAGTTTCTTAGGGCTGATATTTATGTCGACAGGTTCATTTTTTGTTCGCCTACTAAAATTTTGGTGTTGTTCACCATTTGACTAAAAATTGCTATCCCGTCAAACTAAAATTTTCATTATTAAGGTTAGAGAAATTAAATTAAGGACTAATTAGGTTCTTGAATATTATATCAATTTAGAGTTTAAGTTCTAACATGTTCAATAAAAAAAAAAATTTAATCCTGAATTTTTAATTTTTTTTTATATATCTTTTTCATTATATTTCGAACATGGGTACCAGGCCAACAACTAACATACGTTGAAAGAGAGGGCACAAAGGAAAAGATAAAAATAAAAGTTTAGGATCCAAAATTTACAATTGGATATGTAGGGATAAGCTGATATAAAATTCAGAATCTAAACGCTAATTAGACTATTAATTAGGAATAACAATAAATTTATGTCGACACGAAACCATCTTTGAGTGGTAAAATTCTATCATCAGGTTTTAGTAACTCTTATGTCGGCACCTTCGCCAAATCATCTAGACGGTCGGCGCAAAGTGCTTACTCAACCCAATCTCTGATTCCACTTATCACTATACAATACTGAACCCATCCGGAAAAACCACCACCTGTCATATGCACCTCGCTGTTACGTATCCGGAAAAACCACCACCTGTCATATGCACCTCGCTGTTACGTATGCGTGGACGCAACTTAAGTAGCAGTGCACTCTACAGCAATTCATCCTAACCAAAAAAGCTTCGCAACAAACTGCAGAAGGATTCGGGATTCGTTGTTGTGCACTCCTCAACTCTTACCACTTGTATTCTATAAGCCATTTGGCAGCTCAGAAGCTTTGGATGCCAACTTTCTGTTGTTAGCTAATTCCGTAAAGTACAGTGAACGCACGTTACAAACAAACTCTCGATCTCAATTCAAATATATATATGAGTAGGCCTAATCTCTTCTTATGCAGAAAAGAATTAATGAGTAGCCTCAGCCATGACATGCTGGTGGAGGTCCTCACCAGGCTCCCCTTGAGGTCCTTCTCCAGGTCCAGATGCGTGTCCAAGTCGTGGTGCGACCTGGCATCCGACGACCACGTGCGGAACAAGCTGCCGCTCATCGTCTCCGGCGTGCTAGCTGGCCTCAAAGACGTCGACGGCCCGACCTACGTTTCGACCACCGATAGTACTCAGGACAGCATGATCCGGCCCGTCGACCTCGGCTTCCTCCCGTTCCGTTCCTACTCCACGCTCGTCGACTGCTGCAACGGCCTGCTCCTCTTCTACTCCTCCCTCACCTCCTCCTTCCACGTGTGCAGTCCGACCACCAGGAAGTTCGCCACCCTCCCGAAGCCGACGTCCGAGAGGAAGGCCCTCCTCCTCTCGGTCGTGCTGTTCGACCCGTACCGATCCCGGCACTTCAAGGTAGTCAACTTCGTGAGGTGGCTCGCGCGGGGCGCGGAGCTGGAGGTGTTCGACTCCGAGCTAGGAGAGTGGCTCATGCGGGAAGTGGTGTGGGGGGTGGACACCGGCGCTCTGACCGCCACGATGCGGTACGCAGACGGGGTCCTCTACGTGCTCTCGCACCCGAAACAGATGGTAGCGGTGGGCCTCGACACAATGACCTGCGACGTGATCGAGCTGCCGGAGGATATGAGGGTGGAGAGCTGCGTCGGGAAGTTAGGTGGCAGGCTACATTACAGTGTCAGTGATGGAAGGGAAGTGAGAGTTTGGATGCTAGAGGAGGACGGAGATCAAGAATATTGGGTGTTGAAGCAATATTGTGTGGGGATTGAAATAGGCGAGTTTAAAGTGATGGGGTTCAATCCAGAGAGGGAGGTGGTGTATATGTGCGTGGGGAGTAGTAGTAGTAGTAGACTTGTAGCCTACGATCTTTGCGAGGAGAGAGTGGAGGAGATTTGGGAGTTGGGACAGGAGGGGGAGAAGCTGGGCTATTTGATGCATGTTTGGGTGTTTCCCTTTGCCAAGAACTTGGAAGATTTGCTTAGCTAATTGTTTTGGATTAATTCTGATGTATTTCAAAATTTTTGAAAGTTGTTTCAAAACAACAATGCCTATATAAAATTGGAATGTTAAAACCGAACAGCGTCCGAACTAAAAAAAAACCATTAATTAGAATATTCATCAAAAGAGCATGATTATATATCAGTTAAAAGGTTGCATTCTCATGGGAACGATACCGTTTGAATTAAAGAAGAAAATAATATATTTGGAATATTTATTTACATGGTAGTTGTGTTTGGTTACGAAGATCAAGCAACTGCGACTCCAGCAGCAACGCACGGCCTCCTTTCCGAGCAGCTGCTCTCGACCATTGGGTCCAGTTGCAGGTTCCCTTTTGTGGCTGCTTATGGCTCGACAACTGCAACTTACGTGATCCAAGGGCAACGATGAAATTAAGAAGACGTTATTTGGCTGAAACAACTCTACTACCTCCTCCCCAGGATATTTGTTAAATGACCAAAACAGTAAAGCTTATTATGCGTACAAATTACAAGCACTTGAGGACAAAACGATTGCAAAACTAAACTCCAAATATACATAATTTGTTGATATTTTTGTCTTTGGACTAAGTAAAGATCGTCTCACATTGGTTACACTACTAACTGGGTTTCTCAATATGATACTTTGTATGAGTTGAGGTGTGCACATGAGATGTGATGTGACACATGGGTGCCATATGAGGGTGTTTTCCTAGGAAAAAAAATGATTAACTTCTCATGAAAACATATATGCTTTTTGTCATGCTCTTGGATATTATTCCATAGAAACTAAGTCCAAGCCGACTCAGACTCGGGCGCTTTGTTTGATGCACTTTGCACTTAGCACGTCGGATCGTTTTATGCGCGGGCGCTGAGCGGACTATGCATTGGGCTACGATTTTGGTATATCAATTTTGTATATTTGCTTTAAAGTTCCACATCGGAAAGAAGAGGAGGATGGATTTCCATCATTTCCTATATAAAGAGCCCTCTAGACTCATTTTGAGACACACCAAAAAGTTGAGAAAGGGGAGTCCAAAGGAGTCCGTTCGAGTCACACAAAGAGATGACTACGAGCGTTCCAGAAGTTCTCTTAAGAATTTGCTTGCTCCTGGGAGCAGATCCTCGATAGAGGACGAATCTTGCTTTGAGCAACGGTGGTATTCACCGTCCCAGCATGAATAATTTTTTATTTTGTTTTCTTCTTCTTTTTCTTCTTGGTTCGTTCTGTCTGATTGTAACTGCGTTTTGCAAGAAAGAACGAATGTAGTTTTATTATAATTCCGTTCTGATATGTCCAATTAAAAATTTTGGATCCGAAATAATTTTTCTTCTTCTATTATATAGATAACGGTATCCGAACCGGAGGAACAATCGAGTTAGGATTACTAATTCTTTTACAATTGTTTCTGATCGTTATTTTTCAGAAGCAAATGATACTACACGAAAATCACTCCTGAACATGAGCCAACAACCAACATTTGTTGGAAATAAAAATATAACGGAAAAAGAAACCAGAAAAAATAATTTAGATTCAAAATTTTTAATTAGATATATCATAACTTAAACTCTAAACTAAAATGGTATAAAATTCAGAATCTCAATGCTAATTAGCTCTTAAATTAAAAATAAAAATAAATTTAGCTTGAACAGTGACAAAGTTTGAGTAGAATAGTAAACATGGTCGAAGTTTTGATGGGTGGGCAAAACTGGACTCTTAGGTCGGCACCTTCGCCATCGTAATGGTCGGCGCAAAGTGCTGACTCAACCAAATCATTCTTCCCACTGATCACTATACTTACTAAACAATACTGAACCCATAAGGAAAGATCACCACCTGTCATGCATCTTGCTGTTACGTTTCAATGCGTGGACGCAACTTAAGTAGTAGTAGTGGATCCACTCATCCTAATCACAAAAAGCTTTGCAACAAAAGACTTCGTTGCTTTGCACTCAACTCTTATCACTTGGATTCTATAAACCATTTGGCAGCTCACAGAAGCTTTGGATGCTAACTTTCTGTTTGTTAGTTAATTCCGTAAAGTATACTGAACGTACGTTACAAACAAACTCTCTATCCCAATTCAAATATATATATGAGTAGGCCTAATTTCTTCTTATACAGAAATGATTAATGAGTAGCCTCTGCGATGACATGCTGGTGGAGGTCCTGACCAGACTCCCCTTGCGATCCTTCTTTCGGTCCAGATGCGTGTCCAAGTCGTGGTGCGACCTGGCATCTGACGACCACGTGCGGAACAAGCTGCCGCTCATCGTCTCCGGCGTGCTAGCTGGCCTCAAAGACGTCGACGGTCCGACTTACGTTTCGACCACCAATAGTACTCAGGACAGCATGATCCGACCCGTCGACCTCGGCTTCCTCCGGTTCCGTTCCGACTCCACGCTCGTCGACTGCTGCAACGGCCTGCTCCTCTTCTACTCCTCCCTCACCTCCTCCTTCCACGTGTGCAGTCCGACCACCAGGAAGTTCGCCACCCTCCCGAAGCCGACGTCCGAGAGGAAGACCCTCCTCCTCTCGGTCGTGCTGTTCGACCCGTACCGATCCCGACACTTCAAGGTGGTCAACTTCGTGAGGTGGCTCGCGCGGGGCGCGGAGCTGGAGGTGTTCGACTCCGAGCTAGGAGAGTGGCTCGTGCGGGAAGTGCTGTGGGGGGTGGACACCGTCGCTCTGACCGCCACAATGCGGTACGCGGACGGGATCCTCTACGTGCTCTCGCATCCGAAACAGATGGTAGCGGTGGGCCTCGACACGATGACCTGCGACGTGATCGAGCTGCCTGAGGATATGAGAGTGGAGAGCTGCGTCGGGAAGTTAGGAGGCAGGCTACATTACAGTGTCAGTGATGGGAGAGAAGTGAGAGTTTGGATGTTAAAGGAGGAGGGAGATCAGGAGTATTGGGTGTTGAAGCAATATTGTGTGGGAATTGAAATGGGCGAGTTTAGAATGATGGGGTTCAATCCAGAGAGGGAGGTGGTGTATATGTGTGTGGGGAGTAGTAGCGGGCTTGTAGCCTATGATCTTTGCGAGGCGAGAGTAGAGGAGGTTTGGGAGTTGGGACAGGAGGGGGAGAAGCTGGGCCATTTGATGCATGTTTGGGTGTTTCCCTTTGCCAAGAACTTGGAAGATTTGCTTAGCTAATTCAGATTTGTAAATTTGTAATTACTAAAAAAAAATATTTGGCTCCCACGGTTGCACAGCCGGTGCACCCGCGTGGTCGAGAACGGTGCCGCAGACACCACCAAATCCCCCTCCCTCTCCTCCCCTCCCCTCCCCTCCGGCTCCGGCTCCGGCGCAGCCTTCTCCTCCTACTCCTACGCCGACGTCACCGTCCTCCGGCTCCTACTACTCCGTCGTCTTCCGTCGTTTGCTCCACCGCCGACGCGTTGGCCGTCTTCCTCCGACGCCTGCCGCAGACACCACCAATTCTCCTCCCCCCTCCGGCTCCGGCACGGCCTTCTCCACCTCCTCCTACGCCGACATTACCATCCTCCGGCTCCTACTACTACGCCGACTCCCGCCGTCTTCTCCGCTGCCGGCTTGCCGGCCGTCCCCCACCGACGCCTCCTCCCTCCCTCCTACCGCTCCGCCTTTTCTCTCCCCCCTCCGCCGTTCTCGGCCGTATGCACCGGCTGTTTACCCACACGTGCCAAATAGCACAATTATTGTAATTATGATCAATGCTAGATTCTATTTGATGTCTGTTAGTTTTTGGTAGCTCAACTTTTTTGTGCTGAATTTTCGCATCTCAACTTCATACATTGTTCTTTTAAAATATTTTTCGTAAATTTTGAAACACATTGATTACATTTTAAAAAATATCTTGCAATACAAAATTGCAATTTAAATATTTGTATTGTCGTATATTCTTTTGAAGCATCTTTAATCAATTTTGAAACACATCGAAACTATTTCAAAAGTATATCTTTCGGTACAAAAGCAGAATTTAAATATCTGCATTGTCGTATATTCATTTGAAGTGGTCACAATATGTTTCAAAATTTACTTAAATGTGTTTCAAAAGAATAATTTATAAAATTGAGATACCAAAATCGAAAAATTAAATGTGCCAAAAGACTCGAAACGTCTGAACGCTGTAGTTATTTTATTTGGCTGAAACAACTATACTACCCTCCAGGGAATTTGCTAAATGAACAAAGCAGTAAAGTTTATTATGCAGACAAATTACAAGCACTTGAGGACAAAAGGATTAGAAACTAAACTCCAAATATACATAAATAGTGGCACAAATAACCAATTTGTTATTGTAAGGAGAGAAAATAGTAAATAATTGTAGGATTATTCGGAGCAAATATTCCTACAATCAAACATCATAATATGAATAATTCTGCTGTACAAAATAGAGCTCTTTGGAGTATACATTTCCGAAAGATCTGCCATTCCTTTACAAATGAAAAGGGGACATTTTCCCTGTACAAACTATAACAAGCACACGCCAACAGCAAGCGAAAAATCAAACGACACTTTGGCAATGCGGTATCAATGTGTAGATGAGAAGGCAGAGTGTACCAGCCGGTGCCTATAGTGTGCAGTCCAGTATCAGTCCAACTGCCGGAGCTCAGTATCAGTGTTACTTACCAGCATTAGTTAGTCAGTCAGTTCAATTCCTGGAATCAGTGTAACTAGTATTGATCAATCACTAGTGATGTAACTCATAGCTCAATTAGCAATGAGCTTAGTCAGTAATGTAGTTAGTCTGTTAGTGGATAATATGCTTGTAACAGATTAGTATAAATAGAAGGGAGAAGTAAGAGAACAGCGGACAGTTGTAATAGTTTTCATTACTGATGTGATTCACATTTTCTTGATCAATGAAAAAACAGTTACAATTCTTCTTCATGTCCATCTCATCTTCTCTTTACAAAAATTCTGCCATTGTTGGAGCTCAGAGCATGGCTTCCAATGTTCGATCACTTCTACTATCGAATCCGAGTGTTAGAGGCGTCAACAATATTTGGGAAGAGCCTGAGAATGTCCGCGTCAGAATCCCAACGACAGGGGCTGTCTGAAAGGGAAGAATTTTTTTCCCAGATTAGAGCCTTATTAATCAAAGGATTTGGTACATTGAACGAATATGTGTATCATAACAAATGTATGAACATGTATCAGGAAAACAAAAACTACTAAATTTAATATTGGGAAAAGTGAGAAAGATCGGACATGTTAGAACTAATATACTTTGTTTTATATGAAAATGATCTCCAACGACAATGCAGATATACTTGAGCTCATTGTTTGTGGTGTTTGATATTTGGGAAGAGTCCGAGAATGTGCTCTGGCATGAAGTCGTGCCGTGTCAGAATCCCAACGACAGGAGCTCTCTGAAAGGGGAAAAAAAGGCATTCCAGATTAGAGCCTTATTAATGAAAGGATTTGGTAAATTGAACGAATATGTATATCATAACAAATGTATGAGCATGTATCAGGAAAAAAAAAACTAAATTTATATTGGGAAAAGTGAGAAAAATCCTACAATTTAGAATTAATAGAGTTTGTTTTATATGAAAATGATCTCCAATCACAATGCAGATATACTTAAGCTAATTGTGTGTGCAGTCCTATAAAGCAGTTAATGGGTTTTGGCAAATGGAATGATAAAAAGAGCTGCTGGTCATGGATACCCATGACCTCTTGTAGTAGATATTCAACCACAGACTTAGGAGGAAGAGGAAGAAGACTAGGGGTTTATATTTCAGTTTGGGATTGTTATTACTTTTTGCACTTTGTCTCATTGTGTCATTGAGATGAATGGAGTGTCCTATAGAAATTATATTATCTTACCTCTCTATCTAGACTCTTTATAGTCTAAAAGAACTTGGAGGGTACTACTTATCATAATTTTAACTTCTAATAAGTCAACAATTACCGAACTCAACTGGCTCTTGTGGTCCGTGAGAAGAGGTATACTCTTCCTGGTTAGGCGAACGGTCTCGGGATCAAACCACGGAAGAGGTGTGGGACAGTGGGCCAAATGACATGGAACGTAGTGTGCACAAAAATTACGTCCGTATCGCCGGGCATCTCAAAATATATATATATAAATTCTATATGATCTCTTCAATTTGATGTTAATTTATTTCTGCTCTCCTTAAAAAAAAATCTAAATCAAAATCGGCATCCACCACTTTTTGGTTCCCCATTATAAGAATTGGCATGAGCAAATGATACAAAACTTTATTTTTCTGAAATGCAGACATCCTAATATCAAAATTGCATGATCTAAATTACACAGCTGGAGATCAAAGTAGTTTTTTTCCCCTAAAAACAAGCCAAACAAATATAGAGATTCTACACTAAGGCAGTCGTTCAAATGTCAGGATTTATTGTCTATAAACTTACATAATAAAAAAAAACATATTGCATTATATTTGGTTGTCTTTATAGCATAGTTTGCAGTATCGGCGAATACCTATCCGATACAAGCCGATACCGATACGGTTTGGCATGTCCCGATCCGATACCGACTGATAACCGATATTGACCGATACCGACATTGGGGGGTCTCTTTTCCGGTCAATTTGGTAAAGAAAATTGAATGAAAAAGAGCAATCAACAAGGGTGTAAAATCATAGCAAGGTTATAAAATCATATAAAAAAAAAAAAAAAAAAACTTATCTATTGCATGTAAACCAATCGGCAATGGTGAATACTATTTCATTCAATTTCAAAACTACTAAGAAATAGAAATACTTAAAATTATTCCTAAATGTATAAAATAGATTTCTAAAATGTTAATAATTATTTACTTTCCGATACCAAAAAATCCGATACTCCGATTCGAAACCGCCGATAGAGTCTATCCGATACTCATAGAAATGGTCCGATACCGCAAACCTTGCAATGCAGTAAAGTTGATGCATGTTTATGCACAATAGCCTAAAGTATATCAGAAAATGGCATCCTTGAGCACGGTTTGCACCACACACACACACACAAGAGAGAGAGAGAGAGAGAGAGAGAGAGAGAGATCTTACTCCAGTAGTTTTTGGCATGACACAGAGGTGCCTAAGTCCGAGCGCCCTAAAGAGAACTGCAGCCTTGGCCAGCGACATTGTTTCAACCACAGTATATGGTGAGGTGTTGGTGATTGGGTGAAGATCTACATACATCTCCATCTCCTCCTCAGTGATATGTATGTCCTCTAACTTGACTCCCTTCCCTGACCCAGCCTTGGCAAAATCAAATGCTCCGGATCTACGGAGGATTTCCCCTACACCAGTCGACGCCCTCTCCTCCGTAAACTTCTTCCCGTTGAGCAACACCAGTAAATGTGACCGTAACACAAGACCACACAGCTCTGGAGCATCAGCGAAGGGTGGCTCATCCACAACTGGGAACCCATTATGGCCTGTTATTCTCAATGCGTGTATTATATTTGCAACCTTCTCCACTCCAGAAAAGGTAATGAGAGGACCGGACACCACATCTCCAGCTACCAAATTCCTCATATAGGGCTCAGCGTGATCTTCCATGTATGGCAATCCCTTCATCTTAATAATCTGATCATAGACCCCCTTGTTGAAGCAGTCAGCCACAGTCTTGGATATGAGAAGAACAAGCATCACCAACGGAAGCATCAACAGCTCATTAGTGAGCTCGAGAAGTATGATACAAACCGAAACGGTCATCCTCATTGTCCCGCCAAGGAAAGAAGCCGCCCCGAGGACGGCGAAGAGGCCCTTGTCCAGATCGGATATCGGGCGAAGAATGTGCCCCACAAGACGTCCGTAGGAGGCTCCGGCTAGTATAACCGGGATGAAGAGACCGGACGGAATAGCAATGCCGTAGGTTACGAGGCCGAGGAAGTAAATGGCACTGAAGAAGATGATCAGGGTGGAGACATGGAACTCGTTGTCGGTACCGCCACTAAAGAGGTTCCGGATAGCATCATCGTTGGTGTTGAGGAAGAGGGAGGCGAGGTCGTTGTAGTGGCCCGGAGGACACTGGAAGTTCTTGAAGTTGCCCGACCGGCCGACGGTGGGGCACTGGTCTAGTAGATGGGCTGGGCACGGGGTGCACCTGACAAGCCAGGGGAGTCCGTAAGAGCAACATGAGGTTAGAAGAGAAATGACGACGACGAGAAGGATCTTGAATGGAGCACCTCTCCTGCAAGAGAAATTAACTAAGTTCGGACATAATATCATTACAATCAAAATGAGAGGAAGGTTCATGGAGAACATACTCGTTGATGATGCTATATGTACGAACGACTTTGTCCACAAAATAGTTGTAGAGGCTCCCCAAAAGACCACCAATAACCCCAAGAACTATAACTACAATCAAGTCTGGAGTGCTATAAGTAGTAACAGTTGAACTGATGTCGAACATGATTAAGCCTCCTTTACCAAAGAGTCCACATTTTCCACTTCGGCAGTATTCTATCAAGGTTCTTAATACAACAGCAACTACGGCAGTTGTGAAAAATGTTCTCCATAGAAGAGCACTTCGCCACCTACAGAAATTCAAGAGAAACGATAAAATGCTATATGCTTCAGACTCAAAACAGAGATAGTGAACAAGGAACACATCATGTTTCAACCATAGTTTGCAGTATCAGCCGATCCGATACGGCCAATACCGATACGGTTTGACATGTTCCGATACCATCCGATACTCGATACTGACCGATATCCGATACTGACTGATACCGACATTAAGAAAATTGAATGAAAAAACCAATCAGTAAGGGTGTTAAAAGTATAGTAAGGTTGTAAAAGCATGTAAAAGAAAGAATAAGAAGAAGAAGAAGAAGAAAAACTTATCTATCGCATGTAAACCAATCGGCAAGGGTGACTGCTATTCATTCAATTTCAAAACTACTAAGAAATAACACTGAAAATACTTAAAATTATGCATAAATGCATAAAATATATTTTCTAAAATGTTAATAATTTATCAATAATTATTTGTTTTCCGATACCAAAAAATCCGATACTCCGATCCGAAACAACCGATATTGCCGATACCACCGATCCCCGATACTCATAAGAATGGTCCGATGCCGATATTGCGAACCTTGGTTTTAACAGTGATCATCTCACTTCGTTTCTTAGTTAAAAAAACATCTGACAGATTGACAGTGAAGATTCAGTGACAATCTGGTAATCAGAGTGCATAAATATCAAAAGAAATTCAAGGAGGTGGTTTTCGGGGATACCAAGATGCAGCTTCTTCCAGAGCAAAGAGGACACCACCAACAGGGGCTCGAAATGCAGCTGCCACACCTGCAGCAGACCCACAGGTGATCAAGTCCCGTCGGTCCTTATCATTTTTGAAGTATCTGAGCCACGTCCACGTCAGGTGATACTTGCGTGATCCACCCTGCCCGAGTAAGGAGGCTATGCAGGTTCCTGTGTGAACCATCGGCCCCTCCTTACCGACAACAAATCCTGCAGCAACTCCCCCTATGGAACCAAATATCTGCAGATTGCCAAAGTTACTCAAAGAAGGTCATGTATACTATCAGATGCAGTGACAGAGAGCAAGGCTACATCTTCAGTGTAACTTGATGAGTTGATGTTTATGTTACTTGATATTCCTATTAGCAACCAAGCGCCATGTTAATTATTGTCACTATATTTGATCCAATTCCAAGTTTATCTTAAGCTCATGTTAAAAAAACAGTTTAAGTTATAATAATTCAACACTTTACTCTTCTTCTGAGAGGATTTCTCTCACTGACTCAAAAATAAGTCACTGAAATTATGTGTTCAAACCATTCACATTGATCTACGGTATATGAAATTATTAATGTCTATAAAGAAAAACTCAAATCATCACCAAGTGCTTCAATAGTGTCAAATTCCAAAATCTACTCAATATATAGTTTCTATGTATTATTTAAATTTAGATCATGATATACAGATTGGCTCCAAATATGTCCTAATATCTATGAATACATTCAGCTTTTTAAGGAACCTGCCACATTTTTTGCCACTTGACGAACAAGTGAAACAGCTTCAAATATTCCATTTCAGCTATATGAATATTTCAAATGATGTTGATCATGAGACCAGAACAGATTTACAATTTGAATGGCTTTCATTTGAGCTTGCATGGAAAGAATCTAAGCTGAAAATTTCATTGGAAGGATACTATTTATTTTGAAAGGACATGAATACCAAACACCATGTTACTGACATGAATCATGATTGCATGGCAACTAAACCCGTTTTGCATGTTTTGGTGTAGTTTTGGAGTGCCCAACATGGCAAAAGATGAATATGATACCCATCTTTTGATGCTCGACCATACTCCTGATTATGAGGGCGTTGCTAACGCTACAGTAATCATAGAGGATGCATAGTCACGGAAACAACCTCTTCGTATAGATGGGGAGGGGGGGGGGGGGGGGGGGGGGGGGGGGTAAAGTTGCGTACATGCTGACCCTCCTAAAATCCTGCGTAAACGGAACCTAGTGGAACTAGGACGCCCTTTTTAACTATACTTCTAATTATATTATACATCCTCCTTTGACAAGACTGTGACACCCGTATCACTATTTTAGTATTATTGTATTTTATATGGTATATGTGTGTTATAGTTGTATATTGCTTCCAGTGTAATTAATAAAATTTTCTAGCAGCTTTCATGTAATTTCTAGAATTATGTATAGTGCTAGTCACCCTTTGATATATATAGCCTTTCCTTTCTCTCTCCTCCTCATTCTTCTTCATTTTCTTCTCCCTCTCCTTCTATCATTGGCTGAACCCTAGCTCCAGCCGTGAGCTTGCCTTGGGTAGTAGGGGTAGTAGTTTAGTAGTGGGTTTAGGCAAGTACATCTTGCCAATGAGTAAGAACTTGCTATATTGTACTTATTTAGCTTCCTTGCATTTTATTGCTCTATATTGTTCTCTATGAGTTTCTCTACATGTTTAATTCTTGGTATTTTTGATTTTGATGTCTTGGTTGGAGTAGATCTAAGTTTCCAGTTTGTAGCTTTCATGAGTTTACTTGGTTTTAAACTCTTAAAACTTGATGTTTTCCAAAACTAGTGGTTCCATTTTGATGAGCACTTGATTTCATGCAATTTTGAACTTTGTCTTGCTGGGTTCGGACTGGAAATGATGATTTCATGGAGAATACAAGTTTTCAGACTTTGATTTTTTCATGGAAGACTTGAAATTTTTGGGACGATGGGACTTCATGAGGCTAGCACCTATGCTGCAGAGAGTGTCATGCGGCACAAAATTGTTGGGCGCATGACTGAATCCACACTTGAGTTTTTGAAACAAAGTACTTGAAAAAGCTAAGTGGCAGAAACTCTTTATGTTGACTCACTGGACGCATAAAGGTGTAATCACCTGAAAATTTTAGAATTTTAGAAATTAATTTTCTGAATTTAATTAGCATTTTTCTGTAATTTTTAAACAAATAAACTAAGGTAATCTGATTTAAAATAAATTTTTAAAAGATATTAAATAATAATAAAATGTAATGAAATTATATTTTCTAGTGTAAAATTAAAAACCGGACATAGGGTATTTTTTCGAGAATTTATTGGACCCCGGAAGGATTTTTAAAGCCTTAAAAACTATTGATTTATTTAAACTAATTATTTAAACCCAATAAAAACCCGGTTTTCCTAACCCGATTTTTAAACCGAACCGAACCGGACCGGACCGGCCGGTCTGCCCGAACCCAGCAAGACAAAGTTCAAAATATTCATATAGCTGAAATGGAATTAAAAACCGGACATAGGGTATTTTTTCGAGAATTTATTGGACCCCGGAAGGATTTTTAAAGCCTTAAAAACTATTGATTTATTTAAACTAATTATTTAAACCCAATAAAAACCCGGTTTTCCTAACCCGATTTTTAAACCGAACCGAACCGGACCGGACCGGCCGGTCTGCCCGAACCGGCCCAAATCCTTAACGGGTCGGATCCGGGTCAGACCCGACCCGCTGGGACCCGCCCGACCCGGACTAACCCTAACCCCCAAATCCCAACAGACCCGATCCCTCACCTGCCGGCGGTCGTTTCCGCCGCCGTGGCCGCCGGCAGACCCCCCAGTTCAACTCCCATGGAACCCCCGACTGCTACCCTTCGACTTCCGGCCAACCTCCGGCCATTTCTCTCCCTTCAAACCCCTATATAAACCTAGCCCTCCGCCGGAAAAACCCCTTCCAAACCCTTCTTCTCCGACGAGCTCTAAGATTTCGGCCATCCCCCTCCAGCACCTCCAGACCCCGGCGCCACCGCCCAGCCCTCCGGAACTCTCCGCCGCACCTCCAGCAACTCTCCGCCGCACCCCAGAACCACCCCGAGCCCTATTTCCTCCGTCCCAGCCGACATCCGGCCGCCCACAGCACCAGATCCGGCCGCCCTCCAACACCGCACCGGCGCCGACTCCGCCCGCACCCCAGACTGACTCCGGTGAACTCAGACACGACCCAGAATTCGAGTACTAGCCATGACACGGCTTGGACACAGTGTCCAGGACACAAAAGACTCAACTTGGACACGCGTGAATCGGACTTTTTGAGCCCTGTTCAGGTACTCATAACTTTCTTCTCGCTGCCCGGATTTCTATTCCGTCAGTTGTATCGCGTAGCCTGTATGACCCCCTCGGTGTCCGTGCAAACCGCTCGGTGCATCGCGACCTGTGGTGATCGCGAACCGCGATCCAAAAACAGGAAAACCAACGTCCTGTTTCACCCCGGAACTGAGTACGCCCCGCCAAACGGGACGACTTGGTCACGTGCGGTCTTCACCGATACGTGCGCGTCGTTGATACAGACGTGCGAGATTTCGCAGAAGCTGATTCGGATGTGCGTGCACACCGGAATCAGTGCATATCCGCGGACAACGCCCCGTATCCGACTTTTCTGTATGTCGCTGTAACTTAGTGTACACACGTCGGATCGAGACGAAACTTGCGCCATCGGACTCGTAGCAATACGCTGGTCCTGTGAGCCAAGTTTGGTTCGATTCTGTGAACGTTGACAAAATCGCGTATCGTGGGCCCCACAGGCTCCACTTGACGGGCGATTTTGAGAACGGCTCATCGGAATCCAATTCTGGAAGTTCCGTTGGGTTCGTATCATCGTTCCTGACTTGTTGACACAAAGTTGGACGAATTTGGAGACCTTTGACCCTGACCCGGTTTTTGGTGCAAAGCGGCCCACATATGGACCACGCTTTGTCTAAGAAATGTCATTTTTGACCTTGTGTCCAAACTGGATTTAAGGACAGACGTTTCTAGCTATTTCATATGTTCTGAGACTGTTGGTAATGTTCATTTCAGCTTTTGGAGGAGTATTTACGGAACCCACAGATACATGGACCGCTACTGGTATTCCAACTCCAGGCAAGTGTACCTTGCCAAATTGTGTAGTATTGTTGTTTTATTTCCTTGCTTATTTACATTGTTGAACATGCTTAAACCTAGGACCGTGTGACATACTTAGCGTCCGATTAATAGTCGGGTGCCAACCCCGTACGCGGAGTTGGGTACGTCATTTAGAGATGGACATGCGTGACCCTTTACATTCTCGTACTTGTTTTATCAAGTACATTATAACCCAGGACACTTGACACCATACATATGACAGAATCTTCCTGAGATATTCAAGGTGATTCTGTGTAGGATACAGGATGGACATAGTCATTATATTCTTAGATTATGACTTGTTGCATTAGCTATGATCTCACGTGACATGGACATGAGACGTTATGGACATGAGACGTGTGGTTACATTGGGTGGGGAGAGACGCACAGGCTACAGGCTGTTCTATATATATCTACTACTATTGTGAGGTTGTAGACTCTCGAGCAGAGCTAGACCCATTACTTGTTATTACTGCTACCGGCTCTCCGACACAGAGCTTGTAGCGGTCTCAGCCTGAGTACTAGTGATGCTCTCAGTTGCATTTTCACATAGATGGTTATGTAGTTACCCTACTTGTTTGATTTACTATTTCACTGCATTTATTTTGGCTTGTATTATTTGTACCTTGCTATTTCCCCTGAGGACCTGGATCCGGATGATGTTCCCAGGTTTAGCAGAAGAGCATTATCCCGAGGTTTACGGGACAGGAGCTGAAGCTGTACCAGAAGCTGTTGCTGGAGCTGAACCAATATTAGAAGAAGAGGTGATGGCTGAAGACTTTTCTTGAATTTATGTTATGTGTACTCATCAGATACTTTATTTTGGACTCCTTTGTTCTGGTCTGATGAACCAGTGTGTTAGACTTTTATCGGGTTGTTCCCCGACATACTTTGCTGAGACTGGACATTGATGTACTTTCCTTATTTGCTGTTGATCTTATTATTTTGTGTGTGGATGAGATTAGTTTTGACTTGTTGTTGTAGACCTATATTACAGCTTGAGTATGCCCCGATGGATCCATTAAATTGGGTTTGTTCATCGGTGCGTGCTGCTGGTCATTGTCACGTGTCTAGTCCCTTGGTATTTTGGGACTGGGGCGTGACAAAAGGTATCCATGCGGCCAAAGACTCATGCGCCTCTTCCCTGATTGAGCGCATGACTGAACCGACCTTGGCACGACTTTCCCTGATTTGTCTTTTTCCTCTGACTCCCTGTCTTGATTAGTCCCATCGGTCACTTCTCTGACACGGCCAGTCACATCAGTCACTTTCCTGACCTTGCATTTACTGTCTGTCACTTACCTTGTCCCGAGGAGTGGACTTTGCTCTCCCATACGGCCAGCTCTCCCATGCGGCCAGCTCTTCCATGTGGCCATTTCCATACGGCCTTAATTTCATGCGTCTGTTGTGATCCATGCGGCAAACTTGGTCATGCGGCCATTTCCATGCGCCTGCTTATCTCATGCTCCTATGACACTTGTAGTAGTTTAATTTTTTTAATATATTTTCTTGTTTAGCCTATTATGCTTGATTCATATGCATGCAATATTTCTCTAAACTGCTTATAACCTGATTGTGATAACCTGCCAGAACCTGAAATTGCCTGAACATGGATTCTATTGGCACTGTTAGTCTGAACTCCCGACACCTGACATGTACTGATATTCCTGATAGTGGCTCGACGAAGCGCACTCCTGACATACTAGAATTGAACATGGATTGTATTGGCACTGTTAATCTTGAACTCCCGATATCAGACTTGCCTTAATATTGTTGATAGTAGCTCATTGTATCGAGTTAACCTGACATGCTAGAATTTTCCTAAACGGTAATGCTTGAACTGATAAGATAAAATTTCGTGGTTGATTTGCTTATTCCTGTCCTGAATATACTTGTCAAACTACTGTCCTGTCATATCTTGTCCTGCATCATGTCTAAGGCAAATTCCTGAATACCACGGTCAGAAATTCTTAAGAACTTGCCCAGGATAACAACTAGAATAATGTATTAGAAGCATCTAGAGAGATTTCTTGGCTATATACAATCCCAGTATCCCAGCGACACCTGATGGATCTGGAGCTCTCCGTCATGAGGGGCACAATTCCATCATGTCGTCGAGTGTTGCATATTCTTGTAAATTACTATACCTGATATAATATATTCTATGTATCCTTACGCCTGGATAATCCGGATAGTCTACAGGGCAAGTGTCTGTATGAATCTCAAAACTGCATGTATTTATAAGACTGTGATAATCCTAATTAGCTAATGATAGCAAACCGTAGGGATAATTTGTCGTGATTGCTTGATTTCCAGTCTAGTCTAGTTTTATCCTGATATGTTTAACAACTGATCCTGAGACTGTAACCTGAGTACTAATTTCCGATATCTATGTTTAAATACTCCAGAACTCTTTAACTGTTATTTTACCTGATGCACTTATTTACCTGTTTCTTGTGCTATTTCTTATTGATTTGTCTGCATGCTGGTTTTACTTCCTAAGTTGGCTCCCATGTGGTACTTATTGTTTTGGTGTCTGACCCCACTGGTTTTGTATGGCCAGATTTCGGAGCAGGACCGCAGGATCTCTCGTATTTTTTGCCTCAAGATAGTGAATACCAGGAGCACCCGTAGACATGAGTGGGTTTCTTCTTCATCACCCACTTGATCTTGTACTTATACTTTTGAGACGTTTAGTCAACAAGCACGTGTTTAGCTCGTGTTTTGGAACTTGACATTCTAGCATGTACATGTAAAGCACATTCTAGACTATAGCTAGAGATGATCATGTAATATGTACTCTTACTAGTTCTTCATTTTGTAACTAGCTTTATGATCATTTGTATTATGTATAGTTTGGGACGTCTTACTATTATATATTTGGTGATTATATCTGTTGTAATTTGTTGTTTGCTTGATATTGAGATACCTAGGACTCTTGAACCAGTAATGACTGTTGGATTGTAAAGTAAAACTCTCACATGTCTAGACAGCCGTGATCGTATCTCGGGGTATTGAGTATCCTGGTTTACGTAGCTGGCTTTGTCTGCCTCCGTTCTCCAGCATTCTGGTTCTGGGTCATGACAAAGACAGACGATGTTTATGTAATGCCCCGCTCTGCGTCGGCATTATGTATCAAGGTGAGTGGGCAGAACATCGTTCTCTGATTCTTGCACGCCTAATAATAATCTGAGTTTTTGCTTGCAATGTTTTCATAAGAGAATGATAGAACCTGTCTTACATGTTAATGAACGAACTCACCTAGCTTGTCTTTGAAACGAAAATGTCTGCTTAACTAAGAGGCCCTGAAACGCTTGTCTAAGTATGCGTTTGCATGAACATGTTCACTATCGCCTATGCTCCAAGAGAACCATATCGTGTGCCTGAATGTGTTCAATGATAAGGCGGCTTACCCCGTAACAAGATTGAAATCTGATGGTTCGTCTCGTCTGCATCATAAAGTTTATTTGATAGTGTTTCCATGCATTCGCATCGGTCGGACAATGGCTATTGGTGGAGAGATGAACTGCATGTGTCACGGCTGCTACCATGATAGTGAAAAGAAACCATGAGTCACAGCTGCCATTAGCATCAAATAAAGAGTCATTGTATGCTGGTCCAACAGCTGCCGATCCTGAGATACTCGGGGACTGCCCTGCATATAGCTAGTTCATTGTGTTGGCTTGGATAGAGAACTGCCCCTAAGATGTGCATGTGTGTCTAGCTATGCATTTGTCCCTAGAGTCTCACGAGACACGCTGCGCACACCCTGAAACAGAACGAACGGCTTGTCTTGCTTGCTTATATCGCATATGAAACTCTGTTTTAAAAGATGTTTCCAAAATAATGTAATATGACTCCGTTCTTCTGTTGTATGAAACGAACATAGGTAAAACTAGAAAGATCACTAGTAATGTAATATTTTACAACATGATTACTTAGTGTTGGTTTTAGTGAATGATTGCTTCTGTTCAGTTGTTTTATCTCACATGTACTTATAAAAGTGCTGACCCACCAACAATTTACTTGCTTGCAGGTACTGGATCGTCCGAGGGAGCGATAGGCGTGCCTCAGTCCCCAAGACCCAGAAATTCTGGTTTCGATTGCCTCTTGAATGCTATCGTATAAAGGGGCATAATGTATGGAACGATGCCTTTGTATAAGAGAAACCCAAGTCGCTCAATTTGTCCCGAATACTTAGTTGACTAAATGCATTGCATTGCAACAATGTCCTTCCGCTGCTTACTCGATTGATGCGATGATAGCCAAACAAACTCTAACGATATGGCCTTGTGCGGGCGCAACCCCAGGCTCGCACGGCATCACGTCCCGGTATCAAACGGGCCATTCCCTGCCCCGTCGGGAAGGCGCCGAGGCGCGGTGCGTTCGGTGCGCCGCGGCGCGGTGCGTCGGGTGCGCCGCGGCGCGGTGGTTCGCGTCCGGTCTCGGCGGGGAAGAGGCGGTGGTCCGGGCGGCCCTCGGGGCCGGGGCGTGACAGTTTAAACATTATGTAAGAGACTATGTTGTACTGGGCGCGAGACGATGTGAGACAACAAGTCACCCGTCTCGCCTTCCGTCCGAGATTTCTGTATGTTTTTGATATTCTGCAATTTTGTGTACAACTATACATATATTATATGTAATGTAAGAAGCAACAAAAAACCAATATTCAATATCTAGTAAGCATTAAGCATAAAAACAATAGTAATAATAAGTTCTAATAAGCATTCATGAAGCAACACAAAAAGTCTATAACTAATAAGTTCTAATAACCCGCCTAAATACAACTTTTTTTCCTGGGTGACCCTAAGCGGTCGCCTAGGCACGCCTAGGTGACCATCGCCACACCCAGGAAAACTTTTCCTAGGTCGAGGCATCTCCTCACCAACATGCATGTCAAGGCCGCCTAGACGTCGCCTGTGACAACATAGGTAAGAAAGTGAATGTTGGACTAACCTTTACAAAGAGTGTACTGGGAGCCAATATAGAATGAGCATCAACACCATTCAGGTAAGCCTTTACTTCTGGTATGCCAGAGCCAGCAGCTGCAGGTGCAACATAAGCACAAAGGGCTGCAGCTGTTGCCGCCAAAATTAGATTACAGCCTGCATATACAACAAATCCCTCTTTATACCTGCACTGAAAAACAATAAAAATAGTTACCATTAAGATGCATATAAAGAAGTTTATTACAATATTAAGAGGCAACTACCAAGTACTACAATAGGAGATCCCTCACAATTTTGTTTTTCGAAAACTAAAATTGATAAGAGTACTAAATTACCGTTAAATATGTCTGTCCAAACTAAATACTTTTTTCCACTTGATTCCTCGAGAAAATGTCAATAGTAGTTTCAAGTATAGACTGATAATGATACGATACGGCCAATATCGATACGGTTTGGCATTTCCTAATCGGATACCGACCGATACCATTACTGACTCATACCGACACTGGGAATCTCTTTTCCAATCAATTCAGCATGGAAAATTGAACGAAAAAGATCAATCAGCAAGGTATAAAAGCATAGTAAAGTTGTAAAATTACGTAGATACAGGTAAAGTTGTAAAAGTACGTAGATACAGGTAAACCAATCAGTAATGGTGACTGTTATTTCATTCAATTTCAAAACTACTAATAAACAACACAAAAATTACTTAAAATTATGCATAAATATATAACATTTTTTTCTTTATATTATTAATAATTATTTGCTTTCCGATACCAAAAAAACTAATACTCCTATCTGAAACCGCCGATATTGTTGATATCGCCGATCCCGATACTCATAGAAAGGGTCCGACATTGATTCCGATACTCCGAACGAACCGACTCAATACATACTCCCTACTCGGATATTGCGAACTACAACTTACTCTCAGATTGAATATCATTCACCTAAAATGTTTCATGCCTGATGCTTTTATAATTGTAAGCTGCATCCATACCGGTACCTTAGGAGCATCACATATGCCTGGGCATATACCAAATATAATGTCCAGATAGAAAATTAAAAGATGATATGTCAATGTAGGCAAGATACTATTTTCTTAAGCAATTATGGACAAAATATTCTGCTAAGTCTGTAATACAAGTAAAATGATTGAACCAAAAACATGGCAGAACAGTTCCTCGGCAATCCTGATGCCAGCTTGTAAGAAAAACAGGAAAACTAATGTGCTCCACTATCAGTTAGGCTTGAATTTGCATTAATCTCATACTATGAGCTTCGAAATGTAATTGGTTGTGGTTGCGATGCGGTACAGTGCGGATGCAGGTGCAGGAAGCCTTCGGGCCGTGATGTGTGGCCTTCAGGCCGGGTTTGGTCAAGTGTTTTTAGACAGATAATGGCCGTAGTTTGATGATCAATTTTAGGCTCATGGGATCAAGCATGAGGGGACAGTGAAAGCCTCTCTTCGGAGCATAATGGTGTGGAAGAGAAGATGAACCACACTATTTATGAGAGGTCAGGTGTACATTGTCCGAAGTCACACTGCCAAATATTGACAGCCCTGATTCCAGGGTGAGCGAAATCCTAATAACCACCCTATCAGCAACTAATATCTAAAAAAATTGATGGAACAAATGGATACCAAATGGAGGAGGATGTCCATGCTAGCCTACAAGTGTTCCACTCTGCAACACATTTGCTGGATTAGGAAGAGAGTGATAGCCTAAAATACAAGTAACATTTAGCGAGTGAACCCTATACTGCACTTTGGAAAGCCTCGTGTAAACTCCCAGGACAATTAGTGATAGAGTTTAGACTTTACCTTTCCTTAAGCATGAGATTACTGGTCAGCAACAATTTGAACCCAGCAATATTCTCGACTGCAAGGTTGTTGAAGAACCCAACAAGCCCAGTACCCAAGCCAATAAGAAGTGCAAGCGTCCACTTGAGGACTACGTACTGGTATATCTGGACTTTCTTCCTTCCTCGCCAATCTTGCTTATACAAGTCATTCTCCACAACTCTGCAGACACACACACAATGCGATATGTGCCATAAAGTTCGTGTCGATTTGGTATGTGAAAATATACATAAAAGAAACACAGAGTAGCAAGACAAATGTAATGCCCCCCTCTAGAGAGCAATGTGATCAATGTTTCATGGGTGAAACAAATATAATTCTAGTTGGTGGCTCTCTTAGTCAAGTTCATGAACCTAATTCCTATAAAACCCACATCATTATTGCGAACAATTAATGTTTTACTTTTAGATAATCAGTAATATATGCAGATGAAAAAAAAAGGTACTAAACATTCGTTAACTTACTTATCATGACATCAATTTCATGATTACTATGGAGATAATCGAGTTCCTTTGTTTTCTGATACGAATTCCAAATTCCAACCCCAATATCATAAACCCTGATCCATGTTGTAAATCTCAAACTTTGGCTGAACAGAGATCAACTAACAATAGTTTGATCAATTGAATATATTAAATTCCGATTATAACATGGTCAAATAGTTTTAAAAAAAAGTAGGGTTATTTAGTTTTAGGGTCTAATATAATATTCAAAAAATTTGTTTCTCTCTCCATATTGTTCATATTATCCAGAAGAGTACTTGGGTCTCGTCCTGACCGTTGGCTTGGGCTGGCTGTCCAAAATGGAGACCTAAACGTAAATTTTGAATAGTAATATTTTAGCAAATGTCTCCACTATAAATATAGAAAATAGCATATATCCGCACTTAAAAAAACTAGCAAATGCTCCCATTATGAGAAAAATAATCAAAAAATTGTTAAATAGTGGGGTATATCTTAAATTTTTAAATGTTGTATACAAAGAAAGGCCATTTCTAAATGCACATCAAAAGTTTCTCAAAACTGTCCATTTTCATATTTACAAGTTTGCCGCCGAAAACTTACTGATGACTGTCCAATTTTTTTTATGACTGTCATTTTTTTTTGACAATCCTTCCAATTGGTAGGACTGTCAATTTGTCAGTCCTAACACCAAATAGAACTGTCCTCACCCACCTTCCTCTCCGGGTCCTCGGGGGCGACAACTGCCTCAACGTTGAGTTCCACACCTACGTTCGTGCGCAGAGCCGGGTGGGACGCGGGGCTGGTGAACCAGTCATACAGGTGGGTAGAGAGGGTGGTGGCGTTCGAGCCGCCGGTGTTGCAGTGGCAGTCCGCGGTGAGGGACGGGCTGCTGGAGGCCGGGGTGACGCCGTTAAACGGCTTCAAGTACGACCACGTGTACGGGACAAAGGTCGGAGGGAGCATTTTTGACCGAGACGGACGTAGGCACTCCGTGGGGGCTCGCGTGGACAAGCGCGGGGGGGGTGGGGGGTGCTCGGGGTGCCGAGGAGGTCGGAGAGGAAGGTGGGTGGGGACTGTCAAAATATTTGACAGTCCTATTTGGTATTAGTATTGACAAAAAATTTGACAGTCCTACCAATTGGAAGGACTGTCATATTTTTTGACAGTTCTATTTGGGATTAGTACTGTCAAAAAAAATTGACAGGCCTAAAAAATTTGGACAGCCCTGAGTAACTTTTTCGTGACAAATTTGTAAATATGGAAATAGACAGCTTTGAGCAACTTTTGATGTGCCTTTAGAAATGGTCCAAAGGAATGAAAACATTTGCTATTTTTTTTTTAAATAAGTGAGAGTATATACTATTTTTTATATTTATAATGAAGATATTTACTAAAATATCCTAAAATTAAACGTAAATTATGGAGACATAAAAGAGATTTAACGGTCAACAAAAGTCAACCGTGTCAAACCATTCTCAAAATATATAGAGACTTAAACGAGATCAAACGGTGAACTAAAGTCAACCGCCAGACCCAAATTCTACTCTGTCATTCAGATACCTAAACGTAAATTTTGAATATTATACGACATCCTAAATCTAAATAATCCAAAAAATAAAACCCAGGCAGATAGAAGCAATCAAGAGAAGAGAATTCAATGAAGTAGCCTTACTCATAATCCAGGCTCTCAATAGGGCAAACATTGGCACCAACTATGGCAATCTGGGAGGTGGTGTTCATGGTCCTCTTCCTCAACAGGGGCTCCCTCATCATCCCACCACTCTCCCTGTCATCAAAGAAGCTTGATGACCCATTCCTCTCCAGCTCCTCTCCTCCTCCACCTCTTCCTCCTCTCTCTCTCTCCACCAGGACCTCACTGCTCTCTATGTCAGTACCACTCCTTTCATGATGATCCATTCTCTCTCTCTCTCTCTTCTCATCAAGAATCTGTTGGAAGAGAAGAACGGATTATATGGGGAAGTAATAATACAAGATAAGAAAGTATTAAAAATGATAGCTGTTGTGTGTGGAGAAAGTATTAAAAATCATTAAGTACCTAATTGGTTCACTATAATATAATTGGAATTGGAATTGAAATTTGAATCAAATTTGTAATGTTAGTCATATATATATATATATATATATATATATATATATAATGTAATTAAATTATAATTATATTACTATATTTGGTTGAAATATGTAATCAAATCATGTAATATAATATTAATTTATTCAAATATTTGGTTTACCATACCATGAAATTGAGTTAAAAAAATATATAAAATCTTGACAATTTTAAAATAAAAAAAAATTTAAAAAATCTTTCAAAAATAATAAATAATTTTTTTACTAGAAAAAAGCTCCAGCAAGGCCACAAGTAATAGCAGGTGTCGATATTCTTCTGTCCTCTTATGTTTTATTTTGTTGTTAGACACTTTTCTTGATACCAAATAGCATATTAGAAAAAGTGATTTAAATTTTTTTTTTTTTTAAGTTGTAATATAATCGATATTACATAGGTCTTAAGACGTAATTGATTTAAAAAAAAAAGTAATGTAATGTAATCAAGTTTGTAATCGCGATTATATTACATTCAAAAAAATTGTCCAACTAAATATCATAATTAGATTGACAACTTAATGCCAATTATGTTACACTGTCCAACCATGCAAACCAAACTAGTCCCAAGTATGTATCATGGATTACTTTTAACACAAATGACGTAGAGATCCTTGTTTCAAATCTTGGTGGTAACAAATTTGTTTAAATTAACTTAATTTATAATTATTTTTTTTTACATTAAGTATGGAATCCCAATTTGAATGTCCCTTCCGACTTACCATGATTTGAGCCATGAATTGAGGGCCGACCATGTATAATATTATTATTTAAAATGAACATGGGTTGTGTGTTTAAAATACTTGCATTACATAATGTAATCCAACAAAACATCAAATAACAGAATAATAGTCCAAATAGTAAAAGTAAATAAAAAATAACAAGCAATCTAATCTTTTTTTTTTCTTTTTATTAAATAAATAATTTCTCTCGAAGCTATGATTGGTCGTCAGCTGACAGTGCTTCCAGCATATGGAGATCGCCCACGAGGCCTGCCTCAGGGTCCGACTCGACGGGCCGTGCTGCGGGCCCATCAACTGACAAGTGATGAGTCAACAACAGATATCCAGTGAGCCAAGAAATCATTCCCCCCTTTCTAAATTCAGTTGGGTCCCAAAAGAACATTTTTGGTGTACAAATACATGTGAGTATATTTTAAACGATTAGCTGAAATTAAATAAATCGAAATTCTAAACATCTAAACCAAAATTAGCATAATCCAACCAAACCTAATTTTATAAAAGATACTAAGAATCGAAGATATTAATGTAATTTTATAAATTTTATTTGTTTTTTAATTATAGACCAAAATTTAAGTCCAAAATCGAAATCAAAACTGGATATAAAACCATATTTCCAAAATCAAAATGGAACCGAAATATTTCAAACCTAAATAGCGAATATTTATTCACTTCGATTTTTGGTCCAAAATGGAATAATACTAGTCCCTAATTTGCATTGTAAATGTGTTGTGGCTTACGCTTTTATTGGTACGACACATATATAAGACATACATATATTGTTTTTTTATTTTTTATTTTTTTGATAAAGTAACGTTGATAACAAATAATCTAAATATAAAAATGGAATAAAAATTGTGAAATCCAACATTACATTCTAATACCAGGAACTACAAAATCGAGATTGAAATACAACAAGTATATGAATTTAATAACAATAAACAACAAGAATTTAACAACAAACATCAATTCATATTTTTGGGAAGGAATAACAAGTAAGTTAAAGATCAAAATTAGAATGAAAGAGATCTCCAACGTACCTCTATCAAACATGCGGGGAGAATATTTCCCAAATTACCATAAATAAAATGTGTTTGTATATATTAATTCTCTCCAATGAGATGTATTTTGTTTTGTTTTACTTTCTGGAGGAGAGAGAGAGAGAGAGAGAGAGATAGCGCGCTAATTTTTCCTATAAATTGCAGTGTCCGGAAGAGCTAATTTTTCCTATAAAATGCAGTGTCCGGGAGAGAAGAGTGGCGCTTAAGTAGGAGCGTTTAAGTAGGAACATAGCCAACATCTTTCTTCATTAGTTTATAACTATTAATCACATTTGTCTTATGTTTTATTTTCAAACAAAACGATAGTTAGTATAATAATTATTTACATGAAATATAAAAATATAAAAATGGTTTTGTAACTATTTTAAAAATAAAATAGGTCCGTATAATAAATATAAAATATATATTAAAAAAATTAGTATAAATAATATTTATTATTAATATTATTATTGTTGTTGTTGTTGATATTGAATGTGTTTATTTGCCCACAATTGGAGCAATAATGCACCATTACTCATATTAACACATTTGTTATCAAGGATACAGCACTCTTATGTACGACACAATACAAGAACTTGTTATCAACACTTAAACATTAGGCTCTCGATAAGGGCCCTACAAAATTCACTCGGGACAGTTCAAATTTTATCATTGATAATTACAAGTTTGTCACTTTCAAAATTTACTCGGGACTGTCCACTCTTAATTTTTTTTATAATCAGAACTGTCAAAATTTTGACAGTCCTACCAATTGGAAGGACTGTCAAAATTACTACAAAATTCACTCAGGACAGTCCAAATTTTATCATTGATAATTACAAGTTTGTCACTTCCAAAATTTACTCGGAACTGCACACTCTTGATTTTTTTTATAATCAGAACTGTCAAAATTTTGACAGTCCTAAAAATATATGTTAAATTTTTAACTTCCAATTGGTAGGACTGTCAAAATTTTGACAGTCCTTCCAATAGTGCATCCTTCCAATTTTGACAGTCCTGATTTTTTTTACAGTCCTCCACGACGCTGGAGTGGAGGACCTGGAGGTAGCGACGGAGGAAGGAGGGGAGGGAGGAGCGGCGGACGCCGAGGGTGCCGAGGTAGTAGAGCTTAAGCTGAACGAGGGTGGGACGGGGGTAGAGGGAGGTGGGAGGTGGATTCGGGTGGTGGATCCTGCGCGGAGGCCGAAAGGGAGGACGAGGCGGAGGAGCGGGAGGTGAAGGAGGCGGTGGGGGAGGCGGCGACGGGAGGCGACGGTGGAGGACGGGGGAGGAGGCAGAGGCGGAGCGCTCACACGGTGGGGCGGCAGTGGAGGGCGGGGAGAGCAGGAGGAGGGAGGTGAAAAGTTTGTGATAGTATGAGTAAAATTTGGACTAGCCTTAGTAAAAATATTTATAACTGGACTAGCCCTAAATGAATTTTGTAGTGCCCTTATCAACAGCCAAACATTATAGGATAAACGATATGCGAGTATTATATTATCTATATAATAAAAAAGTTGATATTTTTGTCTAAAAAATAAAAATAAAAGATAGTTAATTAAAATATCACTATATACCCAATGGTCTTTTCCACTTCTATTTAATTGTTTTATCAATTAATTAATAATTGACCAGTTAGATTTGTATACAAATTTTAAATATTGTTTAAATTTATTTAAAATAATTTTAATAATATTTAAAATTATTTATTATTATTTATTTTGTAAATTAAAATATTCCAAAGAGCCATGGGAGAGTACCAGAAGGCAAGAATCACAATACCACCCACACTAGTCAGCAGCTAGTAGAATAATATATAATGCCATTTGAACTAATATAATTAATAGATTTTTTTATTTTTTTATTTTATTATTTTTTTTTTTGGAAAGTAGCTGAGGAGCTCCCACTGACTTATTCTGGATTTTGGTAAATTTTAACATTTTTGGGAGGCCATCTGTGCACATATCAATATCATCTCATAATTAGATTATGCCAGCAAGTATAAATGTTCCAGATTAGACATTTATTAAAATTTAGTCTTACTCAAATATGAGTTTTTTAAAAACAAAATGCTGTACAGCTTTCTGTAACTTTTGGATGGCTCTTTGTACCTTTAAAACTGGTACAGCTTTTCTGCATTTCACAAAACAATTGCAACTTCCTCTAAACTACTTCACATACTTTTGTTATAAAAGAATAAATATGATATTTTTCGTACACTTTTTCTTTAATAAAACTCACATAGCTGCTCATATTTAGTACAATATCTGCATGCGTTCCTTATATTCTGATTTTTCGTGTTTTCGATACTGATACCTATCATGTACTTGTGTGCCGGTATTTGATATGTATTGATATGACTATAGCCTGGATTTCAGATTCAATTCCATTTCTTGTCCAATATCGCAGGAACATATTGCTCATGGGATAAAACTTTGTTAACTTAAAATGTTAAACAACCTATTAAACTTATTGCATATTTGGTGTTTCATACGATGAACAAACTTATATTCAGACTATCATGGTCCTAGAGACCAAATACAATATCAGGGATGCAACTAGGACTTGCACAGTAGAAGTGTAACTCAAAAACTATAATTATCATTTCATATTGGGAACAAAAATTTGCATCCAAATTTTGAATATCATATAGTTCACATACACAAGTTAAATGCCATCTTGAAATATAATCTTGAATTTCTCATCTTGAATACAAAAAATAGCTACTTGCAATAGAGTTACAATAGCAACACAAACACGAAATTCAAAAATGCACAGAATCCTCCTTTTGCAATGGAGTCCCTCTTTCTTTCTTTCTTCTGCAGGTGAGAAAGGAGGAATATGAGGGGAATCACTTCATAGTCATTTGCAATGGAATTGCAATTACAATTCAAAGACTAAAACTGTGGACGCGTGAGAACAATTATATGCTGACAACGTACAGTCGTCAACGCCGGTGAAGCGGGGGTAGGCGGCGACGACGACGACGACGATGATGCCATGGGCAAGCGAACACCGCTACATGTAGGACATTAGTGTGGATGACGACGCACACTGACATGGCATCGGCCATAGTAGAGGAGGATGGAGAGTTGGAAGAGGTCATGTGAGGAAAGTTAATAATAGGAAACTCTTTTTTTTTCTTTCTTTTTTTTCCTTTTTATTTCTTCACTAACGAACAGGTGGTGGTTGTTTTTTTTTTTTACCAACCAAGCACAACTTCATGTGCTTGCACTTAGAATAGGAGGTGGTGAAGTTGTAGTACCTTAGAGTTCCAATTTTTAGATTCTCATGTCCAATTCATCCCCAGGAGCTATAGGTTGGATCTGAGAATTTCTAGATTCAGAATGTAAAAAAATATTTTATAGAATAGTAAATTTTAATTTGGAGTCCAATTCTAAATTTACATAAAAAAATTCACATTAATTTTTGACCATATAATTTTTGGGACAAAAGCTCATCTTATCATTCTATACTATTCTTATACAAACCCAATATGTTCTATATTTATCCTCTCTTTTTTTTTTTTAAAATTTGGAACTCAAGATAAAATTTTGAGCACCATCTACTAATGATGCTCTTACAAAGACTTGTAATACTTTATGTAATAGTAATTTGGACATTTTTGTACTTTTGGATTATTTTGTTGTAGATATCCTGTATTATTAAAATTTTACGTTTATGTCTCCATTTTATTTAGAACATGATTTGAGTATTGTATTGACGATTAATTTAGTTGATCGTCCAAAATAGAAACATAAATAAAATAAAATAAATAATATTATATAAGATTATAAAATTAAATAATAAAATATGAAAAAATATGAGAATTGTGTGACTTGGATTATTTAGTTTTGCTTCATGGAGGTTATGTTATTTGAATTATTTAGTTTTGTCATGATCAATCTATAATGAGATTTGTGATATTGTTGTTTGTTTCTATCTTGATTTCAGCAGTCTCACAACTCTCATGGTGTTAATTTCAATAGAAACTACTTCATTGGCATCATGTATAGTCATATTTCTCTCGAACATGTCGTATTGTTGAATGCTTATAACTTGAGAGTCCCAGTTGGTTGTGCGGTTGCTCAAATAAGATTAGAAACAAACAATAATGTCACATGTCTCATTTTCGGTTGGTCATGACAAAACTATCATGTGAAACTAAATAACTCATGTCACACAATCATTATATATTTTTATTTAGTTTTATGGTCATATATAATATTCAAATTTTATGTTCATGTTTCTATTTTAGACGGTAAGTCAGATGAAATTCAAGTCCGGTGACCTAAATATGTATACGAGATTCTAAAACTAAATATGCTATATATTTTTCTCTATTATTTTGGATTTTAATGTAATCCTCGTCTATTATGTTGTCTTGTAAATTATTCTGATTCTATTTTTAGGTGTTCGGACCAAGTTTCTATCAAAGGCCTATTTGCTGCAAACAATTCTCAGAGAACAATTTATGTACGCATCTTAATTCCAACACGCAAGATGTCAATAGATAATATTAGGTTGTGGTGTTCGCAGCGACGTGGTAGTCTACGGTTGTGGAGAGCTAACCATGGACTTTCCTCGATTCAAAATAATTGTAGTGTAGTGGTTAGTATGTTTGACATTTGTACAAAAAAAATTACTTCAATTTTTAGTAACATTTTTTTATTTACTTTTAATTAATTTTTTAATATTTTTTTTAATATTATGTATAAGATCTCATTTTAAAAGTTGTCTCGGATTTTCATGAGCTCAGGATCAGCCTTGGACTTACTTGCATGTTGGATGTTGATCTCAACGTCTTCAATGGACGCGGGTGAACAAGAACTCCACACTTGCTGTCGACGAAAATTGCTCAGCCAATTTTGTCCATCGGCGAGAAAGTGCACCACCGTCTTGATCCCGCTGACAACATCCTACATTAAACAAGCATCCTTAAAAAAAATTGAAAATAAAGTGAGCTATGGTGGAATTAGTCTCTAAAATTAGTAAGAATTGAACTTTATGTATAGTTTAAACGACATAAAGTTACTAACATGGCGCTGTTTAAAATATTATTTTTTATATTTTTTTTATTTAATTGTTGCATATTTCAAATTTAAAAAATATATATATATATATATAATTAAATTTATTTTTAAATTTGGAACGAATTAGCCGTTTTATATAATAAAAGATATTATGGATGGAAGATATATATAAACTTAACGGTGGTCCCACTGGTTATTTGACAACTACTTGAAGTTGTACTTTGCGGTTCGTTACAAACTTTGGATAAGAAAAGTTCATCCAATTGTTACTTAAGGTTGACTATGTATACTTAAAACTGGACTATAAATTGTAAAAATGGACGGAGGTGTGGATTGAAGTTCAAATGTTTTGTTCAATTTGAAAAAAGAAAAGAAAAAAAAACACGCACTTCGTAAAGCATGCAAGTGTATATATCTTTCACAGTTTATTATATAAAACGGTTTCTAGATGACCCATCGTAAATAAATACTCAATCAAATAAATTTTTTAAAAATTACTTATGGTAAATAAATAAAATATTAAACTAATTTGCATCTTATCCGTTCAAATCCTTAATAAATAATCAGGCAATTTAATTACAAAAAAAAAAACTAACGGTGGATTAAAAAGAAAATCTAAAACCAACTTTCTTCTCATTATCCGTAACCCACTATTTTCTTCCACCAAATCTAAATACTAAATTTAAAATCGTTTAAATACTAAATTTAAAAATTAATTAAAAAATATAAAAAATATAAATTAAATACTAAATTTAAAAATTAACTAAAAAGAAAAATATAAAAAATATTAAATTGTTTAACAAATTTTAATTTAAATATTTAAACTAAGTACATAGTATTATCTGACTCACATATTCAAAACTATAAAAACATATCTACAACAAATTTTCATTAAAATACATTTAAATTTTATTTTAAATATTTTAAAATATTTTAATTTTTTATATAATTTTATATAATTTTGTTTTTACATGCAACACACGTGGAGGTAACTAATATATATATATGTCACGTCCCGGTCCCAAAATACGTAGGACTAGAAATACGTAAACATGCCAGCTACGCACTCAACCAGACTATTGTCTGACTCGAATACATATAAGCTGTATTATAATGGTCACTATCTAGATAAAACAGTAAAATATTTATGTCACAATCCACAATGAACAAAATACAAGAATGAGTTACATGTGCTAAAGTCGGCCGCCTAGTAACACAAGTTCGAATAGACTCGAGAAAGGAATATGAGTTTATAAAACTAAGCTAAATCAACAGATGAATAACAATATGAATAAATAATCATAACTCCGACAGAAATGATATAAGTATCTGGTATCAATGCCCGCATGACAAGACGATAAGCATCAGTAATTCCGGAATGGCTCCACAACATTTTATGCTGCAAAACTAGGAAGAAACCAGGTTCTCAGAGGGACGTAACAAGGTATAAAAAACAGCGTGCCAAAAGTAAAACAGTATAATGCCACATATTCAAGGGTAAACTACAGTAACCGTCTAAGTGATATACACATGAGAGCATCACTCGTACTCCAGGCTGGACTCTAAAGGCTCTGTGTGGGGAAGCCTCAAAGTTTATATATATCTTCCATCCATAATATCCATAATATAAAGCTACTTCTAGACGGTTGTTTAAGCCGTAAGTAAATAATCACGGAAGATAAGTAAGACCTTAAACAAACTTACATTTTATCCATCAAAACCGTTAATAAATACTCAATCAATTTAATTAACAAAAAAAACTAACGGAATATTACAAAAAATTTAAAACCAACTTCATTCTCATCATCCGTAACCCACTATTTTCTTCCATAATAAATTATAATTAATTCTTTTTTAAACATTTAAATTATTTTAAAATAATATAAAAATATGTTACGTGCAATGCACGTGCATTTACTAGTACTAGTAATGTGCACGTGCATTGCACGTGCGTAATTTTTTAAAAAATTAAACATAAATTTATTATAAAAAAAAATATCATTCATAGGAATTGAACTTAAACAATTAAGAAAAATATCTCCTACCTTAACCACTTAAGTTAGAGTCATTTAGTTATAAATATATCATATTAGGTAGTTAAATGCTTCGTTGAGTTTTTTTTTAAATAATTAGTTGAGTATTTAGGTAGTTGTTTACTTATCTTCTTATTAAATTTTTAATTTATTTAAACGATAATATACATACGGCTTAAGACGACTCATTTTTAGCCGTTTGTAAGCCGTACTATATATATATATATATATATATATATATATATATATATATTTGCACATTTTACGAAGAGAAAGGAGGATCCACTTGTCATACAGTGGTTGTATCAAAACTTTGATACAACCAACCGTATCAAAGTTTTACTCTTAATTATCGGCACACGTCCATGCATGGGTCTGATAATTATCATAACGGGAAAGAAATGTTTAGACAAAAAATCTAAAAGTTATTTATTTAAAAAAAGCAAGTACTTAATTAAGTGTTTAACCAGTACTTAACTAAGTGTACCGTTTCAAATAATTAGCCGTTTGTAAGCGGTATATATATATATATATATATATATATATATATATATATATATATATATATATATATATATATATATATATATATATAAACGGGATATGAGTCATACTATTTATATTCTTATATAAGTCATGCACATATGGACCAATAGAAATACTTTAATATTCTATGTACATCCATGTGTACTAGTATATTATATTTTTATTTGTCCATATTTACATAGTTTATATATATATATATATATATATATATATATATATATATATATATATATATATATATATATATGCACGTTTTACGAAAAAGAAGAAGAAGAAGAAGGGTCCACTTGTCGTACAATGGTTGTATCAAAACTTTGATATAGCCATTTGTATCAAAGTTTTACTCTTAATTATCGGCACGTGTCCATGCATGGATCTAATAATTATCATAATAGGTAAGAAATGTTTAAAATTAAATAAATCTAAAAATTATTTATTTAAAAAAATAGTACTTAATTAAGTACTTAATTAATTGTTTAACCAGTACTTAATGAAGTGTACCGTTTCAAATAATTTAGTATTTGATAGTACTCTTAATATTCCACAAGAGACCACAACAGCCAATAAACTAGAAGCCTTAATTGTAACTAAATATTTTTAATTATTTAAGTTTTACAAAATTTAATGGCTAAAATACAACTTGTTACCCTTAACTATTCAAATATTTCAATTTGATACTCTCAACTTTGATAGGCATAAACTTAATATCCCAATCCCTTTTGTCCTAACGGTATTAATCGAAAAAGAAAGATAACAAAATATCCTTCCATTTCTCTTTTTCTCTCTCTCTCCAGCAGCCCCTTCCTCCCTTTCCCCGGTGCCTGAAGCCGGAAGAGGGGGGGGGGGGCAACAACAGTAGCAAGCAGCAGCTGTCGACATTGGGTGTGGGGCCGCTGGTCGCTGGATGGGGGGGAGCACGACTAGGAAGGGCGCGTCGAGGAGGGGGACGCGGTTTGGGGGAGGGGACAACATGGGTAGGGTGGGGTGGGAAGAGAAGGGTAGTTATTTTTATTTTTTAACGAAAAAACTTGGATTGACGGAGGGGAGGGTACAAAGTTAAAAATATTAGTTGGAAGAAGGTATTAAGTTAATACTGTGAAACCCGTCTCACTATTTTAGTATTATTGTATTTTATCTGGTATATGTGTGTTATAGCTGTTTATTGCTTCCAGTGTAATTTATGATTTTTTCTAACTGCTTTCATGTAATTTCTAGAAGTGTGTTTAGTGATAGTCACCCTTTGATATATATATAGCCATCCATTTCTCTCTCCTCTTCATTCTTCTTCATTTCCTTCTTTTTCTTCATTTTAAAGAGCGAGCAAAGGGAAGAAGGGAGCCAGATTGAGTGAACTCTCATCTTCTCCCTCTCCTATCCTTGGCCGAACCCTAGCCCCAGCCGTGAGCTTGCCTTGGGTAGTAGTGGTAGTAGTTTAGTAGTGGGCTTAGGCAAGTACATCTTGCCTATGAGAAAGAACTTGTGATATTGCACTTATTTAGTTTCCTTGCATTTTATTTCTCTATATTGTTCTCTATGAGTTTCTCTACATGTTTACTTCTTGGTATTTTCGGTTTTGATGCCTTGGTTGGAATAGATCTAAGTTTCCAGTTTGTAGCTTCCATGAGTTTACTTGATTTTGATCTAGTAAACTTATTATTTTCGAAAACTAGTGGCTCCATGTTGATGAGCACTTAATTTCATGCGATTTTGAGCTTTACCTTGCTGGATTTGGACTGGAAATGAGGATTTTATGGAGAATACAACTTTTCAGACTTGAAACTTTTTTCATGGTTGAAACTTGCTGTTCTGGGACGAAGGAGTTTTATGCCCCCTGCTTGGCATGCAACCTGGACTCCTCGCTCTAAGTCAGCATGCGACCATTTTGTTGGACGCATGATTGAATCTGCGCATGCGCCCCTTGACCAAATAAGTGTAACTTGAACAAATTAATGAAAGTTTTTGTCACGACCCGCACCCGAAAAATCGGGCATGAGTCGTGGGTACGTCCAGCCTACGCCGCAGCATTGGCGGTAGCTGTCTAGGTCTACTATCTAGCTAACAATCTCACGCAATCAATATATATACCTGTCAAGATCTCTGTCACGACCCGCACCCTAATATTCGGGCACGAGTACGTGGCTACGCCCAGCCTACGCCGCAGAATCGGCGGTAGAATGCTGTCTGTGTCATTTCTAACTATCTAACATCTCAACAATAAAATATGGTACCTGTCAATCATCTCAACTCCAATCGGAGGAGCAATATGGTATCTCACAATATATCAATCTCAATCACAAAACAACTAAGGAGGAAGAATAATGCACGAATGGAAAATAGCGAAGGAAAGATAGATACAATCCACAAAATAAAACAATAGTACATCTATGAATCTCCACAAAAAAAATAATCCAAAACAACATCTAAACAAAACTAGACCTCCTCGGTCACTGGTACTACGTCCTCTGGCTCTAGGGGAGTGTCCTCTAAAGTCTCACCCTCCTGAGGTCCGTAATGTGTGGGACACAGCTCCTCTAGCCAATCATCTGGAAAAATATATCCAGTCAGGATTGGAGCGAAGTACATACCTCTGAAAGCAGTTCCAATAACATAATCGAGCATATATAATAAGTAATAGAAAAATAATACAAGATGCACAAGTAGAAGAATAAACTGTACAAGTGAACAGGCAATAGGCACAATAAAGCTGGAAGTAAATACAAGAATAACTGCAAGTAGAGAACAAGAAATACTAACTATGTGTTTTAGAGTGAAAGTTCGTTATGTGATCGGTTTAGGTTGCACATGAGGTATATAGGTAACTCCATTATACGTGAGGTGTATAATCGACATGCACATGAGATCAAGAGGGCTTTGATCACATAACCAACTCCTACTCCCCCTTCCCAACCAATACTCATGGATCCAATCACGACACGTTACGTACATGATCACGATAGTCACACTAGCACACGAAATAGTGGATGCACAAGAAGCACATGAAAGTCAATACCCGATGCACACGATAAAATACATGTCATTGGGTACCCGTTGCACACGGTAGGGGATAACACCTCCTGACGGGATCCATATAGCACCAGTCCGTGAAATCACTGTGTCGGAAATCAATGTATACTAATCTAGAACATGCATATAAACTACATTATGAATTGAAAACAATCAGAGAAATGTACTCGCCTGAAGTCCTGAGCAAAGTGTGTCTCTCGATGCCCAAGCTGGTGTCTCACAACCTATATATGGTATGTTGTATCAATACAAGGTTCCATGATGAAAATAAATGAAGTTGAAGAAGTTCTAGGTCAAAACGCCGTTTCTAAGTCAAACCCATGTATTTCTAGGTTGCAAGAGTCTAATGCTAGTCTCTAAGTCAATACACTATGAAGCTATGCTATACTAGCTAAATTAACACACCACAGTGCAATCAAGAAGTCGTATCTTAAGATACGCGGATTTTCTAATATGAAAATAGGTTTATATATATATACATAAGTCATATGCAATAATAATATCTCAAAACTATTTAATTATGATACTTTGGCCTTGTGCCAAATGCGTATCGCAATCAACTAGATACCCAATCTCAATACCTTGGGTATCGGTCCGATACCTTGGTATCTCAAGGTAATCTAAAACTAAACACAAAAGATATAAATAGATACCTTAAACTAGATGCTAACTATACACTAATATCTTAAACTAATTAACCAATACCTTAACTAAATAACTAATTGTTTTCTAACAAGTATACTAAACTAATATATATTACCTATACTAATATACATATCTATCTAATAACATAATCAACTAATACCTATAATACTCACTAACCACTATTATAACTAGTATACATAGTTATATACTAACTACACCATACAAACTACTAACCAACCTCAAAACTTTAACACAATAATACCCAAAATACCTTACCTGATACTGAAACTGTGCAGAACACTAATACTGCAAAAATGAATTATGAGCTAACTGATACTGTGTACCTCCTCTGTTGCTGTAGTTGTTTTCTTCGAGTGAAGCATTTGCTTCTAACTGTGGAACACACAGTGAAGCATTTGCTTCAATGCCAAGTCCCAAGTGAACTGCTTCACAGTTTCACACAGTGAAACTGCTGTTCTCTTCAGTCTCAACCTACTGAGTTCAGAGGTTATCCTCACTGCAGTTCAGTCTGCTGTCAAGTTGCTGAGCAGTCTTCATGTCTCAAGTTGCTGTGTTCAGTGTTCAGCTGTCCTTGCTGTGTGTTCAGTAACACAGCCTCCTTGCTGTGTTCAGTTCTTCAGTCTCCTTGCTGTGCACATGACTCAGTCTTTGCTGAGAACTGCTACTGCACCTTGCTGTGTTCCTCTGCAGGTAGCTGTGCTGTTGATCCTTGAAGCCACTGTGCAGTAGGATACTGCACAGTCTTCTCATTAGATGTGCACTGTTTGCTGGTGATCTCCCCCCTTTCTCTATGCACTGAGTGCAGATGCTGCTGTGTATGAAGACCCTGTCTGATCACCCCCTGTCTAAATGCTCGCTCACTCACACTGATCACACAACACATAACGCTCACTACACCTTATGCATATAAACACAACCAATATGTAGCTATCCCCAAATATATATATATATATATATATCATATAAGCCAAATACATATATATATATACCTATAGATATTAATACATATAGCTATATACACCAATATATATATATACACACACATATAGATTTATGTAGATACTCTATTATATACACATAGACACACATAAACACAAAAACCCAAAGTACACTATTATATACTCCAATTAAAGTATAGATAGCATATACAAATATATTTACATATGCATGTATAGTACAAAAGCCAAAACACAAACACATGGAGTGCACCGCACCCGTATCACACTTTTCTATGATACGCTTGCGACACGGCCCCCAACTCACAACCAAACGTATCCCGGAGGACACGTACAAGCCCAATACATATATTATGAATAATACATATATAAATTAGAGTGTCTACGTGTCCGTGTCACCATATGATATGCACATGGCCCCGTGTCGGAGGAAAACCCCCAAAATCGACCGTTTCATCAAATCGACGAGATACGGCCCACACGTATCCAATTGTGGACACGACACAAGCTACAAACAAATAATCTATGGTCAATTAGATCTACTAGATCCATTGACAAGCACTACATGTGCCAATTTCGAAATTTCCCCAAAATTGGCACCAAAATGGACATAACTCCTATCGTAGGTCTCCAAATGATACCAAATCAAATCCTATGGGTAACCTATACATGTGGGATGGTTTCTTATAGTAAAAACTCAGATCTATAGTCTATAGGAAGGGAAAAAACTGATTTATACCTATTGGAAGATGGATTCCCAATGAAAGGGTCCCAAATGACAAGTTGCTCCTCTCCTTGTAGATCTTGGCCTCCTCCTCTTGTTCCTTGCTCCTTGCTTGTAGATCCTTGATGTAGGGGCTTCAATGTTAAATTTAGAAGAAGATTTGAAGAGAATTGATGGAGAATTGATGGGAAATTGGAAGGGGGAAAACTAGATCTAGAATTTTGGGGAAGAACTAAAATGAGAGCACTCTCTCTCCTCTCAATTATGGCTGGACAAAAACCCTTTCTCAAGCAATGTACAAAGTCAAAAATATCCCTTGGGGCCTCTCATGAAGAAATAATTAGGGGGAAAGGTTCTAGTCTAATGGTTCTACTAATTAATCATGTTTCCTAATCCATGGGCCTAATTCATGGGCTCAACTTAGACTAGTCCAAATGTTTGTTCATGTCCCCTAATTAAATGGTTAGGTCCACTACACAAGTCCAAAATAAGTCTACACTAGCAATAAATAAAATAAATAAATTAGTCATTGTCACCACCCCATTTTCAGATCCGGGTATTTTTTTTTATTTTTAATTTAGTTAATTGTGTATTATTTATATTTAATTATATTTATATTTAATTAGTGATTGCATTATTTTTTATTATATTTTTATTGTTTGTTTTAGGATTTTGGCTAGCCTGGACCTATGTCAGACCCTAGTGGACCCATGTCCGACCCAGCCCACACCCCTGTGAGACTTATTTTGGGGCTTAGAATATTTATTTTATTTTTAGGAAGTTAGTTGGAGAGATTTGGAACTAGTTTGAGTGCTTTTGGAACCCGGAACCCGAAACCAAGTCAATAGGGGCGTTTTGGGAATTTAGAAACTTGTAAACCCTTATATGTGTTGTGGCCGCCCCCTCCTCACTCCCAGACCCGTTGTGGACAGCAGCTCCCCTTCCCCCACTCTTCTTCTTCACTTCTTCTTCTTCTCCACTCATTTTTCTTCTTCCTTTCTCCTTCCTACTTCAAGTAAGTTCACTTTTCTTCCTTCTTTCTTCCATTCCTTCTTCTTTATGTAACCCTAACCCTAGATCTTTCCCCAACCTAGGTGGGTAGAGTCTAGATTTGGTGTTGGAGCTTGGATTTGAGGCTTGGAGCTTGTAGGAGGTAAATTTGGAGAGATTTGGAGATTTTGGCTTGGGATTCCAACTCCCAAGAGGTAAACCCTAAATTTCCCCTTGTAATTACTCTTTTATAGTGTAATTAATATTTTTGAACCTTCCTAGACCCGTAGGCTACCCGTGGGAGGAAGTTGGAACTAGTTTGGGTGAGTTTAGAGACTTTGACATTAGGTTTTGTGTCAATTTCGGGTGGAATCCGAATTTGGCCCAATTTTGGGTGATGCCCTAGGTTAGACGGACCTAGGTAGATGTTGTCGGGTGTCTTGAGGGTGAGTACGTGTCTCCGTTCGGACACGGGAAGCCGCGTCGCGGAGAAACGGGCGTTTCGGACGAATTTGGGGCTTTTCGTCGTCGCCGATTCTAAGTGCGTGTGCGTTTCCGCCACGGACCTAGAATCGACGCGGGAGCACATTTTCTAGGATCTAGACATCGTGTAGAGCGCGTGGATAAATTTTGGGCCGATTCCGAGTTCGTTTGGTGTGCGTTTCAGGAGGTTTTCCGAGCCGCGCACCACGTGTTCGTCGAAATGGCCGAACGGCCATTTCGACTTGGTTTTCTCGTTTCGGGCTTGTGCGCACGTTGGGTTAGTATCGGGGAGTGTGTGCTAGAGTTTTCGAGCTATATTTTATATATTTATAGGCGTTGGTGAGTGTCGGGGTCGTTGGGCGTGAGTGGGGTGTGTGGTTTGAGTGTTGTGTTGTGTTGTGGTTGTGTGTGTGTCTTTATATATATATATTTATATGTGTACACATATATGTATATTTATATGTATTTGTATATATGTATATATATTTATATATATGGGTGTGTGTATTTATATCTATGTGCTTGTGGGTGTATATGTCTATGTGTATATATATATATGTATATGTGTAAGTGTGCTTGTGTGTATATGTATATATATATTTGAATGTGTGTGTGTATATATATGTATCTTAGAGTGTGTGTGTGTATTGACATGTATATATATATATTTGTACGTGTGTATATATATATTAATATGTGTGTTTATACATATTTATAGCTATGTATATATTTGTGTGTGAGTGTGTGTATTAGTGTGTTTGTGAGTGTGTAGGTGTGTGTGTTAGTGAGTGTGTTAGAATAGAGATGAGTGTATATATATATAGGTATCTAGTAGTATATATATAGAGCTATTAGTGTGTATATACATATATATAGATATATGGGTGTTTATACATATATATAGATATATGTATATAATTATATGTGTGTGTGTGTTGATATGTGTTTGAGTGTTTTTGTGTGTTAGTAGATATATTAGTGTGTGTATGTATATATATAGGAGCTTGTGTGTATATATATGTATGTATATATATATATATAGATATATATATATGTATATATATATATATAGGAGTGTGTGTGTGGGTGTATGAGAGAAGAGAGGGGGGGGGGGGACTGGACCTGCACAGCAGCAGCAGCAGCGTGCAGTGCGCTGCGCACTGCACAGCAATGCAGCAGCAGCAGGAAGCTGCAGCAGCAGCAGCAAAGCTGCAGTAGCAGCAGCTAGCAGCAGCAAGTAGCAGCGCGGCAGCAGCAAAAGCAGTGGCAGCAGCAGCAGATAAGCACAGCAGCAGCGTGTTAGTGAGGGCTAGTGAGGGAGAAGATAGATTGATATATATATAAGTAGATAGATAGATTGATAGATACTTGGATAGATAGATAGATTCATAGATAGTTAGAGAGATAGGTAGATAGTTAGACATTTAGATACATAAATAGATTTGTTAGATAAATAGGTATATGTTAGATAGATAAATAGATAGATGGTTGATTGATAGGTAAATAGGTAGTAGATAGATATTTAGATAGATAGATAACAAGGTAAATAGTTAAATAGATACATAGATAGTTAGATAAATAGATTCTTAGATAGGTAGATGGATAATTAGATAGATAGATAGGTAATTGATAGGTAGATAGTTAGGTTTCTAGATACTAGATAGGTAGATAGCTAGATACTTAGATATATCTATCTAAGATATAGATACCTATATACATATAGTTATATCAATACCTAGAGATATCTAGATAGTATAGTCATATATATAGGTGTATGGGTAAGGTAATGGGTATTAATGGGTATGTGTGTGGATATATATGTATATAGGTAGATATCTACTTAGATATATATATATATGGTAGATATCTAATTACCTAGCCTAGGTTAATAACTAGGTGCATAATTAGTAGCTAGATAGCTAGTTAGAGGAGTTTAGAGCGGTATCTCAATACCTTGAGATACCGAGGTATCTCAATACCTTGAGATAACCAAGGTATTGGGTTTCGAGCGGGGTTTTTGAGCAATAGCCTAGGATTTGTCTTGGAGTGATTTTTATATGTATATGTGTATATATTTACGCGTGCTAGCATAGGTTTTAGAGGGTATAGGCGGGGTATATAGCCTAGGTTGAGGTATCGGATACCGAGGGTATCCCGGTATCTCAAGGAGGCGAGTTTGTGAGTTTTCTAGCTTAATGAGCTCGGTTTGACCTAGAATTTCAGGAGCACCCTAGTTTGACCCAGACTTGACCGTAGTTGACTCGGTTGACCGCCAAAGTCAACTTTTGACCTAGTTTTGACCCAGAGTTGACTTTTTGGACCCAGAGTTGACTTTTTGACCCAGATTTCACCGGTTTGACCCGTTTGACCTAGAACGACCCTAGAAGCCTATTTTTAATTATTTTATATCTGTTTAACTTATTAGAACCCTGTTTAACCTTGCTTTTCGTATTAGGTCCTTGCGACACCGGTTCAGATCGCCAGTTGCTCAGGACGTCAGGCGAGTACATTCTCTGATAGTTTTCATTATCTGATGATTATTATGATTCAGCTTCTAGTATAGTATCATATGATTATTCTGGCACAACACGAGACACTGATTGATATTTCTAGATTCATTTACTTGCGACACGTATATTTCATGTTTCTGGCCTCTATTCTGGAATCACTACTGGCATCACCTACAGGCATCACCTACAGGCATCACTCATGTTCAGGCTGGACTCATCTTGATTGCGTGTCAGGTCTTGGATCCACTTGTATTAGTCGGGGCGGGGAAATACTCGAGTAGACATGTAAACATTCCCATCTGGAATCATCAAGCATCACTCCCTCTGGTCTAATCTGGAATGATAGCAGCCGTGCACCCAGTGCGCGGTGAGCCGTACTTACCCCTAGCCGTTTACATGTCGAAACAAGTATTTCAAAGACACCGAGTTCATTCTTTATAGTCTGGACTCTCATGCATTTCTTGACTTGTCTCACTTACATGTTTCTGGACTTGACTCACTACATATTTTTTATGCTGGACTCACTACACGTTCATGTGCACGGACTTGATTTTAGCTTAGATTTCCTGTATCTGCAGTTATTACTATCTTGCTCTGATATCCATGCATCTTTACCTTTATGCACCAGTGATTTACATATTTCCTTGTTTCATACTTGCTTCATTTTTCTTGCTACTTGCTATAACTGTTTTATAGTTTTTATCATTTAAATGGAACTGCTGTTAGAGATGTACTTGCTCCAGTCCTGACTGGACATATTTTTCAGAGTATCCGGAGGATTGGTGTCCGACGTTTTATGGACCTGAGCCTGTCGATGGTGCAGACAGGGACCCTCTAGTTTAGGAGTGATTTCCGGGTTGGTAGCCGGGATCACTAGGACTTTGTTGTTGTTTTTATTAGCTTTTAGCACCGGATTTGTCTCCGGTTTTGGTTTGAGACCTTGTTTGTATATTATTTTGGATATTGTTGTATTATTATTATTGTTGTGGTTGTTGTAGTAGTTGGTGGTGGTTAGACTTTATAGTTGTTAGTCTTCTTTGCCATCTTATCGTGCTTAGATTCGTGATTGAGTACTTGAGATTATCCTTATGATATTGCTCCTCCGTTTGGAGTTGAGATCTTGACAGGTTATATTTTGATTGTGTGGTTGCCCTCCTTTTGGAGAGGTCATGGCCGATTTTTGTGTGAGATTATTATTTAGTTAGTTGACCTAGAAAGCGTTCTACCGCCGATGCTGCGGCGTAGGCTGGACGTACCCACGACTCATGCCCAATTTTCCCGGTGCGGGTCGTGACAGTCATGCACAATTATTAATTATAAAAATCCTAAAATAATTAATACACATGATAATTACCAAACTACCCTTAGATGAAAATGTGAGGGTGACAAACTCAACTCCAAACAGAGGAGCAATATAATAATGATAACACAATACTCAATCATGAATCTAAGCACGATAAGATAACAAAGAAGTCTAACAACTACAAAGTCTAAACAACTGCTACTACTAAAAACTACCACAATAATAATAATAATAATAATACAACAACTGAGGTCCTAGTGATCCCGGCTACCAACCCGAAAATTACTCCTAAACTAGGGGTCCCTATCTGCACTATCGACAAGTTGAGGTCCATAAAACGTCGGACACCAATCTTTCAGATACTCTGGAAAAAATATGTCCAGTCAGGATTGGAGCAAGTACACCTCTAACAGCAGTTCCAGTTAAATAATAAAAACTGTAAAGCAGTTGTAGCAAGTAGCAAGGTGAAGGAAATGAAGTATGAACAAGAAAATATATACATATCACTGGTGCATAAAGGTAAAGATGCATGAATATCAGAAGCAAGATAGTAATGACTGCAAGATACAAGAAATCTAAACTAAGATCAAGTATGTGCACAAGAACGTGTAGTGAGTCCAGCAAGAATGCATGTAATGAGTCAAGTCCAGAAACTATAAGTGAGACCAGCAAGAAATGCAAGAGAGTCAAGACTAGAAAGAATGAACTCGTGTCTTTGAAATACCTGTTTCGACATGTAAACGGCTAGGGGGTAAGTACGGCTCACCGCACACTGGGTGTGCGACTGCTATCATTCCAGATTAGACCAGAGGGGTATGATTCCAGTGATTCCAGTTGGGAATGTTTACATGTCTACTCAAGTATTTCCCCGCCCCGACTAGTACAAGTGAATCCAAGACCCGACACGTAAATCAAGTATAAGTCCAGCCAGAAATATGAGTGATGCCTGTAGTGATGCATGTAGGTGATTCCAGAATAGAGGCCAGAAACATGAAATATACGTGTCGCAAGTAAATGAATCCAGAAATACTAGTCCGTGTCATGCCAAAAAAAATCAGAGAATACTATAATAGAAGCTGAATCATAATAATCATCAGATAATAGAAACTATCAGAGAATGTACTCGCCTGACGTCCTGAGCAACTGGCGATCCAAACTGGTACCGCAAGGACCTATTGCAAAAAGCAAGGTTAAACATGTTTCTAATGAGTTAAACAGATATAAAATAACTAAAAATAAGCTTCTAAGGTCATTCTAGGTCAATCGGGTCAAATCAGTACAATCTG